>JADKXX010006643.1:0-427041 GCA_017310255.1 Butorides virescens | reverse complement strand
CTCCTCTCCTCTCCTCTCCTCTCCTCTCCTCTCCTCTCCTCTCCACCATTAACTTTTGTCTAATGGAGACAAGAAGTGCTGAGAAGGTTATATATTTATTCTCTTTCTATTGCATCAGATAGAAAGCAATTTTTAAAAAAAAAAAAGCAAAAAGGGAAAAAAAAGAGTCCAAAACTAGAAAATACAGCAATAGAATTAACCAATTATGCTTGCTTTGAAGAAAAATAACCATATCAATGTGGGGAAGGGTGGCAGAACCTTTCAGGTGTGCTGTTTCCAAGGAGTTTGACAGAAAGTCAGCTCCATTTAGTATTTAGTTTGGTTAGATTTAATCTAGTTGGTATGACCTTTCCTACTTTTTTTTTTTCAGAGAAGTCACCACTGTACTTGAACAAATGAGAGATAATTTTTATTTGACCATAAAGCTTTTCACTCTGTGTGACTTCATCCAGTCCCCTAAGTTTCCAGAAGTTATAGATAAGGCAAGATGAGTAAGTAATTCAGCACCTACTAGAGGAAATTTTCTGCAATTCAAATTCTCCAGCACTACAGCTTGCTTAGCTGGACTGAAGTGAAACAAACTCCATCAGATTAGATCTGGAGATTCTTCCATTTTTGGTAAGCCAAAAGGATCATTTGTATAAGGATTACAGCATCAGAGTCTCAATATCCTTGTTCCATGAAAAGTACATGTCATTATTCTGCGCATTTTAGTATATTCTCCCCTCAGTAATGTATTTTCAATAAATTATATGACAATATGCAATTAAAAAAAAACCCACCGGGATCCCTGATTTCTAAAACAGAACACATACATCAGTATATTCTGTATGTGGGTATTAACAGTTTTTTAAGTAGCATCTAACTAAAAGCATGATCAAGATGTCTCTTGCAGAAAGACTTACAAGCAAGAAGTAGGGATGCAAACCCTTCCAGTATTGAATACGAACATTAACCGAACATTAAGTGGCAGTGATAGTTTATTCTCTATGCTCAGTCAATTTTTTTTTCATTTATGCCAAGGATTCAAAACTTAGTATTCAATGTCTTCTGTAGAGAGCCTTTTCTTTTGTAAATGAAAGCATTAGAAACCAGTATGAGGAACAAACTCATTCCACAGAGTGTTCTCTAAAGGCAGCTCATCAGAGCACCTGGAGATAAGAGAGTTACTTTTTCTATTAACTATATGGAGCTTTGGTCTCTCAATTAGGCACCAAAATTAGATGCCTAAAGCTAGTGACAATACATTTATTATTGGCCTAACCCAAAGTAATTTTACCCAGATTTATTCCGTAATTTTCCAAACGTAGGCCCATTCCAATCCATTAAAGTTGATTCTAGGGAGACTGATATTTACCTGCATTCAAGCCTATTTGTAGACCAGGGTCTTTTTAGAACAAAGGAAAAAAAAAATCCTATGCTCTGGAAAGTAAAATGTGTACATTGATTTAGAAAGATTTTATTCATTAACTAATATTCCAATATTGTATGTTTATTTTCTGAAATCATTTGGAGAGTTAAACTCCTCTCCCTTGTGCCTACATCTTACAAGTTGTGAAGCTACTTTGTTTAAAAAAGAAAGCTGGGTCCCCATGCCAGCCAAAATGCTTAAAAAAGGCCTATGTAGTACTTTTTTCTGAACTGATGATGATAATTGAGTGTTATGAAATGAGTGTAGTAAGTTATAAAGGAGATCAAATGGTAAATTATTTTGAGGAGCAAATTGTAGATCTTTAACACATCAGTCTTTGAAACAATGATCAAGTTAATCTTTAATTAATTTTGTAGATACCCACTGCTGTGTGGAATGTGTTTGTGTGATGGGTTGACCTTGGCTGGATGCCAGGTGCCCACCAAGCCACTCTATCACTCCCCTGCTCAGCTAGACAGGGGAGAGAAAAAATATATCAAAAGGCTCGTGCGTCAAGGTAAGAACAGGGAGAGATCGTTCACCAGATACCATCATGGGCAACACAGACTCAACTTGGTGAAAGGAGGAGCACCTCCTCCCCTCCTGCTGCGCTGACCTGGATGTCTGCAGGGGTGTTTTCTCTCAAATTCTGCAGCAGGGTTTGGGGTTTTTTTTCCTTCTGAAATATGTTATCCCAGAGGTACTACATCATCAGCTATTGGCTTGGCCTTGGCCAGTGGCAGATCTGCCTTGGAGCTGGCTGGAATTGGCTCTGTTGGACAGAGGGAAAGCTTCTTGCAGCTTCTGACAGAAACTACCCCTGTAGCCACTCCCTGCTACCAAAACCTTGCCACACAAACTAAATACAGTTTGTCAGCTTGTAAAAGTAGCGTGTAAAGGGCCAACTCTGTAGTCACTGTGGGGAGGCATTAGAAATAATTTAAAGCCAATTTACATTTGTATTAAATAACTTTCTGATATGATATATTTCTGGTTTCACAGTTCTTTGCTCTTTCTTGTTACTTTTTGCCAGAGTGTTAATGTTCTTAACTTCTTTGTGCCTTAAACTGCACAATTAACAGAGCACAGAGGACTTAGAACTTCCCTAAGTCCCCAAACTTTATGTCATGCTTTCTGGCAATGGATCTTCTTACTTTTTTATCTTTATGACTGAAAGTATGCTGACTTTTAATTATGTTTGCATGCTTGTTAATGGTGAAATCACTATAGAACAGTTGAAGGATGGCCAGCTGGAGGGGAAGTGTCGTGGTTTAGCCCAGCAGGCAGCGGAACACCATCCAGCTGCTTGCTCACTTCCTCCTTCCCTCAGTGGGAGGGGGAGAGAATTGGAAAAAAGGGTAAAATCAGTGGGTTGAAATAAAGACAGTAGAAATAAAGCAGTAGAAGACAAGGTTAACAACAACAACGATAACATCAACAACAAGAGCAATAATAATAATAGTAATAGTAATAATAATAATAATAGAATATACAGGATATACAAAACAAGGGATGCACAATGCAATTTCTCACCACCCACTGACCAATGCCCATCCCATTCCAAGCAGCGCTTGCTGCTCCCCGGCCAACTTCCCCCAGTGTCTATACTGAGCATGACACCACATGGTCTGGAATAGCCCTGTGGCCAGCTGGGGTCAGCTGTCCTGGCTGTGCCCCCTCCCAGCTTATTGTGCCCCTGGCAGAGCAGGGGAAGCTGAAAAGACCTTGACTCGTGTAAGCACTGCTCAGCAACAACTAAAGCATCAGGGTGTTACCAAAATTCTTCTCATCCTAAATACAAAACACAGCACTATGCCAGCTACTAAGAGGAAAATTATCTCTATCCCACCTAAAACCAGGGCAGTAGGAAGAACTATTAGTGCTTCTTTATGAAGGAGAGAAAGGAGTGCCTTCTCTAAATGACATTTCTTTCCCTGTATGTGTTTTTATATTAGATACTCTAACTGAATTTAGCTGGAAAAATCTATGGTTGTCTGGGACAGGTTGGCTGGCAACATCGCAGGTAACAGGAGTCTGAAACACTAGAATTTGAGAGGGTATTCTACTGCTTGTACTTTTTTTTCCCTCCTCTATTGTCACTTTATTTCAACACCTGAGAAGCAAACAAAAGGAAAGAGCTTTCATGGAAGGCCAAAACTGTGTTCTTGAACAACATAATTTATAGCTCCTTAGTGCTTTGAGAAGGTCATTGACAAAACCAAGCTAAAAAATATTTGTTCTGGGGTTTCACAACAGGCTTCATCTGATCTGTCTGTGGACTACTGTAGTAAAAGGGTCAGGGAGGATGAACTAGGTTCCCTCTTCTTTCTCCCCACACTCAGCTGTACTTTCCCACCCTCTCGCTTTAGTTTTACAGTCTATTGAGCCATAGCGCAAGCCCCATAATTTCACTAATCTGATCAATCTGATGTAAACTACATTTATTTTTTTGTTTTCTTATTTATTTATTTATTGGTTTGTATCTTACTTTCAGCAGCTCTTTGCCTCATGGTTGGTGTAGCTGCATTGAAGCAAGTGTCTGAAGCATGTTGCTTGGAAGGAAGGAAAGAAAGTAAAGTGTAATGGAAGATGGAAACTTACTGTGAAAGTCATCCTTCAATATTTTTCATAATTTAAAAGAAGGCATACTGTGTTTTATTTCTTCTTTAGTTCTCCTAAAATAACCATGGGGAGAAAACTCTTTTGCAAAGTGTTCCAAAGCGACGTAGCTTGTTTCTAAAGATATGTAAGATCACAAATACCCTTTCTTATTTCTTATCAAGTTTTGACATGTGTTACCTGACTTTTTCTTCTTCCATTGTTCTGTTGTATCTATAGCAAGGAAAATTTAAAACCATCAGTGAAAAGTAGGTTCTCACTATCGTTTTTCCCATTGATTAACTTACTTTAAATACAATTTTTTTGAGAGACTGCAGAGTTCATAGGAAGACTTTGAGAGCTCAGGGGTTCATGTGCTGTGCAGCACACATGCATGTGGACAACATAAAATGACAAAGCAGAGTTGGAGACAAAAAGTCAGCAAGACACTCAGGGAATAGTTTGGACTCTTGGAAAAAAAGACTTTAAGAGATCACAGTTTAGCATGACTGAAGCATCACAAGCTGGAAGATTGACTGAGACTTTTAAAATGTGCTCTCTTTTGATTTCTAGTGCTGCTGTTTCTTTTGCTGGAGAGAGTGAATTCTACACCAAGAATACTTGAAATGAAAGTCTGTTGCTAAACTAGCTGGTGAACGTATTGTGTATGGTTGTCAAATAAACCAGTTTTATTTTCCTTGTACTTGTATCTCTGCCAGTGGAAGCACTGAGATATGGTATGAGATGAGCTTCTAAAATTCATAAAGAAATGTGAAAGAGTCTTTCCATTTCACTCTGATTCATAAAACCAAACATCATGAAAACTTCTCTTCTGTTGCAAACAATTTTTTTTTCACATTCATATATTCATGTAATCATATCTAAAATCCTAAAAGCAAACAAGTGTTTCTTGACAAAAAAGGCAATTTTTTTTAGACTTATTTTAACCTGTTCTAGAATTACTAGTAGCAGATTAAAAATGCTGCATCTACCTGACTCAGAGTGTTGAACTGGTATAAACTAACCACGCTGGCTGAAATTGGATAATTTCTTTTTTTGTGGTCTACTCTGTATCACCACACTATCTGCTGGATCGAGTATTGTATTTCATATCAGCTTGGTAAATATTATCTGTCCATCCACTGCTGGTATGGGGCTATAAAATGATAAAGCCAATATAGACTGAATTTCATAAGCTTAACCAATCTGAGGAAAGGTGAGTGTTTCTCCCAAGCTAGGCCCAGAAAATCTGGTGACCTGGTAGTTCAGGGTTTAGGTGCAAGTGATGTTGGAAACGATCTGCTGTTGTGGTTACATAAATACATTTTCCAGCCATAAAAACCTGCATTAGTCTTCCATACCCCTATATTTAGCTCATCAGACCCTCACAGGGACAGCTACAGCTGTACTGAAAATAGAATGCCCCAGAAAATTAAAATCAGATACCTGATTCAAAGGAAGTTGTTGTCATCCATCTGTGTTGAAATAACTGAAGGGTGGTGAACCTAACAAGTGGTGTGTCTGGTTGGGATGGAGTTACTTTTCCTCTAAGCATCCTCTATGGTACTGTGTTTTGGATCTGTGACTAAAACCGTGAAGATAACACATCAGTGTTTTGGCTATTGACGAGGAGTACTTGCACAACACTGATGATTTATCTTTTTCCCACTCTTCCCCCACACCAAGTAGGCTGAGGGTGGGCAAAACCTGAACTGAGGGGGTCAATCAGATTCAATACATTGACCATACTCCATATCATGTAATGTCATGTTCAGCAGTAATAACTGACAGGGGTTTGGTCTTCCAAGGTAGCTGTTGTTTGGGTACTGCTTAGGTATCAGTCTGTTTGTGGAAGGTGGTGAGTGTCTTCCTTTGCATCACTTTGTCCTCTTCCGTTCCCTTATTCAACTGTCTTTAAGTCCAACCACCAATGATTTTTCTCACTTTTGATCTTCCTATTCTTTCCCCCTTTCCACGGGGGCAGGAAGTGAGCGGGTAGCTGTGCTGTGCTTTGCTGCTGGCCAGGATCAACCCACCACATTGTGTAAGGTTTGAATTATTTTTATTGACTCTCATCTATGACTGTGTTAACTGTGGTACAACAAACTTTGGATCATATGATTCAGTTTGGGGAGTGGGTGGAGGAGAATTCATCTAAACAGAAGGCTCTTGACCCGAATACACCGGCAAGTATCAGGATACGTGTTTCTTGATAACAGGTCTGCCTTTGATTAAACATCCATGTAGTTCATCACATACTGAAGAGGGGCTTCTATAACCTACAGAACCTGAAGTGGAGAACACAGAAAGAATATGTTTATCATTAGCCACTTGATGATGATGTATTTTAGAAAATATTGACCCAGGAGTGTTTGGATCTTGCTATAGTTAAAAGAGATCTCTGGTGGCTACTTGCTATTTTTCGGTCTCCAAGCCATCTTCATTCTTGTTAAACTTTGCCAAGTGTAACTAACTACCTAAATTATACCACTTTGAGGAATCTCTTAACAGATAGTTGGATTATTTCTGAAACCTGTAGAGAACAGACAACAAAAGACAACATATAGCCTTCAGTTGGTTTGTGTGATAGTAGCTGGCCTCAGGTAAGACATTTAATCTACCAGTCTGGTGTTTGGTTAAAATCAGCAAGCTTTTAATCTATAAACACAGGACAGTATTTAATACTATTAAATGGGTGATTCAAGCATATAAGCTGTTCTTTACAGTTCAGCTTGATGATGTATGGAATGGAATCGTGAACTTCCCCAAGATTTTTATGCTTGGAAATAAGGAGTCTTAGCAAGCTTGACTTGGAAAAGGACATGCTTGTAGAAATAGATCTCTCTGTGCCTGAAGAGGGAATGGAGTTCTGGGTTTCATTTTTATTGTACTTTGTGGAAAGTTCAGTATTGCTAAGGCAATTCAAAGTACAAGTTTCTTAAGCCTCTGAGAATTCCTTGAGTCCTCCTCTGTCCTGTGGCTTTGCCTATATCATGTGTCTTTTTCCCTTGTTTGGATCAGAATAGAGGCAGTAACAACACCACACATGCTGAAGTAAGCTAAACCAACTCCAGCCTTCCCCACGCTTACCCCAGCAGTGAGGAAGGAGCTCCAGGACTGTGACAAGTTTTCTCATACAGCTCTGCAGTGGTGTTTTTGACTTGTGTATGATTCTGTGAGGTAGTACATATCTGGTTCAGTCTGGATAGCTTTCATCACATAAAACTGGAAAAATATTATGGGCATGATCCTCACGAAAAAACGTCAGCGGAGTTTTTTCAAAGAAGCTGCTCCAAACGGTGTCACTTGAAAAAGTGTGTTCTCTGTATTCAGTTCTTTAATGCACCTGGCTTCACTGCAAAGGCTAATTTCTATTGGATGGAGATACCAGAAAAGACATTGGGATGGTAACACTAAAAAGCAACAGAGCAGTCCATAGCTGGAACTTGTGCTGTTGACATAGTGTTCTGAACAAAAACCAAAATGTGCCCTTTCACTGCTATGTGTAAGAGAAAATGTCAAGACACTGTTAAGAAGAACTGAACTGAATTTTATCCTTTCAAAAATTCAATCACTATGTGGCTGAGTATTCTGTGTATAATGTCTTGTAATGCCACCAGCAATTGACTATATCACCCAGTATGTTCTATGTGTTAACTCAAATCTCTGTGAGATTTTCTCTGTGAGAGTTTAGTTAACCTGAGACAACCAGATATAAGGTATTTAAGTATCTAAAATATTTATAAAAATTAATATGTTGGTGTTGCACAGTAGTTTAATGGTCTCTTAGTAAATTGTAGATGATTTAGTAATCTTAATTATTAATATAATAATACATATTATTTTATATATAAAATAATCTTAATTAGTAATCTTAATTAGTAAGATTTTTTTTTTTTTCTTTTATTGTGATGGCCAGAAGTAAGATCAGTGTTCTAAGGAGGACATACAATTCTCTTTCCATTCTCCTTCCAGCCTCCTCTCAGCAGGATTTCTGGAAAACTCACTAAAGTGGATTTGTTTCCATATTTAAAAAATAAGGTAATACTATCTCCTTTAAATTTAGATATTAATTTAAATTAATAACAATAGCACACATTTTAATTATACTTTAATTAATAAAATACTTTATAATGTGTAATGTAATGTGTATTTTACTAATTATATGCATTATATACATTATATTAATTTTATTAATATAAAACATACTTTAATATGAGCATTTCCTCACTTAATCGTGAATTCAGCGTACAAAAAGTTATGTATTTTTAATGTCTAATATACAAAATATGTATAAAAATAACTATACCTGTGCTTTTCTCCTTAGTATCCCTCTCAGCTGCTTAGCATCCAATAAACTTCTATTTTAGCTGTAGCTGAGATACTTGGTTTTGCTAGATTTAAAATGATGGAGATGGCAGATGTCTCGTGTTATTATATATTTTTATAGGATAAAATCTGATTCTAAAGGGCAGCATCCCGTGGTCTGCTCAACACTACAGTTGCCCTTCTCTCCTACCAACCTCCTTTTCTAGCAAACAGCTTCCAACTCTCCCAACAGGTGAGCAGGGCTCCCAAATAAAACCGGCTCTTTGACTCCACAGCGATGTTCTCCCGGGTTATATCCAATCTGGTACCTGAAACAGGACTTCATAGGAAAGAAGTCCATAGCCAAACCATGGCCTTTCAGTACTTAAAGGGAGCCCACAGGAAAAACGGGGACAATCTTTTTAGCAGGGCCAGTTGTAACTGGACAAGGGGTAATGGTTTTGAACTAAAACAGGGTAGGTTTAGACTAGATATAAGGAAGAAATTCTTTACAATGAGGGTGGTAAAACACTGGAACAGGTTGCCCAGAGACGTAGTGGAGGCCCCATCCCTGGAAACATTCAAGACCAGGTTGGACAGGGCTCTGAGCAACCTGATCTAGTTAGCGGTGTCCCTGCTTACTGCAGGGGGGTTGGACTCGATGACCTCTCGGGGTCCCTTCCAACCCAAAACATTCTATGATTCTATGATTCTCTTCTATGGTTATGCTAGTAACAGAGCTCCAGATCTGGTTGTTAAAAGCTTTACTGTTACAAATGGAAATAAGTATGATTGCTAAGATTGAAGTCCAGATCCTACTGACCTTATTTAAATTAAATCTAGCTCTCTAAAAAGAACCACTGAAATTTATTAGATAGTATCTGAAGAAAGTTTCTGCTCAGTGCAAGTAAAGGGGCACAACCTAGCTTCAAAAATGGACAACTAATGAGGAGCTCTGTTTGGCATGCTGGAAGAGAGGAGCAATATATAAATATTAAAAACATATAAGAGATGTGTCTGTGCATTTGTTTTCATGTTGCATTTGGGGGTAGGTGTAATATGTATTGTATAAATTTATGCTTTTAAATGTGAATTATATTGCTTATTTTTAGTGAAATCTATCATGACCATTGCTATTTTAATCAGCTCTGTATATCTTCTGAAAGAGTATATCAGCTATTCTTTATCTGACCATTACTTACTCAGCACTGAGCTATTTGGATTTGAAACAAGACTAGAAGTCATACCCTTGTGTAATTATGGCTATTTGATTAATGATCATGACATTTTTAATTTTTATGCATCGTAGAAGATGGAAAAAATACTTCTAAGGTTTGCCCTTTATGACATTAAAGAATTAAAAATTAATCTGACTGAGAATCACACAACTACAGTGAGGAATTTTCAGTTATCATTTCACCTAGCAAAGGGCAATAGTTCTTCCTGACTTGTTCCCCTCCCATACTGAGAAAATATTTAATATTTTGATAGTGCCTTGAGATGTAAAAGTAAATCTTTTCAAGAATGTCCAAACATTCTCAAACAGCTCAAAAGCCGGGCAACCCTTGGAGGAAAATGCATTAATTTTTACCTCAGTAACAAAAGTAGACTTGCCTCGCAGTAAAGATATCTATACTTTTAAAAAAAGTATACATATCAAGAGCTGGCCAAAGAAAAGCTTGTATGGTAGCATTCTTCCAGTTACCCAGGCTGCCTGTTACACAACACAGGACCTTAGCAGAAAGCCTACTCTCTCAGGATCAGTCTCAAGACTTAACGCTCACCCCTGAACCAGTTCTTCTTTGCTACATCCTGTACACATTGCAGCTCCTTCCTTTCCTTTTCACTGATGTCTGGTGCAGTGATTTCCCATATGGATTGCAATAGCAGAAGAGAGAACAAGATTATTTTCATCAGATTAAGTGTTCATGTTGATCCTCACAGTCTGGGGAAGTTTGGGGATTGCTGAGTTGTTCTGTCTGAAAAGGTGAATGCAGAAGCATAACTATTCTTTCATGGCTTCTCTTTGACCCTTTCTTATTAATTTCTTGAAGGAAATGCTTGCTAATTTGTTGGTGCTTTTATCTGTGGAAACTGCTGAGTAATGTGAATGAGAGAAAGAAAAAAAAAGCACAAAAAAAGAGTGCATTATAATTGTTTTACTTTCTCCCATGGCCAAGAAAGTACATTCATACCTGGATATACATAGCCCTGTGTTCTGTACAGGTGCAGATAGGAAAGGTACAGAAGTATTATGAGCAATAATTCCTAGAGAAAGAAGGGTATTTTGTTTAAATTTCACCACAGCATTAATTTCTGAAAAAAAAGTAAAGTATTTAAATATTCCTTCCACAGTATGAATGTATATTGCTAATTATACTACTCAAAAAAAAAGTCTTTGGCTCTCAACATTTTTTTTTTTTGCCAACACCAGATTTTTTGATAAGAAGTTCAAGAACACTGAAATGCTTAGTTCTACTTTATAGCCCTTCATAAAATGCAGGGTGAAAACTCAATAGTATTTGAATTAGTATTTTCCTATTATGTTTGATTCAGCCATCCCTTTTTTTGTTTGCTTGTATTAATATTATAGAGGCTAAGTTTACGTAAGTAAATATTTTACATTATGCTTCTGTACAGGGAGACCTAATTTTCAAGGATGCAGTGATTACTGAATATTGTCAGGGAAGATTTATTACTAAACCATTAAAATTAATAAAAACACTTCCCTCTATTTTTAACTTTTATTTTTGAAGGTAACATAGCTGCAAGTAAAATAAGAATTTCACTATAAATTCAGGGGACAATAATTACAACCCAAGGCTCCAATAGAAATTTATTAATACATTGTTATGCATAATGCTTACCACACTTACTAAATTTCTAAGGAAAATATCCATCGAAGAATGAATACAGCAGTTGAGTGTCTGAGATTTTTCCTGACAGTTAACCAGAACATGATTTCTTTAAAAAGGCGATCTATCCCATCCAAAACATCTCTACTGAGTAGAAATGTTGACAATGGTCTTAGCATTTTCTAATGAGCTGACCTTTGTTGTCTGCTATTGTTCTGTTATGAAAAAGTGTGTTACCATTGACAAAAATAAAACTGTTCAGTGGATTAGATAGTTTAAGATAGGCAAGACATAGAGAGTGAGGTGAAAAAATAGAAGTAATAAACCTGTCTCATTTAGTTTTATATCTTAGTTCTTTTTTTGTAGAAGAACATCTTCCCCAGAATTCTTTATTGTCTCAATGTTGGCTGCTTTTTTACAACTTTTACCTTGGATGTGACTACTAAATGAGAAGGCATAGGAGTTCACTTGGCTCAGAGCTGCATTATTTAGTATGCTCATGTTCACACAGGTAAGATGATATCAACTGAAATAATTCATTTTTGTTCTAGACTTAATTTTTAGAGGTTTTAACTAAAGATTTTAAATGCCCTTAGAGATGTTAATTTACTCCCATAGCTATTCTTATAATAGAAGAAGTTTTGTAATAATACAAATGGTTTTGTGCCCCATACACTAAGCAGACTTTGATACACTAAGGTAAGTGGAAATCCAAGGTCACTCAATATCAGATTTTGTACAAAGAGTAAGAGCCATCTCCTATCTGTTTATATGTCTGCAGATGACCTAAACAGACTTGCAGTCCCATCTCAATTTACTTGCACAAATACTCTCTCTCTTTTACCTTCAAGCTTTAAGATTGCACAGATCAACAAATCAAAGCACCATAATTTAAAGGTGTTAGGATTGCTATCAGCTTCCGTGTATCCTGGCTGCAAATCAAAACATATTTTTGAAAGAAACATAGAGAACTGGAGTATCTTGCTGATCTTTATATATTTAAGACTTTCAGAGCCAAGTTGGATTATTCTGCTATCTAGAATGTGTTACGGAACACAAATAACTCTGAGGCCTTTGATCTGGGTTTCCAGTTAACATTGCTCTCCTTACTACATGGTACTCTTAGATATGTCACAATAAGAGTATAACAAATCTTTCAACAGCTTACATCTGTGTTTCAAATGCAGGTGTGTTCACTCATGGACACGAGACAAAAGAAATGTGCAGGGAAAAAGAGACATATGGGAATAATCCTTTTTATTCTCTCTCCCTCTTCCTCACTCTATTAAACAGTTTGCATGACTTGCTTAACTAGTTTGCTAAGATATGAAATCATAAAAACCTGTGGGGTTTTTTTGTGGAGATGATAGAAAATACTGTTACTGCTTCTTCATCTGCAGTCATACTTGTAACCTTCCAGTTACTGCTCATCTGCTGGCACTGGTGTAGCAAATATTTTGGAAAAGTGTTTCAAAAAGTGGGCTGTTGACTCTGGGAGAACTGAAAAACTAGCACCATGCCAAAAGAGATACTAGGATTTTCCTCTACAGGACTATTCCTGAATGAAATAAGTGCCAAACACTAAGTCAATCTGCCCAGAAAAAAAACAGTACTCTTTTTGTGTGTGGGCTGCAAGAAAAAAGAAATAAAGCTTTGTACTTTTACCATCTTTCTTTGTTCTTTTAAGTAGAAGCAGAATGCACTTCAGTACAACAAAACATACTTCATGCTACTTTGAAGAGTTTTGTTGTGAGAGACTTCATTCATATACCTGGTCCCTGTTGTCTGAGGGGCTGTACCTGGAGGTACAACCCGTTGGATTTGTTCATTTGGACTATATTTTCTCCATCCAGGAAACAGCAATAAAAACCTGTGAAGACACCAGGCAGTGCCTCTTTGCAGATTTGCATTTTGTTGCTTTTATTTGTTAGTTTTCAATATTTTGTTGCTTTGGTTTCCTCACCAGGGAAATAGAAACACGGTGAGGTAGCAAGCTTTTGGCAAGTTCAAAAGCTATTTGGGGAAAAATTATTTTAGGAAAAATTTTGTTTACTGCAACAAAGATTCTGTACCATGTTCCAGCCTCTCTCCATCCCTATGCTCAAATTTTAGATTGAGAGTATCTGCTGTAATTATCATGCAGACTTGTTAAGCACTAGAAGAAAGAGAACCTATTTACAATTATTTGATGTTGTCACATAAAACCTTCAGATGGATTTAATTTCCTTTTTTATTTGCATTGTGCAAGCCTTTTTACTCAAAAACATACTGTGTGTCTCAAGGGAAAAATGTCACTGCATTTTAGGCATTTCCAACTACAACTCTTATGTTCCTGATCCTGCCGTATTACAACCCTCTAAGTTTTCGTCCTGAGCCTATGCAAAATAGATAGTACCTTTCACAAAAGCTACCAAGCCCACAACTTTTCTGTCCTGAGGCTGAGGAGTGCCAGCGATGACTCTGCACATGCAAGTGTGTGTATCTGTGTGTGTATATGTGCATTTTTCTGTAAAATGTTTTCCCTTCTCTCTGCCACTCAAGAGCCTTTGTTTTCATATTTGTTCTTTTTCAAATTTGATGGACAGGTAGCTTTAGGAAAGGATTGGAATCTTATTTTGGGAGGGATTTAAATCTTAACTAGCCTAGTGTTTCAATCCCTTTTCAGAATCCGATGGCCCTGACACAAGCTACTACTAGATACATGTCCCTGCAGCTAATGCCACTGTGATGGATGTACAACCTTGGTTTATTGTAGGTTTTCGAGTTCAGAATGGTAGAGAGAAGGTCATGGGGAGGATACTGAATGA
The DNA here is from genome assembly GCA_017310255.1 of Butorides virescens. Lineage (NCBI taxonomy): Eukaryota > Metazoa > Chordata > Aves > Pelecaniformes > Ardeidae > Butorides > Butorides virescens. Next base: position 413,062 of record JADKXX010006643.1, on the reverse strand, counting down.
TACAACTTGGGCAGTGTTAGTGTCTGTGTGCTATAAAATAAGATAACCTCCAAACCTGTCAGGGTTAACACAGAGGTAGAGTCATATAGATACAGACTTAAATTGATGAGGCACACGTGTAAATTGATAAAGGGAATTTGATGCACCATCCTATTGAAATTTATCTAAATTCAATATTGTTAAACATTCTTAAAGATCAGATGAATTATACATGAAGTATATGGATTATTTGTCCCAGCCAAACAATGGTGACATTTCTGTCTGTCACTTAGTATGACAAGGTTAGCATGTTTTATTCAAAAGTTTTAAACAGTAAAATGATTTGTATGCATTACTCTTTCATTGGACTGTTAGGGAAAGCAGAAAACAACACAGTTATTCTATGACACAAAGTCAGATTTTGCATTAAATAAATAAAGTAACAAAACAGGATTATTTCTAACATCTTTAAAATTCATGCTGAAGTTCTCTTGTCATCTGGAGACCAAAAAAATAAATATTTAAGAAAGGTGAAGGAAAAGGAAACAAGGCAGCAGCCTCCCTCCCCCTTTCTGTCCCCAAAAGAGTGAATAATAAGCAGCAAGGTAAAAAACAAGTTACCTTGGTAATAGAGTCCACGGTTTTGTATAAATTAAAAGAAGCATCTGCTGGAACATAAAATGGGAAGATGTAATGTGAAAAGAATTTTCTGTGTTACATGAAATTAAAAAATGGGGGGAAAAAAATCCTCCTCCCTTGGTCATACCTTAGGGCCTAATGAAACACAGAAGTTTGGGGGTCAAATTCTGCTCTCTGAATTCAGAAGCCCCTTAGCTTTCTGAAAACCTCCTTGGGTCATATTTCCTTAATATCACCTGTTGAACCTTTTCCAGCTGGAAAATAAAATTAATTATTCAGTGAACCAGAGAACAGATATGGATATAACTTTCTACACCTGTGGTTGGGGAATTCTGCAGAGAACTGGGAAAACTTGTTTCAATATCTGCTCTGGATGTCAGAACAGGGTGATGGGCTTCCCACATCCCAGATCAATGCTTCAGTGTGTGACAAATTCTGCACACTTAGATGGAAATAAGGGTTGATAAGACAAGCATCAGCTTCATCTGCTTCCAGGCTTGCTACTCAAGTTACCAGCACTTCTAACAGGATTCCAAACAGGGCAGGTGGGACTATCTATCTGATGGCTACAAGTCAGTTTTGTAATCTCAGGCAGGATATTCTATGGCCTTTACAAGGCATCTGGAAGATCTTTTTTATTCTAGAACAGTTAACATGATTACTGGTTTCTGCATGTTGTTGTCATTAAGGACTCAAGTCTACAAGCATCGTGGCATTGCAGATATTGCTAGAGTTTTACATGGAGTGTATATGGTCAAGTGATAATACAGATAACCTGCTGACAGAGTACTTCTCCCTTTATGGCGGTCAAGAAAATAGGAAAAATCATAGAAACATTTAGGTTGGAAAAGAAAGATTATCAAGTCCAACCGTTAACCTAACCCTGCCATCCCACCACTAAACCATGTCCCTAAGCACCTTGTCTACCCATCTTTTAAATGCCTCCAGGGACAGAAACTCAACCACTTCCCTGGGCAGCCCATTCCAGTGTCTGACAACCCTTTCTGTGAAGAAATTTTTCCTAATGTCCAACCCAAACCTGTCCTGGTGCAACTTCAGACCACTTTACCTCGTCCTATTGCCCGTTATCAGGCAGAAGAGACCGACCCCCACCAGGCTACAGCCTCCTGTCAGGCAGTTGTAGAGGGCGATAATGTCTCCTCTTCTCCAGGCTGAATAAACTCAGTTCCCTCAGCTGTTCCTCGTAAGACTTGTGCTCCAGACCCCTCACCAACTTTGTTGCTCTCCTCTGGACATGCTCCAGCAACGCAACGTCTTTCTTGTAGTGAGGGAAAAACGTTCCTTGTTTTTAAAATATCAGATGAGTTAGTGGATGAACAGTTGCATTTATGATTGAGTTGTAGGTGACATTTTGCCAAGTTTTGCACTAAAAATCATTACATGCAGTATTCATGAATGAGACCAGTTCAAGACTCAGGTAGATCAAACACTATTCATAGCGTGTGTACATTATAGATTAGTGGCAACGAATTTTTCTCCTTTATCTCCTTTATTTATTCCTAGTGTTCTTCAAAGCTGAACCTGTAAAAAGCAAATAAATACACTTACATAAAAGATGGAGTAAGAAGATGAGGCTAGGAAATCATGGCATAGAAAGGAATAGATAGGTGGATATGAGCAAAGGAGAGAGGGAAGTCCATTGTCACAGCTCTAGCCCTGTACCATTGACAACATCAGAAATCACATTTAAGCTCAACTATCATCTGACATGCTTCACTGTAGACTTGCTGGCTGTCATCAAATATTGATCTGTAGTGCACAGTACATCTTATTCTCTTGTTTTTTTCTTGAAGGTAGCTGTACTACCCAAAAATTAATTGAAAAGTAATATTGACAAATTTATGTCATTTACTAGAGTAATAAATTTATACAACATGGAACACAGACTCAGTACAGCAGGATTTCTAGGTACTCTGTCCCCATCTCAAATCTGAAGTAGCAAACAATGTCAGGTTTATTCAAAGCTCTTTTTTGACTCTTTCCATCTTTCATCATAATTTCTGAATGTATTTAATTACTTTAATTTGCATGTTCATTTTATTAATATGAATAAAAATAAAGATAGATGTCTATACAGTAAGGAACATGGTATTCCTTTGGCCATGGGCCAATTGCCTCTCGGTGCAATTATAGTTTCCTGTTCTTTAGCCTCTGGTTTTCAAAATGTTGCTGTTTCTTGTTGTAAATTAGGCTGTGTCTTAACCAAGAATTGAGTCACATCTCACTAATGCATGACCTTATTGTGCGTTGAATAACGTAAACAAAACAAGTAAAAATGCTTCTACATGCTTTTGAATTAAGAAACATGAATTAGATTTCAAAGATTATTTATTAAAACTGTCTGTGGATCAAATTCACAGCTCATAAAATCACAATTTACTGGTTTACCAGCTGGTTACTTTTCAATTTCTCATTCATCTGACATGAAATTATTTCCACTGTTTCAAACTTAGTATCAATTTTTCGCTAATGAAAAAAACCTCATTTTGCTACAAGTAATGCTTCAGTGTATTATAGTTGCCTGCATTTGCTTTAAAATCAAGTGGTAAAGGACAAAAAGATATATATTCTTTAGACCTGTGTTCGTTGTCATTTGTGGGTCTCAGCTGAGATTTTTCTGGATTCACAGATTGGAATTCTTTGGAAAAGTATCATCTTGAGTGTTTTGAGCATAAAATAGTTTTATGTTACATCCTTTTGAAGTTTAAATTATTTATATATTTTATTCCTGAAGTATGCCAAATTTCAAAATTTTCAGTTTCCAGATGGAGACTTTATTAAATGGGCACATTTTTCAAAAAGTGCTAGATATTATCTACTTGGAACATTTACAGTTTGATGTCACTCCCCAGTCAGGAACACTGTATGTAAATGTGTTGTATTTTGCATTTGGTCTTCCCAAACCTCTCAATATCCTATTTTTACTGGAAATGGAGATGATAAAATGCATTCCCTAATTGAAAGGGTATGAAGAGGAAAAGGGTTGTGCAGTTTATCAGCGCAACTGCATCATAAGATATTTGGATATTTGCGTATAGGCTGGCGAATTTGCACTGAATTTCCCTTAACTTCCCTTATAAAATTCCAGCTTAAGCTACAGTCAAATTCTCCATGCCTTAATCCTGAGAATGGATTTACTGAGGTCCTTTTGTGTCTCAGGCTACCACATAACAAAATATTTCTTTTTGCCAACACTAAGCTGTTTGCCTCATGTGGTATACAACTTTTTAAGCTATTTTATAGAACTTTTTGTCTATGATAGAAAAGATATAGCAACCCACCTGACTCTTAGCTGAATGCATTACTCTTCTTGTTATGCACCCACAGTTAATGGCTGTAATTGATTAGAGCCTCATCTGGATTCAGAAGATTAAGTAATGCAAACTGTTTTACAGTTCCTCAATAGAGCCTGCTTAATGAGACAATCAGATTTCAAGGCTTACTCTCTGGAGTTACACAAAAGCAGTGACTACAGCTGGGATCTAGTGCTACTGATACTAACTCATGCACATGGAAAATAACTGCCATTTGCATTTGTAAATATTGCCATTCTGTCCATTTAGTAGTAATAATTAAAAAAAAAAGAAAAAGGAAAAAAAAAATCTTATCACTCCCCCTACTCCCCTTCCCTCCAAACTTGTTTCTTATCTATACTTACCTTTTCTCTATGGACTTTCTGCACAGCTCCTGAGAACTAAAGTGATACTATGTGCGCTTGGGGAATGTTCGTCAAATAAAAGAGTTCACAGAGAAGGCCTGGAAATTTATCTGAATGTTTGCAGTCCCCACCAGAATAGTCGGCTACTTAAATAAATGGAATAACCAGATGCATAACTTCATGTACGCCTGTGTCAGCACAATGCCATCTTGCAGGCGTGTCTCTCCTAGAAATAACATCACACTGCTGCACTGTTGGCATTGCCAACATCACATGTAGCAGAGGTTGTATTTCTGGGAAAGGCTGTCACGCTGGCTAGCTGACAGGACAGATAGCCAAACACCCTTTATTTATGAGAATTAAGTTCTTCTGAGATTCATATGCAGGTAGTTAAAATCAGTTTATTTTGTGTGTTATAGACCATGGAAAACTGCTAAATATTTGGGGCAACATTCAGAACTCATTAAACCAGTCAGAAAAAGATATTGAATCCTTGGAGTTGGCCAAGAGGTGCGAGGACAGGGCTTGCTGTTCACTGGGACTGGGACTGGCAGGAGGAAGGGGCTGACAGGATCCCCATGCACTTGGGGCAGGAGCACTGTGCAGCGCTGCCCTGGGCAGGCAAAGCCTCAGCAGCAATGCTGGTGGGTCCCTGGGCAGCTCTGGGGATAAGGTCCTGGGTCCTGTCTGGCAGTGAGCTGACCAGGGCCAGAGAGGCTGAAGACAAGGGAAGGCTTTTTTCCTCCTGAGAATGGTGGGTCAGTGGGGCCAGTGGCCAGGGAAGTGATGCCATCTCTCTCCTTGGAGGGTTTCCAGCCCCTAGGGGATAAAATCTGGAGCAACCTGGTCTGGGCAGAGGGTTGGACTGGAGATGTCCCACGGTCCCTGGTGGTTTGAAATGTCCTAGGATTGATCCTGTGGTCTTCTGATTAGTTTAAAAATATGGGTTCGATTTCTGGATTACTTTTAACTACAAGGAAACAAAGACTGTCTTGGTGAGTCAAAATTTGTGCTACCTTATGTAGGGAAGAAATATTTCATGAAAGGAACTTGTTGCAAATTCCATTACAATTACAAAATAGGTTATCCTTGTTTCCTGCCAAATATAAAAATGATTTTTTTTTCTTCTGATTCTGAAGTATTTAGAAAGCTTTTTACAAGATACAGAGATACAAATTGCCTTTGAAATGTTCATTGTAATGAGGAGATCTTTGTTTTTATGATTTTGTTGTGAAACACCGCCTTTGTTGATTCAAGAGTAACATTTGCTCTGCAAGAATACTGTTGAGATTTTATACTTGAAGAAGGAAGGTTTAAAGATGCTTCTGTACGTAGAATCATTTGGTTTAGATATTCTAGAGGGATGATTTTTGAACCTATTTTTTTCTCTCACACATTTATCTTCTTTGTGGGCGTTTGTATTTCTACTTTTTTGATAAATAGCACTTGGTAGTACAGAGATGGATTCATACAGACCATGTAGTGTTTGTGATTAATTTACTAACAACTTAAGTTAAATGAATGGATGAAAATAAGTTTTCATCCTCTGTGTGTGTACACACTACATTTTTGCACTGTCATTTGCATATTTTGATCTTGATGGTTTTTTAATTACAGCACACCAGTTATTTATCCTTGATGCAAATCTATCAAAGAAAGTTGGGTCCTGGTCTCTCTGTAGTGTGTGCATCTTGTTTCCCCTTCTGTCATCACTTCAATGGGGGGAGATCAGATTTAAAGGGTCCCATTATTCACTGTTTATGCACCCTGATCACTGATGATGTTATTATTATGAGTACACAAGGAAAGGGGAGCAGTCTGAAAATTGGGAATGACCCCTGTCCATGGTGGTAAAGGATTTTGTTATTTGGCTTTAAATGAACGTAGAGCAAGTTCTACACACATTTACTCGTACTGTCTCATATTTGATAGTGTTTTGTCATTTTCAACCTTTTTAGAACAAGGTGTGATAAAAGAATTCCTTTTAGCACCACCTTCTAACTGAACATTATGTAAAACAATTGACAGGATTAAATCTTAGCATTTCTCTGTAGCAAGTAGCTCTAGTTCATGCAGTGATATTACACAGATAGTAGATCATGACATGATCTGACACCTAATTTAATTTGGGAAGTGACTAAATTTAAACACTGGCATACGTTCAAGCTAAGAACAAAAGCCAAAGTAGTCCTTCAATGAAAAAAACCAACTTACCTAACAGGTAGGATCAATGAAAATATATATAAAAAATTATTTCTGTTTTTTTTTACTTGATATCTCATTGGTAAATAAAAATCTAAAAAATTATTCTGCAAGTGAAAGAACAAGCAAGTTATGTCTTTTGATCCTTTACTATCTGTTTTAGATTTTATGGCACAAGGGGCAAAAAGCTTCAATATTGTATGTTTATGCAATTTTTGGTATACGTATTCATCTGCCTGGCAGATTGCTAGTATAGATCTTTACACTTAGAACAGCAGATACTATCCTCTTCTGCATCACATTCACTACACTGCCAAGAAGCTAACTGGTCAGAGGCTGGAAGGAATTATTCTCCAGGTCTACAGTTGATGAGAAGCTCAACATTGCCCAGCTGCTTTCAGTTCTGGGGCCCCCAACCCAAGAAGGACACGGACCTGTTGGAGGAGGGCCACGAAGATGATCAGAGGGCTGGAGCATCTGTCCTATGAAGACAGGTGGAGAGAGTTGGGTTTGTTCAGCCTGAAGAAGAGAAGGCTCGACCTTACAGCAAACTTCCAGTACCTGAAGGAGGCCCACAAGAAAGCTGGGTAGGGACTTTTTACAAGGGCATGTAGTGATAGGACCAGTGGTAACAGCTTTAAACTGAAAGAGGGCAGATTTAGATTAGATATTAGGAAGAAATTCTTCACTCTGAGGGTGTTGAGGCACTGGAGTAGGTTGCCCAGAGAAGTTGTGGATGTCCCTTCCCTGGAAGTGTTCAAGGTCAGGTTGGATGGGGCTTTGAACAACCTGATCTAGTGGAGGGTGTTCCTGCCCATGGCAGGGTGGTTAGAACTAGATGATCTTTAAGGCTTCTTCCAAACCAAACCATTCTATGACTCTATGATTCTATGATATGCTGGGATCATCAGTATGTACTCTTTCAGGCTATGAATCAGCATGCTCAAGTCCTTAGTTTTATCTATCCCTCCAAAAATAAAAATGGATTAAATATCCGTTGCCAATATTCTGCTTTTCCTGTCTGTCTTGTATTTGGAAGAGCCAGGACAACATGCAGGTTTTGGTGTAAAATTAATTCATATAATTGTATTACATGGGTTTCACTATTCATAAAATAGGTTTTCAGTAATTAAGGGTATGAAATAAATAGCTACTAATTAAGTTTCTCTTAATTTAATGTTAAATGGAGGACAAAGTTTAGCATCTATCCATCTATGCTAGATTTCATTGGAGTTATGTAGACACTGAGTGTCTCTCTATATGTTCTCGATTTCTAAAACTTTTCTTCACATATTTTTAGAGCAATTCACCAAGGATAACAGATTCCTGCCTAGCTAACCATAAGTATTATGGCATGTAGAAATGATCTAAATCATGCAGTAATGCAATAAGCTTATGATAACATTTTGACAGTGTTACTTTTATGGATGGTAAATCAGACTCTTTTGAAGCCAATTCAGAGTTCTCTTTATTAAAGGCAAAAGAAAACGTGTTCATGTGCTTTCTGAGAAATCTTAATGTAGAAAGTAGACTTGTTTGGAAGAAAGGGCTTGAGACAGGTGAGAGAAGAGTGTTTTCCAGAGAAATAAGACTTGTAAGCCTTTAGACAAAACTGAAAGTGTTAAAAAAATGCATGATGCTTCATGAGGGATTTTCCACTGGCTGTACCACGGTATGGAAGAACTGTGAGAGAAAGTGACTCAGTAGCCCTCAGTGTAGGAGGAGTTGAGGATTCAGAGACTTTTCACAGCCTCCAGTGGTACCTGCCTGAAAAATCTCCTAATCCCTCAGGTTGTTGAGAAAGCCATCATCTAAGCAGTGTCTTGAATCTGCCAGAGTTATCACTAGCTGAGGAAGGTTTAGAAGGTTTTCTAAAATATCTTTGCAGTGTGACTTCTGGTTCTTTGCAGAACCTTAATTGCAGGTTGACTATGCCTAAACCACATTATAACCTCTGAGATCAGGGGAAAGTAAAACAGTACACAGGGGCCTGGAGAGCTAGTGCACATTCTAAGAAATTGAAAGTTTGTTGTTGGTAGTACTAAGATGAACAATAATAATAATAATAAAAAAAATATTTACACTGGTTTTGCAGGACTCTGAAAAATAAGTTTTAGTACTCAACTATGCTCAGACCTGTGGATCTTTATACAGAGCTTTTTGTGTATGTCATTCATCATGGCAAAGAAATACTTATATTTAGGGGATTATTTGATATTTGCAATACTGGTCATGTCAATAGCATTGAAATACCCATGTCGACTCAGTGTTGTGTTCTGAAAGACATCTAAATGTAAAATTGTCCCTGTTGTGCTGCTTTAAAGAACATGCAAGGAACTTCTGTAGAAAGACTACAGATTGAAGAAGAAAATGGCAAAGGCAGAAAACAATACTGATGATCTTGGTGAATCTTCATCCTCTCCTCCCCCCCCCCCCCCCAAATATAATATGTATATACAATTTACATACATATATTTTTATATATACACCCACCTATATTGCTGGGTCTTCCACAGGCCATTTGCCTTTCCCTTAGATAGTTTGGAGCTATGAGGGGTAAGGAAGGCAATAGGATAAATAGCCCAAGGAGGAAAGTTAACAAATATCAACATTTTTGCTAGAACATATATATACTGTTTTAAACCTTGCAAGCATTTTTGGAGGACGCTACACTGAGGGTACACAGATGACAAAGGAGAAATATGAAACAGCATGAATGAATCCTTGAAAGAGGGCAGAAATATGCATGAGAAAGGACATCGACAGCATGGATGATGAAGGAATGAACTGTCCATCTGTGAAGGTAAAAGGGTTGACAGATCTCCACTACTAAGTGGGATGGGAATAAGGAAATCAGGGGAAATAAGATATTGTGACTGCTTTCCCTCCCTTTTTTTCAGCTCCAGAAGCTGAGGGTTTTATTGACAAATCTAACAAGATTTATTGTTCAGAAAAGTCTCTTTGCTTGGATGTAAGCCTTTTGCAGTCTTCTTTACTTTTATATACCAATTATGTACCAATTGATAAGGGTAGGAAAAATAGTAGAATGTCACTGGGAAGATTTTCTCTTTGGATTTTCATCTCAGTTATGAAAAGGCAAAAGAATACAAGAGCTTGAAAAAGGTCTGAAAAAAACATTTAAACTTCAGCTCATTTGTATTTGTTTGGACCTATTGTGGGTCACCAAACTCAGACCATTATTCACTTCACCTTCCAGTTCCTAAGAGTACAATTTAGAGCTTCTGATCTAAGAGGAACCAAAACATTAATCTCTTTATCTTGCTATGTCTAGGCTATTTATTTCTATTTATGGCATTACAGAGGTTCCTATCAAGTTCCCTTAACAAATATGTGGGCACATACGGCAGTGCCTTTTATTTTGAAAAGCTAGAGAACTTCAGAAAAAAGGAAAGGCTTTGCACACCACTTATATACAGGCATTCTCCGGAGAAAAGATCTTTATGACATACCCTTTTAAAGGCCTAAATAAATCATGTTCTTCAGCCACGTGAGTGCTTTAAATGGGTGAAAAAGAATTACCCGTGAAATATTATGTTAATTTTCTGTGTCCATATGGAAAACTTTATTTAAATAATATTTGGTATACACTCTGGTCAGTTCAGAAAACTAGCTCCAGCTCTGATAGTCTCATTTTCTAGCAGCTTGTCTACTTTTAGGTTTTTAAATGACAGGATTTTGAACAGGATTGCACACTAAGTACTGTAGCTCTATCAATGGCTTGGATAAATCAGTTTGTAGACTCTGTAGTGCACACTGAGAAAATGGTCCATTTTGCAAATCTGTATTCTACACACATGGCTCACTAATTCTTTGGTATCGACTGTTCCATTCCTTACTCTTTTCTGTACCTTCTGCACATAGCTACACACACTTTTTTCTTCAGAGGAAACAGGGACCAGTGATCATCAGTCCATTGCTATTTATGATTTATTATATAATTTGAGAGGAAATAAGGCAGAAAACTGTACTTGCATTTTGGCTGTGTAAAGTCTGCCTGAGAATCAGAATTGGGACATTTTTCTTATATGTTAGACCCCTTGTGACAAAGATGACAGCAGAATTTTAAAGGCCATTTCTGAACCACTGCACATGCTGAAGTCCTGTTCCACGAGGTGCTCAGCATCCTTAGTTTTCTTCAATAGACCCAGGATTTATGGAGAAAATGTTTGTTCCAGACACTATCAAGAGAATTGGTAGGGTTTGCAATGGTAACATATGAACAAGCAGTACCTTTATCATCCTTATTATAAACTTGATGCCTTCAGTAAAGTAGGACAGAATCAATACAAATAAAAATACTAATACACGCTGCAGCTGATATTCACAAGATTATCCAGCTTTTAAAACAGCTCAAGGTAGCCATAGGAACTGTGTCATACACAAAACAATCAGAAAAATACAATTACTTCTTGGAAATATTCCATAATGCAAATAGAGAGATTTTTCCTGTTTAGATTATTGCTTTTACCAGGTTTAAAATTTTTTAAAAACAAAATAAGCACAAAAATAAGCAGGGTCTGCTCTGAATTGCCTAACTTTTGTTTCTTTGTGAAGTAAGTTTCACCATGTTTTTTCCCATAATTTTTATTAAATAGTCTACTTGTGCTACTTGAGTTTATTGTGCGTATGCACAAGGGGAGCACATGTCTTGGAACAGGATTGCATTAGGTGTGCAAAGCAGAACGTAGTGGGTATGTTTCTGAACTATCCTTGACTAAACCACCGACGGCTCTAGCAGTTGCATTAATCCTGTGTTTAAACAACTTATTCAACCAGTCCAGCACTCTAAAGGCTACTGAGTATGAGAAGGCTCTGACTTATATCATTTGACACTGCTGAGATTGATCCCTTGTTCACATCAGGTGTGAGTTTAAGAAACAAACTGGAAAGTAGAGAAAGTTGAAGAAAGCTTTAGGAAAAACACTGCATTTAACTTCTTTTGCTAAATTCTATGCTTGTCTGTGTAGTGGACCAATAGAGATTTTGGAAATTTTGTGCATGTGTGCAAAGGCATGCTCATATGTTTTAATTAGAGTTCTGAACCTCAGCCTCTCATCTTTAGGTCTTTTATCTCTCTCTCTTTTTCTTGACTGACTCCTCCGATATTTGGAGTAACATAGTTCTATTTATTCAACTCCAAGTCCCCAGTTCTAGAGGATCATAATTACAAACCACTTCACTCCACCTAACGCCACTTCAGTAGCAATTCCATTGCAAGAGAAATTTGTTGGAACATCCTTTTCAGATGTGAATATAAAAAGATGGGTCCTAACTGAAGTCTTGTACCACTTTGGTGTTACAAGTTGGCCAAATTATTCTGTTCAGTTGTATAAAGCACCTTCCAATTTAAAAAACCCAGCAAAACTAAAAAAGGGGAGGTCTTACTGCATTAGGGAAGGGTGAGATTCTTTTAGCATACTTAGCACGCCATTTCCTTTTAACTTCTTCCAATACTTGTGTGACGGGTTGACCCTGGGTGCACACCAGGTGCCCACCAAGCTGCTCTATCATTCCTGTCCTCAGCTGGACAGGGGAGAGAAAAACATACAAAAGCCTCGTGGGCTGACATAAGAACAGGGAGAGATCATTCACCAGTTACTGTCATGGGCAAACCAGACTCAACTTGGTGAAATATGTTTCATTTATTACCAGTCAAATCAGGGAAGGAGAGAATAAAAAAACCCTGAATATTAAAACACCTTCCCCCCACCCCTCCCTTCTTCCCAGTTTCAACTTCACTCCCAAATTCTCTCCCTCCTCCCCCCCCAGCAGCAGCACAGGGGAAGGGGAATAGGGGCTGGGGTCAGTTCATCCCACGCTGTCTCTGCTGCTCCTTCCTCCTCAGGGCAGGACTCCTCACACTCCTCCCCTGCTCCGGCAAGGGTCCCTCCCTCCCTCCCACGGGGTGCAGTCCCTCAGGAGCAGAGGGCTCCAGCGTGGGTCCCCGTGGGGTCACCAGCCCGGCCAGCAAACCTGCCCCAGCCTGGGCTCCTCTCCCCATGGGGTCACAGCCCCTGCCAGGAGCCTGCTCCAGCCCGGGCTTCCCAGGGGTCACAGCCTCCTTCGGGCACCCCCCTGCTCCGGCGTGGGGTCCTCCCCGGGCTGCAGGTGGGGATCTGCTCCCCCGTGGGCCTCCCTGGGCTGCAGGGGCACAGCCTGCCCCACCATGGGCTGCACCAGGGGCTGAGGGGAATCTCTGCTCCGGCGCCTGGAGCCCCTCCTGCCCTCCTGCTGCACCCACCTGGGGGGCTTGCAGGGTGTTTTTTCTCACATCTTCTCACTCCTCTCTCTGGCTACTGTTCTACTGTAGTTTTTTTTTTTTTTCCTTTTCTTAAATACATTATCCCAGAGGCACTACCACCATCACTGATTGTTTGGCCTTGGCCAGTGGCAGATCTGCTTCGGAGCTAGCTGGCATTGGCTCTGTCGGACACAGGGGAAACTTCTGGCAGCTTTTGACAGAATCCACCCCTGTAGCGACACCCCATTACCAAAACCTTGCCACACAAACCCAATACAACTTTTTTGTTAGTTACTTAATTAGGATTAGTAAGTTGCACCAACTCTTCACAATGTCCTACTTAGTTTTCTATTAGATACATCTGAGAGCTTTGTTTGCTACAGTTGTTAAGGCATGTAAAGCCACTGAAAGCAACAATATTTTGTGAGGAATTTTGAGATTTCAAAACAGGGTATAAAAATGTGTTTTGGAAAAAGAATGTGAAGACAAAGGGAATAAACCAGAAAGCACAAGGTACGCTCACACAGAAAGGTGGTTAAGAAACTTACATGAGATCGGTGCAAAGCAAACCCTGAATGCAGCAGAGAAGGCGCTTAATCCTAAATTGCTGAAGTTTCAGGTGTAATCTTAAATATCAGCTGCTTACAGCTCTAGGCTCTCTCATTCTCTTGCAGAAATATTCCAACTAAAAAAAAATTAGAATTTCTTTTTAATTTTAAACATTTTGTTTTAAATTGAATAGAATTTTCTGTTGCAGAACTTCATAATAAACACTTTCTCATCTGTAAAAATATGTGTTGTGGGATTCACTTTTAAAATGTTTGTTTTCTCTTATTTTTTTTCTTCCTTTATATAATAAAAATTCAAGTGTCTTCTGCAAAACTGTCTCTCATGCACATACTCTTTTAAAATCTCTTTTTCTGTACTTGATTCTTTGACATCTTGGCAGACATTTCATATAATCTTACTTTGTGAAGTAAGGAGTGTTGTGACTATGACTTTGGATAGGGAGAAAAAAAACTTAACCACCATATATCAGCTGTATTTCAGAAACCAAGGGGGAGAAGTGAAGTCATATAAATGGGAAAATAATTAGATCCTGATTTTATTAGGAATTTCTAGATACTGCCAGTATCTTTTTCTGTGTAGTGATATAAATGAAATGGCAGAGAGTATCAAGTAATCCTTTCCTAAGCACCTGTCAGTGTATTTGTCATCCAGTAATTATATTTATAATTTGAAATGATACATGAATTTCTTACAGGACTTGAGAAATATTTCTGTGGTACAAACATAAAACTCATATCTATGTTGAACACAATTTTTAAATGGTTGCAGATCAAATGTAAGAAGTTTATCAAAGTTACAGGAAAATGCAGAAGAAAAGGGTAGATGGAAAAGAGAATGTGAGAGGACTGAATAACAGAATAGAAGCACCCATCAGCTGAAATATAACATTGAAAGAAATAATTAGATTAGAATAGCAAGAGAAAAACAGTTCTGAGACTTCGAAAAGATAGCCATCTGTTCTCAGACCAAGCTTGAAACAATCCAATCGTTTTTTCTGACCACAGCCTCATAACCAGACAGCATAGTTTTACATTTGTTGGACAAAAGCCAAAGCCTCCCAACCCTACTAGGATGGCTTTCTTGTAGCTGGCCAGATAAAGCACATATTACTCCCAGAGTTGATCATTTAACAGAAGTTAATGAGACTGAGGGAACACTATTAGGAGTATGGAGGTAAAAACCTAATCTATCAAGCTAAATTCTGCTTTTGCACACCTCAGTACAAACTTAGTGGAACCATGCACAGAGCTCAAGTATCTCAGCAATATATAAATCCCATTATTTTTAGAGGAGGGTTGGATGGAGTGAAGGCTTCCTGACAGAAATGTAATGCCTAGTTCAAGCCCCACAGAGACCACTGGAAAAAAACTTCCTGACCTCAGTGGCCTGTGCAGCAGATACCAAAGCACGGCACACCCTTAGCTCCTTTTGCTTCCCAGAGCTGGCATTGCAGAAATGCACAGTGAATGCAGCAGCATTTTATTGCTGCACAGTCGGCATAAGTCCAATTAAAACTGTTGGCAGGAGGTATATCAAATCATGTGCACTGTGAACAACGCTGGTATAAATGTATGAGTAAAAACATTGTAGTACCAGCCAATGCAGACAGACTGTGTCTTGCTGCAAAGACTCTATCATACACAGCGCGCTGCAGGCCATATCATCAGTGTAATCCCCTTCTTTCTCTTTTCCTCTTCCATTAAGAAACATATGTTATCACTCTTCTCAGATTTTTTAACTTTTTTTTTGTCTCCCGCATCTTACTATGGAAACAATCCTGATCTCTGATAACACAATATGGGTTTCAGGAGTTATTTCTACTTCAGCTACTGAATGTAACTCACTTTTTTAGGCTATCAAGTGGATCAGATATTTTGCACCCATTATTTGCTTGTTGCAAAGGGGCTGCCAACCTAAAATGTGCATAATTCTTTTCTCTAAAGAGAATTGCACTGTGGTATCTAAAACTGCAGTGGCAACTCATTCTCATCTCTCTGTTTCCAAGTACAATGGAAAACTGACCTCGGATGAGACATTTGTGTGATACAAACATATAATCTGACCAGGACATTCATGAGAAGCAATGGGATGTGCTTTGAGGAAATGAACAAACTGACTTATCTAAGGCAAGCTGAAGAAGTTGAGTCTAGAGTAATCTGGAAAGATATATTTTAATCATTTACATTCTTTCTATTTTCAGACATTTGAGATTATCAGGAGATATTTGACAATGCTGCACTTGAACCTGAGTGCTACACAACCTGGACCTCTCACAGTGCTTGCCAGGTTAGTCTTATCAGCAGAAACTCAAACACGGAATTTGGGGTTTGAATAATAGTATTATTAGTTTTGTAGAAATTAGTTAAATTACATGGATGAATAATAGGAAATCTATCATTAGAGTAATTCTTTGTTGTTTGTTCTCTTGATCACTATTTATTTGAATAACATTTACCTGATACAAACAGGGTGTGATGTATTCAGCAGCAATGTTCCGTTTGAGCAATTACTCTAGCAACTGGAGTCACTAGGTACACTTTATGCTCATATTGCATGTGTAAATGTACGTGTTTGCTTTTAAGTGCATGCCTTATTTAAAGGCACTCAGGATGAATTGGTCTGACTGGTGCAATGTAACTGAAAATGACAGCACCCTTTGGACTTGAAGGTTTGAATTCAAGCTGTAAAAATTGATACATTCATCCCTATGGAAAATTTGCCATTGAACTGTCAAGAAAATCCTGCAAGGGTTTCTTCAGCAGACTACTCTGAATCATTCAGTTTGAGCAATGTAGAAGAGCTCATAGATCGCTCAAGCTGCCGTACATCCTTATACAACCGCTAGACTTAAGAAATATACATGAGGCAAGACATGGGGTGGGTTTAGTGATCAGAGAGAATGAGAGATGTAATAATAATAAGCCCATTGAACTATGAGAAGACTACCAACAAATTAGAATATTTACAATACTTACGTTTTATTTTGAAGCAGCTTTCTTACTTTTTATCAATTTTAGCAATTTATTTTATCTAACAATATCAAAAATGAAAATTTTTGATTTTAAGAAACATAGTTCTGAATAAGATAAAAAATCCCCCCAACTTGATGCCTTCCTTAGTAAGAAAAACTCTGTTGCACGTATGTCTCTGACATCTGCTGGACAAGCAGTAGACTCCGGTGTATGTGATCTGGGAAATTTATGGAGTGCATTCATGGCAATTTCCCAACACAGACAATCAATGAGCTCACCAGCACAGATTCTCTGCTGGCCTTCTTTGTCACGAGCAAGGAAGGAGCAGTTGGGTATGAGATGGACAAGGGCAGTCTTGACAGCAGTCACCATGGAACTCTGGAGCTAAGATCCGGAGAAAAGCCCAGAGGACAGATAGCAGAGTCACGGTTGTGGATTTCAGGACAGCAGATTTCAGCTTGTTCTGGTAGTGTCTTGGCAGGGTCCCACAGGAAACTGTGCTGAAGAGTAAAGCTGACCAGGACAGTTGGTAAACTTCAAGGACAACTTCTAAAATCACAAGAGCAGTCCTTTCCAACAGACAGAGAGCCACCACAGAGGACCAAGGATCTCCTGAGTGAGCTCAGAGGCTAACGAGAAACATTCAGAAGTGGAAAGGGAGGTGGACTGCCTGGGAAGAGCAGAGAGACTTTTCTTGAACATGGAGAAGTGAAACAATCAAGTCCTCAGACTAGAAAACACTGAGGGATGCAAAAGATGAGGAGAGAGGTTTCCTCACAAAAGAAAAGCTTTGTCCCCATGTGCCGTAATACAAATTGGTGGGAAGAAGACCAGCCTGGCTGAACAGGGAGCTTTTGTTGGGACTCAGAAAGAAAAGGAGAGTTTACCACTTTTGGAAGAAGGGGCAGGCAACCCAAGAAGAGTACAGGGATCTTGTTAGGTCATGCAGGGAGAAAATTAGAAAGACAAAAACCCAGCTAGAACTCAACCTGGCCACTGTTGTAAGAGATAATAAAAAATGCTTTTACTAATACTTTAACAGCAAAAAGAGAGTCAGGGAGAATCTCCATCCTCTATTGGATACAAAGGGGAACATTGCCACCATAATGAGGAAAAGGCTGAGATACATAATGCCTTCTTTGCCTCAGTCTTTGGTAGTCAGACCAGTTATCCCAAGGGATTCCTGAACTGGAAGTCAGGGGTGGATAGTGGAATAAAATGCCCATAATACAGGAGGAAGCAGTTTACAACCTGCTACACCACCTGCACATCTGCAACAGGCCTGTCAGCCTTGCCTCAGTACCAGGGAAAGTTATGAAGCAGTTAATCCTGAGTATGCTCACCAGGCATATACAGGAAAATCAGGGGATCAGGCCCAGACAGCACAAGTTCATGAAAGGCAGATCATACTCAACCAACCTGATCGCCTTCTATGACCAGCTGACCTGCCTAATGCATGAGGGAAAGACTGGGAATGTTGTCTACCTGGACTTCAGCAAAGTCTTTGACACTGCCTCCCACAGTCTTCTGCTAGAGAAGCTGGTGGCTTAGACAAGAGTACTCTTCGCTGGGTAAAGAACTGGCTGGGTGGCTGAGCCCAGAGAGTTGTGGTGAATGGACTTAAATCCAGTTGGCAGACGGTCACAAGTGGTGTCCCCCAGGGCTCAGTTCTGGGGCCAGTTCTATTTAATATCTTTATCAATGACCTGGATGAGGGGATTGAGTGTGCCCTCAGTAAGTTTGCAGGTGACACCAAACTGGGTGTGAGTGTCAATCTGCTCCAGGGGAGGAAGGCTCTGGACACATTGGATTGATGGGCCGAGGCCAACTGTATGAGGTTCAACAAGGCCAAGTGCCAGGTCCTGCGCTTGGGTCACAACAACCCCATGCAACACTACAGGCTTGGGGAAGAGTGGCTGGAAAGCTGCATGGCAGAAAAGGACCTGGGGGTACTGGTTTACAGCGGGCTGAATATGAGCCAGCAGTGTGCCCAGGTGGCCAAGAAGGCCAACAGAATCAGGAATAGTGTGGCCAGCAGGACCAGGGAAGTGATCATGCGCCTGTACCCGACACTGGTGAGGCCACACCTTGAATCCTGTGTTCAGTTTTGGGCCCCTCACTACAGGAAAGAAGTTTTGTTGCTGGAACATGTCTAGAGGAGAGCAACAAAGCTGGTGAAGGGTCTGGAGCACAAGGTTGATGAGGAGCAGCTGAGAGAACTGGGTTTGCTTAGCCTGGAGAGGAGGAGGCTGAGGGGAGACCTTATCACCCTCTACAACTACCTGACAGGAGGTTGTGTCGAGGTGTGTATTGGTCTACTCTCCCAAGTAACTTGCAGTAAGACAAGAGGAAATGGCCTCAAATTGTGCCAGGGGAGGATTAGATTGGACATTAGGAAAAATTGCTTCACTGAAATGGTTTTCAAGCATTGGAATGGGCTACCCAGGGAAGTGGTTATGTCCCCATCCCTGGAGGTATTTTAAAGATGGGTAGACGTGGTGTTTAGGGGCATGGTTTAGTGGTGTAATGGCAGTGTTATGTTAACAGTTGGACTTGATGTTCTTAAAGGTCTTTTCCAACCACAACCATTCTATGATTCTCTGATTCTAAGGCTAATGTGGCTCTGCTGTTCAGCAAGGCAACATTGTGACCAAGGGTGTTGAAAAGCCAATAACCTCAATACATTGTTTGTCTGAGATTTCACTTGTAAGATCTACCTTCAGGGTCTCCGAGCACTGTGAAGGCTGTGGGGTCCTAGCTGCTGTGGCAATTGTCCCACCACCCCCAGCTGGGGAGCAGGGCAGACTGATGGGCAGCTGGGGCAGCCCTAGCATTGGGCACCTCCCTGGGAAGGGAACAGGATCTGTATAAGAAAGATGTGGCTTGGGAAGTTTCAGTCACCTGGAAAACTAGTCTCCCATATTAGCCACACCTATGTGGTGTTTTACTCAGGATTTAGTAGATCCTGTTCTTTAGGATAAGAAGTACTTTTCAGAGCAGGTTAAGTTTTAAACAGCCCATGTCTGTTAAGCTGGATGATTTTCTGGACTATCTCCACAGCTGGTAATTGCCAAAAAAGAAATACTTGTTGAGAAAAATCAAGAAGTGTGAACTCAAAGCAGGTCAATCTGCTTCCACTTAAAATGTTGGACAGAAATGTAAAAAATGTAATGATGGTAATTTTACATTAAATCCTTTCAGATAAAATCATCTATGCAGTGATGTCTACAAAACACACCTGTACATACTGATGTTCAATGGGTTGTTCTACCTACTCAGTGGGACAAAATCCAGAAAGCATTCCCATGCTATTTTGAAAAATGTGGCTGTCTGAAAAGCTCATTTCAACTCCCTTTCCCCTGGCAACATCTCAATTAAGCAAAATAAAAATCTTAAACCTTATTCTAGTCAGCAACTGCCCTCCTATTTTTTTCTTTAAATGGGAGAGATGTAGAGAAAAAAAATTATTTTCATTCTTTCTAAGTCTTAAAAAAATTGCAATCAGTTTATCAGTGCTAATCTACACAAGGTGTTTTATTTCCTTACATCAGGAGTAGATAATTTGATCAGAATCAAAACATGCACTATTATTCTTACCTGGATATCACATAGTAATTGCTATTGATTGGACACTTGCATGAGTGGATAATTCATTTTTTGCTTAGTATGGGCAGTTGTTGGCAGTTACAATTGTTCCCAGGTTCAGTGTGTTGCACGTCTTCCTACTGTGTTTGTATAGTGCCTAGCACACTGGGGTACACGTTAGTATATAACCTTTAAGTGGTCTTATAATTTTTCACCACAAAGTTAAAGAAAACTAGACAGTGACAGTAAATGACTCATTTGAGAAGCTGAGAGTAAAACATGGAGGAGGAGGTAGCTGAAGAAAGAAAATGAAAGAATATTATATAGGCATATATACATTTAAATATTTGGACAAGGGCTTGTAAACAGTGTGTGGATACTACATGGCTTTTCACCAAAGATCACTTGCCTCCCTGTGAGTGAAAGGATTACCTAAATCCCCTGAGAGTTACTAAATGATGCATCCATTTGGAAGACACCGACTGCTCATGTGTATAGCCGTGTGTGACCTCTGCTATCTCAATGGCACTGTTTCTGCAATAATTCCTGGTATTCAGAAAGTAAATGGGGAACCAAAGTGGCAATGGCTTATATTTAGATAACATTTCAGAAAGCCATTTGGTGCTTCTTGCATTTTTTTATAATTTTATTTTCAACACTATAATTTCTATTGTCAAGCCTGAAGGAATGCCTACAGTAGTTCTGCTGAGGGGCAAGGGCTGTGTGTTCTTCACACACAGTGAAAAGGTAGAAACATAGGAAACTTGCTGCAGGAGCCACAGCAGAACTGGGAAGTCTATTTATTCTATATCTATAAGTGTTAAAAAAGACTTTGAGAAAGAGGGAAATAATAAAAATTAATTATTTTGCTGAAGTGTTACCCAAGGCTTATTTCATTCAGCATTTATGTGCAGGAATTGTTTATAGTGTATCAAGATGCATAAACTTGTATACTAACTCTTAGTATGCAGTCTGTGACAGCCATCTGCTTAGAATGACATATTTTTTGGTTGGTTTTTTTTCTCATTCATTCTCACTGAAATTAAAATATTGACAGGAACACTTTCTGTGGGGCACACAAGTTAACAGAAGAGCTGATGTTACATAGGTTTTTTGTATTAAAGTTACAGCTTTATACAGTAACACACATAATCCTGAATTAAATACATTTTTTACATAAATATGGACATAAAATAAGAATTAAATGAAGATTTTAAAATCTCTAATATTTTAGATTCCTAGAAAAAACCCCTTTATTTTACTTTCACTGATTAAAATACAACATGTAACTTGTAAGAAAATACAAGATAGTTACTGACTTCTGCTTTCATTCTCAAAGCAGCATTTCTTTTTGTTTGTTTGTTTTCAATTAAGTAACAATTTGTGATATTTCCTCTGCTGGGAAGATATAGATGCTCTGGCATCTTTCAGTAGAACAATTTTTGGAACTTGGGGGATTAGTAACGGCTCCTTCTGCTCCAACTTAGGGAATTGCTAAGTATGTCCAAACCTTTTCATCTCTAAATTGTTGGTTTAAATCCACAGTGAGACAAAGATGACTGAAAGTCATTACATATGATGTCTGTTTCATGGCAGAAGGATGTGATTTCAGGTCAGTTCCTAATATGCAGGTGTCCATGTCATAAAACCATCACCCCAATTTACTGTAATTGTTATCCTTTTTTTTTTTTTTTGAATGGGAGAAGAGATAAGGCAGTTGAATAGACAGTGAGATAAGTGTCACACTATGTTTGTTATTACCCACTCTGATAAAGCAGAGAGCCCTTATGATCACTAGTGATGCATTGCTGTGAGGTATAGGGCCGCCTGCATGCTCATTGCTATTGCTACTGTGGCAATGAACAGTGTGCTACAGGTGCCACATTGCAACTTTTGGCACCTACATTCACTTGTAAGGGCTGGACCCACAGCCAATGTGAACATTGAAGTTTTATCGATTTATACTGGCTGAGAAGCTGATAAAACTATTAAACCTTACTTGCATCCATAACACCACCCACTCATGGGTGCATCAGTGCTGTGCTGGGAGTACCCAAGTAAGACGAATATCTCAGTCACTCTGGCATATAGAAGTTACGTGCTTTTGAACTGGCCCACAGAAATTCATGTTAGCATGATATGGGGTCTAAAAAGGCCCAAGTTCTGCTGGGACACTTAGGTAGGAAACATGAAAAAGCTCTTCCCCAGCACATCCTAGTCATTTCCCGAACACTGGGCACCGAGCCCATAAACACTGGCATCTCTAACACATATTTCTTTTTTCACATTGAGGCTGTGGTGTTGCCAGTTCTCAGGAGTCGGCGTGTGTGGGTGCTACCCATGAGATTTCAGCCAAGGATGAAGCCAGACTCAGAATGATGACATGAACTCCAGCTTTCACATCTTCCCAAATCTCAGCCCAGACAGAGGAATCCACCTCCTGTCACTGACTGTCTCTTTGCCTGCTTTGCCTCCCTTCTGGAGAAGAGATTTACAGCTAAAGTTTCCCTCTTTCTCCTAAAGACCAGCCCCAATTCTACAGGGTGGTACTTGCTGACCCACCATGGGACCCAGGAATATTGAGGGGGGAAAATATTAGATAAAATGGAGGGAAATGGGATATGGAGCTAAATGGCTACAGAAAAGATAAATGGATGTATTTATTCGGAGACCAGGGAATATTGACCAGAAGTGCTTAGTGCAGGGACACATTCAAGTACAGGAATGGAAAGGACTCCTACAGACACAGACCGCAGCTCCCCACACCCCTCCCTGTCTAGTTTTAGCTTTCTGCCTTAGCTTAATTGCCAAGACGAGCCAGGCTTCTTGTAGGTATGCTGAACTCAGCACAGGATAATTCTGCTTTTTAAGTTGGAAAATTAGTCCTCGCTGAGCTCCCTGTTGCTTCAGGTAACCTTTTTTATGCTTGAGCTGTTAGGCCTAAAGGTAACTTGGATATACCTGCTCTGGAGTTTTGTCTTGTTATAGAAAATGTGAGATTATTTAAGCCAATACAACACCCTCTCTGTATGCATTCCTTCAGCCTAAGGTGTGATAAGGTAGTCCCGTTAAAAACAATTTTCTATTTTTGCATTTTCTCTCATGAAATTTTCATTGAGAAGTCTTAATTAAATTTTACAGATACACTTTACATGGGATACTAACTCTAGTTTTCATTTAAAAAAATTAATTTGTCATAATTTAAGTATACTTGTATCATGTGGATAGGTCAACATAAATGGTTAATAGAGAGAGGAAAAATGAGCTTTCATTCTTAACATTGTGTTGTTTAGTTTGTGCAGTCCATTTGCACAGTACAAACCAATGTCACCCTATAACAAAACTGATTTATTTTCAAAACAGTTATACATTTTGAATCTATTAATAGCTTCAGGAGGCCAGACCTCTGGGTATGTCTATATACGTGTATGTATCTATAGGAGTAACGAAAGGTAAAGCTAAGTGAAACTCACAGTCTGATGATTAGTAGTGGAATTTTAAGTTGGCTTCATCCAGCATAATGAACTGGTAAGCTTTCTACTTCTCTTTCTATAGTGAAAAATTACAATACATGAAGGATTTAGTCTAGGAGTTATCTACATTGTAAAGGATCCCAGAGCTTTGGGTCAGAGGACTGAATTTGAAGTTCATGAATTGACAAATATTTATTTGGGTCATTTTGATATAATGTATAGAATTCATTCATGAGTACAGACGATTATATTGGTCTTCATATTTGCCATGCACTGACTTTGAGTACAGTGAGTAAGGGTATGTGAAACACTTTTGATACAAGTAACATAAAAAATATGCAAATCACATCAGTTGGTTCTAGCTGCACTTCAAGTTTTTGATTTATATCAAAGAAATTATTAACATTAGGATCACCATTTGGAAGGATATTGCAAGATATTATTTGGGGCCTTATTTTAAAGCAATAGCATTTGTAATAATTTTTTTATTTACGGCTATTTATTTATCTATCATATTGTATTGATAAGTAAGTTTTGATCAGTTTTAGAATTCTTTCTTCTTAGGTATAACAAAAGCACACGTGATTAATCTTTATAAGGGGAAAGACATATTGCAATAAGTAATACACGGAAGAGAAAAAAAAAAGTTGGTGTCGAAAATATCAGTTAGGAACCCAACTTGGGTGACCTTCCCATGTAATATTACTCAGATCACATAATCTTGCTGTATCAAACTGTCACTAAAAGTGACTTTCTATTTCTACTCTTGTATAACAAGTCTCCTGGTCAGGACCCTCCCTCTTTTGTAAATTAATATGTCAACTACAACAGACGAAGTGGTGTTTGTGCTTGCGTTTTGAGCTAATATTTTTTAAGAATAGCATTTATCATCAAAAGCAAGGTAGGCATGTACTTAAATTTGCTTGTGGAGCCATGAATTTGTTTGAAAAATGGATAATTAGGCACATGAATAGCTACCGATGTACCTTGCTCTTCACGACTGCAATAGTTGTGTGTGAAGGGCCTGAGTAGTCTTCAGACTTTGTGGACTAAAATCACATAGCTTAGGACAGAGATATGTATTTGTTAGTGGATGTGCAAATTACATTTGTATGTACACAGTTCAGGATTTTGATTTAATTTTAATTATTAATATGTGATAAGCAGAGCTGTGTGCTGGGCATGGCCAGGGGTTAAGTCAGGTCCAGGGTCAGTCCAGGAGCAGGAGATATGGCCAGTGGCAGGACTGGAGTCAATGGTTAGGGGTGTGAGTCATCCCAAGGGAGATTTGGCTAACCCTCACCACATTAGCTCTGGCTAACTCTTTGTAGCATATCAGAATTAGAAAACACCTACTTGAATCTACTAAAGCGTCAACTGACTCTATCATCTGGGAGTGATAACACAAAGAAAGCCAAATGAAATTTTCACTGATTTCTTTATTTGCTTCAGAGGATGAAAAATCAACAAAATGCATGTTAGTAGAGAACACAAAGAATAACAAAATTTATCTGTAAAAAAAGACAAGCAAAGTACCAATGATTGCTCACTTTCCTGAATATCAAAGAAAATAATGTCTCTTTTAAAGGGAACAGTACCACAGAGACACACCAAGCAATGTGCTGTATCTGTGCATGAAGATTACCATTGATTTTTGCTTAGGCATAAGATTTCTTTTACACATTGGCAAATCTCCCTCTCAAGAGTCTTAGTGATGTCACTTCTCTGTCTTTTTTTACAGACTTGCATTTTTATTGATAACAGCAGTTAGCTCTAGAATGAGATCACTTTCTTATTAAGGGGTGGAGAAACATGTATTTCAAAGCTCAACAACAGTTTCTTTCCCCAAAAGTAAACAAAAGTATACAGCAGCAAGATAGCTGGAAGTAAAGATCTTTACCAAACAGTCTATAGATGTAGACAGACTTACCCTGGTTTTCGTAAGTCCACAGTTGAAGCAGCTGGTGTGATGAGTTATGGAATTTAGGTACATTTTGTGCATAAATTAGTTCTTTCCTGATGGTAACAGACTTTCATTGTTGTTTGCGTATCTTTAAACCAACGTAATCTAAAAGCAATAAGAACCTGAAATCTTAAAAAACATGATACCTCATACATATAATTCTGTCTGCCAGGTCGTAAGCACCCCTCTTTCAGTCTGAAGCAGCAAGAACTGCAACTCATGTTCAGAAGGAAAAAAATGCAGTATGCAATTCTTAAGGATTTCTGAAATCTGGAAGTTAGTGTCTTAAGATAAAAACTACAAAACCATGCATGTTGGGGTGCCTTGTTGCTTGTGAGGGGCACCAGCTGCCAGTCTGAAGCAGGAATCCAGGAGCAGACATTCAAGCCCATATTCAACCTTGAAATGTTATCACTAGGAATGAAACAATGTCATTCACCTTCCCAGACATATGTCTGTCATGAAAATCGGTATTTCATACCAGACAGAGCAACAGGAAGAGCCTCAGTAGACACATTACTGAACTGGAAAGTGCTTACTGCTTATAGGCAATTGCCACTACAGCCAGATTATAAAGACAGAACAAAAATTCTTCTTTGCCAAATGCTGGCCCAAAGGGTCATTGCCATCGGCAGAGGGAAAAAATCCAAACAAATAATGTTTCTTCCCACTCTTGCCAAGAGTGAAGGGTGAGCTGCTCACCAAAGCCTCTTAAAACTCAAAAGCTTTTTTGGATGCCAGATCAGAGCAAAGCTGCTGATCAGTGTTAGGTGCATCTTAGCTATCTGCTACCTGCCAGCATCCATTAACACATTTGCTAACATTTTGTATGTTTTCATATCCTTTTTTAATGTATGTTTTTTCCTTCTACCCTGTTTCCAAATTGGCTTCAGCCAATCCTTTGTACTAAATGTACAATCTGGAAGTGCAACATTCATCCAGCCAAAATATAAAATACAAAAGTAGTTTTGCTGCTTTCTGAGTTAACTTTCAGCCTAAGCTATACATACTACATAGTTTGAGCAACTTAAATTCAGAGAATTTACCAAAGAGTAAATTCAGTCCTGCTCTTCAAAATGCAAAGAAATAAGTCAATTTATTTTATTTTATTTTATTTTTATGTTGTCAAATATATAATTAGCACTGTGTTTTTCTACCAGCATTTTAGTTTAGGATTGAAACTCATACCATAAACTGAATCAGGACTACAGAGTCACTGCAATTCAGATTTCAATGATATATGATATTACTGAACTGATGTTCATTCTAAATCCAAGACGTGAGTTACTTGTTGATTATATGCTTCTGTTGAATGACAGAAAATGGAAAATGTTTTATGTTTATAATATCTTTCTGCACACTTGCTTTTCACTGGAGATTCTGCCATTTCTACAGACATGTTTACTACAAATGGCTATCCTTTCTCAGGATTAGGTCATCATCACAGACCATGTGATATAAAATGTGGAGCATATTGGCCTGTATTCTAACATTGCAGGTGCTAGAGTCTTTGGCTTATTTCATATTTGCGGAAAGCACACTTGGTTGAAAATACTATGTCTGACACTACGTGAAATCACCACAGAGTGTGGTGTCCCTAAGGATCTCAACAGCAGTCAGAATTTAATTGTCCCAAGAATTTCACCAATGGCACAGAACAGTCCTTACACTAGAGACATCAGCCTAAGATTTAGGCATTATGCAACAGGTGGATAAGGCAGATGGTGAGCTGGATGAGAGGGCAAAGCATTTATAGAAACAAGTGTGTTCACAAAAGTTTGTAGCCATGGGTGGTTACCAGTCTTAATTTGTGCAAGGTGGTATAGTATTATTCTCATGCCACTAATGATTTCTTGTTTTGTTCTTAAAAAAATGAATAATATGATTTGCTTAAGGGCTAAACTGAGGGGGTTTTAGTGAATTTTATTAAGTTTATAACAGAATTTTTTTTTAAATTAATATTAAACTTGTTTAAAAGAAGTTGGTTAAACTGTAACTTATATAAGATGGATGTTGTTCAGATTTGAATTCTGAAAATACAAATGAACCTACCCAGGTTTTATCATTACCTTAATGTAAAAGAGTAATTTTTGCATGTTTTAGGAAGCTACTATGGGAAGAGGTATGGGGACAAAAGAAGGGTGAAAAGCAGTAGAAGAATTTATTTTTGTCTTCTACAAAATAAAATTTTTGGGCTCCAGAAACCACTAATATATAATGGAAAACAAATGGTCAATGCCA
Organism: Butorides virescens; assembly: GCA_017310255.1. Classification (NCBI taxonomy): domain Eukaryota; kingdom Metazoa; phylum Chordata; class Aves; order Pelecaniformes; family Ardeidae; genus Butorides; species Butorides virescens. Next base: position 385,497 of record JADKXX010006643.1, on the reverse strand, counting down.
CTTTTTGTCATTGTGTGATAGAACATTGAGAAAGTTGTCTTGGCTGCTGCCTTGATCATAGCAAAAGTGGCTGATCAACTTTCAATCATCATATAGAATCAGATGATGATTTGATGTAATAATTACCTACACAGGTTCTGGGAATAGACCCCTAGGTTTAAGGTCAGTAGAGGAAGAGTTCTTTACTTTATTCATTAGAAAAGCCAGCAAGATATTCTATAGATTGGAACCTAAAGGGGAGCTTTAAAAAAACCAGAATATTTAATGTAACTTTCATGACTAATTTGAGAGAAAAAATATAACAGAACACACTCCTTTCCTGTTCTTTTCCTATAACACACTCCTTTCCTGTTCTTTTCCTATAACATCCACATATATACTGTTTTTGAAAGGTGATTTTATTCTCCTAATCTTCAGAATGTTCACTTTGTTAGGGTTCTATAAACAGTGTAAGATCATGTCATTCAGAAACTTATTGACAAAGCGGGTTTTTTTTTTTTCTTAAGTACATGATGTCTGTGATATAATGTACACAGAGAAGTCAAGTCATGTCAGTGATTCAGCAAGATTATCAATGTGCTGCAGGTCCAGCATCACTTACAAACCTGTCTTTACTTTCAATCCCTTTTCTGGACTGTGGCCTTTCCTATGCTTGCTGTGATGTATGTATCGACAAATGCCATACCCATTTAATTATATAGAGTATTGTTTTCTTCCTCCACAATGCTTCATTTCAGTTTATCAGTTTGTTTGGACATCACAGGAAACAAAGTTTCTACTTACTAAGTTTTTCCAATAGTGGAGCCAAACAGATATCCCTGACTTTCTGTATTTTGCCAAGTATTAGTGAACACATCCCCCTTCCCAGAAAATGTTAGTAGCTGGAATGAACTCAAGAGGCTTAGAGCTTGGCAAATATTATTGGACAGATTACTTTTATTACTAGAGCTAGATAGGGCCTTTGGGGTTAGCCAAGAACACTGGGGAAGAAAGAATATCTTTCTTGTTGACTATTAATGATTGATAAATCGGAAGAGGAGGATATATCAGAGATTTAATAGCCATTAATACTCAATAGCCTTAAAATGTAAATTATGGTGCTTCTACCAAGTTTTCATTCTGCCTAGGTGGCATTTCGTATGAACTGCCAAACCCTTTACCTGCCTTCTATCAGGTCTCTTGTTGGAAAGGTCTGCTGATAGATTTGGTAAACTTGGAAGAACGTGGAATCATAAAATTCCTGCCTCTTTTTGCCCATAATGTGGCTCTCATTTGCTTCACAGTCTTTGTTACTTTTTGTAGTTATGCACTCTTCCACTGGCAAGCATTCAGTTATAAGAAAATCTTTATAATCGTTTACAGAAATTAGGAAAGGAATTATCACGGAGTTGCAATTTCAGTACAATTCAGTGTGTTGAAAGCATGATGGAAGTTCTTATATTAATATTTGAAAGAAATTAAAAATTCCTGCTTAGAAATTTACAATAATCTTACTTAGTTCACTGGATTCTAACAGTCAGGCATTTAAAAAGAAAACCAGTGCACATCCTTTAATAACATCTGTCTACTATTTTGTCTATTAAAATATTAATGTATGCCTAAAATAAGTAGCAAATGCCTGTATTTTTTGTTCATATTTAAACATGACAACATATATTTGTGCAAAAAGCAAACCAAAATGAAAGCCAAAATGCACAAAAATCAAAACCCAAAATGAACATGCTAAGCCTAACACATACATAATGACCATGCCAATACCTGTCTTAGAACACTCTTTCACGTTATTTTCTTAGTTTTACTTGCTTTTCTGGCAGTAGATTTAAGTAGATTTTCAACAAAAAAAAAAAGATTTTTAATTTTGCTAAAGTGAAATATAAATCTAGAGGAACATATTTTACTTCTGCTTGTTTTCCTGTTGTGTTTTGTTGAAATCAATGAATTCAAAACCATTGTGTGTCCCTTATCTCCCAGGATGTCTAGTCCACACATTGAACCTCATTCTTCTTATATCAAGGAATCAATATTCCATGGTCTGAAATGCAGACAGTCTGAAATATGGAAAACCGTAACCTATGTGATCAAAATACATGCAAATATGAGCTTTATTGCAAAGAGTTAGGTGTTAGCTTAGGGATAGTTGGACAGACTGTCTGAAGCTCTTTGCCAGTGTTGTTAAACTGGTTTAGTGTACTAAAAAAGCACTTGGACATAACTTACAGAAATTGAGAGTTTGCTAGCAGAGTATGCTCCACATCCCCCTGAATGAAATAACTTATAGCAGAAAATGTGTTCTAAGTTGTTGTTATAAGATGAATTGATGCTATGGCTTTTGCCAGACAATTTATCAGTCCTATCTTTTACCTCACAGGTTTTTTTAATTAACAAAGACATGTCCTCATTTTGCTGTGCCAACCTGGCCTTGCTCTTGTGAACAAAATTATAAATTTCTCAACCTACAAATTCCTTCCAGGTAATAACTTTATTATCACAGCATTTAATAGCTCCATTCAGGTCCCTTCAGGCACCTGTAAATTCTGGGGCAGATTCGCTTTTGCTTCACCTGCACACCTTCCTTTATTAAAATTGCAAATGGCCACGGGGTGTGGTAGACACAGCTCAAAATAAACGTTGTGAGGAGCTTTGGCTGTTTTCCTTACCATCTGTTAGCTAATACTGGGCTGCTTCATTAGCATGCTGGTTATGGTCAGCAGTGGTAATGAATGCTGGACACAAGGGGCTGCTTCTGCACGAGGGACATCTCTCCCAGACAAGTTGAACCACTATCACCTTTCTTTGCAGGATTTGTATTGCAGGACCAAGGACTAGGGCAGTTGCACAAAAGTATAAAAGGAGTTTATTTCACCAGATTATCATAAATGACCAAAAGTTTTTCATCAAAATCTATGAAGGGGAAAGATGTGAATAACCCCATGAGAAAGTACAGTGATAGCAAAGACTGCATGCTGCTATGTAACAACCTTTCACCAAATCAGAAATGGGCACTAATGACAAGTAGACACAGGGGACAAAGCCCAAAACACAGTATGAATTGGTCCTGGGGAGATCACACCTGCCCCTGACAGGTACCTGAGGGATTTGTTTCTTCTGCACTCTGGCCAAAATTATAAATATTGTCATGCCCGTCAAGTCTGACTATATTCTTTCCAGGCTGTTATAGACAGTGATTTGATCCTTCACACCCTTGTGCAAACAGAGATACTGTATTTTGGAAAAAACCCAAAGCCATAATAAATATCTCATTTATCTTTAAAGGTAAAAGGTTGTTTTAACAGAAGGATTTTTAAAATGTGTTTTGTACTGTGTATCTGTTGCCTTTATGTTAAAATTAGAAACCTTGCATGCGTCATTGCCTAAGAAACTGAGGAAACTCATTAATCAAAGTGTTCATTTCACTGTATTTTTCACAGTTTTGTTTTTCTTTTTTATTTGAACTGCTAGTTGTAGGTGAATTTTGGTGCAGTGCACCATTTCTGTAAAAGATATTGCTTTCCTACAATATGATATACTTCTGCTTTCTGTGAGAGAGTGTTTACTAATACTGTAGATCAAACTTAACTCTTGTTGGGTCATCCCTAACAAATAGAAGGGGGTTTTACTTTTCAAAAGATGGAGGTATTCTTACATTGATCCTTTCCTTTTCTTGTTGTTGAACACGGAGAACAAACTGTGACTTCAAAAAAAATATTACATATCATTCATCTGACTTAAACTGAGTACTTTGTGTAACTTGTACATTGAAGGATGATTTGTCTATCTTCATTTCACTGCTTTTTAAAAATTGCTTTCTCCCATTTTAGTATTTGTTGCTGTTTGCTCCTGCTCTTTTTCTGGTTCTATTTATAGTGGCTTCTCATGATGAAAAGGCTGGAAACAGTGTGTGGGTATATGTCTTCACATTTATCCATAAACCAGATCTCTGTGAGGAACAGTACCGTACAGTGAAGAAGCGCTTTTGTGATTTGACACATAGGTCATCCTATAGGTCAGACCCTTACCTGATTTCTGCTGGCTTCTGATGGGAACAGGTGGATTTTGGTGTCAAATTTTACTGCCTTTGTTTTTTTGTGGCATGGAAATTTTTCTAGACCTGAGGGAAAAATGAATTCGCTATTAAAAATTTTATGTGAAATCCTCAGAGTTTGAATCCTCAATTATCAGAACTGTGAGATTAGTAAAAAATGTTAAATAGTGTTCAATAAAGCTGTCATGCACTCACCTCCAAGGGAAGATTTGTCCTCACTTGAAACGGTAGCTACAACAGGTTACAGTTTAAGTTTCCACTGTTCTCAAAGACTGTGTAGATGCTTGGTGAATACACCATTAAAGCAGAAAACACAGTTTGACCTGGAAACTCAGTTATGAAAGGTTATCCACACGTCAGATTTTGCAAGCAAATGAAAAGGGCCATGTTTCAAACAAAGAAATGTTAGAAATTCTTCAAGAGGTCATGCTGATGGTCAGTCTGACCTGGTACTCTCCCTGCAGCAGTGGTAGTGATGTTGGTGGTCGTTTCTCCTCATATTCCTCCAGCTCCCACAATCATGCCAGCATTAAGTAGTTTACCTAGATCTGTTATCCATGAATCAGGCTAATCCTTTTTTGAATTTGCTAATGCTGTTGGCCTTTGTAAATCTTTTGAGAGGTTATAACCCAGAAGCTTATTATCTACTATGTAAAAAACCACTTTCTTTTCCTTTTCAAAATGATCTCTTAATAGTTTCAGCATATACCCCATGATTCCAGTGTTGCATAATTTCCCGAGTAACAAATCTGCATTCAACTTACCACCACAATCATGATTTTGCAAACCGTAATTATATTCCCCTGCAGCCTTTTCCTCTTCAAATGGAGAATGAAGTCTAGCACTTTTGTTATGTCCTTGTAAGACAACTAGTCCCTCTTCTTAATAATTTTATTAGCTCTTCTTATATCTTTCCAAACTACACTCTCTGCATTCTGGAGCTGCAGAGACTAGAACTGTACATCGTCGTCAAGAAGTGAAAACACTAGATTAGTGCTTGTTTTCACAGTATTAATTTGAAACATTGCTAGTGGACAAGTCCACCATAATTGTGTAAGTAACATCTGTGACACGCTATGACTTGCCACTAGGTAGATTTTCTCCCTCACACTTCAAGAAATTGGGGAGTGAAAACACAAATACATTAGAAAATATATAAATGGAGTTTCTTGTTTTGTTGTTGTTCATATAGTTGTGTCTTTTTAAACAAAACCTCATTGATAATACCTCTGCTCTAGTGCTGACTAAATTATGCAAGTGGTATAATGGGGAAGGAGATCCTTTAGTTGACAGGCATGCTAGATAATGGCTGTAGGCCAGAATCTTGCAGGTATAAGTAAGGAATACATCAGTTGGTTTTCTGCCTTCTAAAGTCATAAACTTTAAACCATGCTTGCATGCTGGGAAACTGTGAAGAAACAAGCATGAAGTCTGCTCCATGCTTAAGAAGTTCTTAACTGTAACAGGTATTGTCTTTGTTATATATAAAGTAATTAGATCTAGAAGTAAAGTAGAAGGTTAATGAAAATAGATAGAGCTATGTATGCTGACAGAATATTGCATTTGCTGGAGAAAATTTTGATAAGGACAGGAAACAGATGCTGTGGGGAAAACAGATACTATTTACATTTGAATGCTCACTAAAATCACAACCAAATGGGAATTTTTAGACTGCTCCTCCACAAAATACACAGCACAATCATTAAAACAACTGTGCTGTAAATGAGCTTCATGCTTGATATTATTCGTATAGATTCATTAGTAATGTTAAAATTAACCTTGCTGATGCTGATGTGTTCCCAGTCTTCACTGTAAAAAGAGGAGGCACAGTGGCGTTGTAGACAAATCTGGAGGAGGGGGATTTTCTGTTGTCTATGCGGTACTCATAACTTTGATATACTTCTCACTGGCTATATAAGCACAGCCTCCAGCTGTTGATCATCAAGCCTGGCCATTTCACCTAGCTAGGCTTAGGCTGAGGTGACCATGATGGCCAGTTATAAGTTGTTTCTTTGTATGGCAGGTTCACAACACACCAGTGGAAGCCGCAAGCGTCACAGACATTTGATTCATATTTTAAATTTTTATACTATGTCTGGGGCATAGCTGGGATGCTTTTAATAAATCTACGCAGATATAAATGACTATTCCAGCGAAGCCTCCAAGGTGAAGGGTTGCAGAGGGAAGGATTGAGCTGGGGGGACCCTTTCCAAAATGGCAAAACCATGGCAAACCCATGAAGGCAAAAGTGCAGGGAGAGAGAGGGGACCCCAGCTCCCCTCCCCAGAGTGGGAAGGAGTGAGCTCCTGGCGAGAGGTCGCTCTGACTCAGCATGGATGGGGACAGTGATGCCTTAAGGGTTAAATTTAACAATGATGTAAGCGGCCTACGCGCATAAGACTTAGGCCTTGTTGTCTAGTTTGCTGATGCTTTGCTAAAGTCAGTACTTACTTAGATGACTTATAACCTTATTAAAGGGTGGGAGGAATTGGGAGAGGATAAAGTAAGAAAGATAATGACGATTTATCAAGGTTGCTTGACCAGGAGGAATGAGAACAAACAGCGCATGGAAGATAAAGGAAGAGAAGTAACAGATGGACAGTTGGCAGGATGTGCTGGCCTTGAAAGATGAAAAATTAAAAGTGAGGAAGACGTTTTGCCTTCATCCAAAAGACCCCCAGATGTGACCACCAGAATAGATTGCGCATGTGTAAAAAGGAGGGACAATATGTTAATGCTTTCTTAGAACACTCCAACTATTCCTAGAAATAATTTGTATAAACCATGAATATTCATATAGAACATGTATTTAGACGGTAAGAGATAGTACAGAGGTGTGCACGCTAGGTGGAGCGATCCCCCGTGCATCCGGCACCGTAAATAAAGAATGCCTGCCTTTTAACACTACATTGGTGTTATGAGGATTATTCCTGATTTTGCTGACAACAGGAGGGACGGCGACCAAACACCTTCACATACAAAAGCAATCTCCAGGGAGCACGAGCAATCAGGAGTGCGGCGAACAGGGCGCGGTCCATCAGAAGGGCATGGCATGTCAGAAGGTTGTGACACGGCAGTTTCTGCAGCAGTGTGCAGGCAGGGCACAGTCCCCTTCCTGGCTCTAAAGGTAACTCAGTGGTCATCATCCTCCCAGGAGAGGACCTAGCTATGGTTTCCACTTGCCTGAAAGGCATCCCAAGAAGGAATGTGGCAATCCAAATGGAGCTTCCACACAAATATGGAGCTGTCCAGGTTTCTGGCTGCAGGAGTGCCTGAACCTGTCACTTGTACCAGAGGGCAGCAGAGACAACAGCTGGTTTTGGTGTGACCAGGTGGATGATCTGCTCAGCCTGGTGGCAGAGCTGAAAGAGAAAGTGAAAAGGTTAAGGAAGATCAGGGAGTGTGAGAGTTGGTTGAGTCACACCCTACCACCCCTGAGGCCAAGGCAGCAGATGAATGCTCCACAAGAAGCAAAGGATCCCCTACCCTTTTTCCACCAAACAGAAGGAGAGGCCCTAAGAGACAGAGGGGAATAGAAACAGGTCCCTGATTACCCCTGGCCTCACCTTCCCAGTTGCCCTTACACAGGCTCTGGAACTTCAGGGCCGGGCAAATGAGGGTGTAGGTGGAGGTCCATCCAAGGGGTTGCCTAGGGTGTCAGTCAGCCCCACGCATTATGACTGCCTCTGTTAAGAAAAATGAAGGTTAATTGTTATAGATGATTCCATTCTGAGAGGAACAGAGGGCCCAATATGACAACTAGACCCATCCCACAAGGCAGTCTGCTGCCTCCCTGAGACCCAGATTAGAGACTTTACTAGGAATATCCTTGGTCTGGTAGAGCCCTCTGGTTATCACCAGGTTGACATACCAGCAGGACGGGATGTCATCCAGAGGGACCTGGACAGGTTGGAGAGGTGGGCCTGTGTGAACCTCATGAGGTTCAACAAGGCCAAGTGCAAGGTCCTGCACCTGGGACGGGGTAACCCCCAGTATCAATACAGGCTGGGGGAAGAAAGGATCAAGAGCAGCCCTGCCGAGAGGGACTTGGGGGTGCTGGTGGATAAAAAGCTGGACATGAGCCGGCAATGTGCCCTGGCAGCCCAGAAGGCCAACCGTACTCTGGGCTGCATCAGGAGGAGCGTGGCCAGCAGGTCGAGGGAGGGGATTCTGCCCCTCTACTCTGCTCTGGTGAGACCTCACCTGGAGCCCTGCGTCCAGCTCTGGAGCCCTCAGCACAGGAAGGACATGGAACTGTTGGAGCGGGTCCAGAAGAGGGCCACTAAAATGATCCGAGGGCTGGAGCACCTCTCCTATGAGGACAGGCTGAGAGAGTTGGGGTTGTTCAGCCTAGAGAAAAGAAGGCTGCGGGGAGACCCGATTGCGGCCTTTCAATACCTAAAGGGGGCCTATAGGAAAGATGGGGAAAATCTTTTTAGTAGGGCCAGCTGTGTTAGGACAAGGGGTAATGGTTTTAAACTAAATCAGGGTAGGTTTAGGCTAGATATAAGGAAAAAATTCTTTACAATGAGGGTGGTAAAACACTGGAACAGGTTGCCCAGAGAGGTAGTGGAGGCCCCATCCCTGGAAACATTCAAGGCCAGGTTGGATGGGGCTCTGAGCAGCCTGATCTAGTTAGCAGTGTCCCTGCTGACTGCAGGGGGGTTGGACTCGATGACCTCTCGGTGTCCCTTCCAACCCAAAACATTCTATGATTCTATGATGATTCTATGATTCTATTTGTTATGCAGGTTGGCAGTGATGAGGTTGTGAAGTCCAAAGGCGATCAAAAGGGACTTCAGGGTACTGGGACAATTGGTTGAAGGATCAGGAGCACAGGTAGTATTTTCCTCAATCCCCTCAGTGGCAGAAAAGAATACTAAAAAGAACAGGAAAACTCACCTGATTACCAGGCGTCTCAGAGGCTGGTGCCATCGGCGGAATTTTGTTGTTTTTTTTTTTTTATCATGGGGAGGTCTACATGGCACCAGACCTGCTGGCAACAGATAGAGTTCAGCTATCTCAAAGCGGGAAGAGGATTCTCACTCATGAGTTGCCTGGGCTGACTGAGAGGCCTTTGAACTTGGTTTGAAATGTCTTGAGTTTTTCTTAACCATTTTTCTTTGAACAATTGAAATTAACTAAAACTCAATTAATTCAACAATATTTTTAATAGAAAATGGAAAGGAGGGGAGGGTACCACCTTTTCTTCTGTAGCAGAAAAGCCAGTTTGCCACAGGAAAAATATCTGATAGAAAAATGCCATCTAGATCTAAGGCATATGTAAGAACAGTTTCATACCAATATGATGTTAGGAAAAAGAAGCCCTAAATGTTACTTGAATAAGATGTTTGTTAATTAGATTTAAATTTTAACATGGTCTGTAAATACAGATGGAGCCTAACTTTCAGACCTTGAAGCAAATAGCCCTGCAGGTCAGACAAATGAATATGTCATCCTTTTCCCACTTAAATTAGAGAAATTATTGAGATAAAACCCCTTTCATTTGGAGAAAATTAGCTGTGGTAGGTGCAAACAGTTCTGGCTCATCTCCTCCCATAAAGAGCACCTTATTTCCTCACCTTTCTGGAGGTTAAATGAGGATACACTTCTTGGACTGCTTTGCACTGTTCTTGAGGTAATATTTTACACTACAAATCAATTAAAATGAAACCCCATATTTATCTGAAAAAACCAAAAAATGCTGCAGTTGCCAATGGATTGGCACCATAGCCTGCACAGCAGCTAGTGGCACCTTAGTGATTCCATGCAGAAATGCAGATGATACTTTCGCCAAAAGGCAGCAAGGCAGGTCACTCCTCCAGATGTGTCCATGAGGGTTATTTCTTCCCCATTCACTGAGAGTATCCTTTCACCTGGTACAACCACAGTCTGCTGCAGACTAGTAGTTTCTTGTTATGCTAGTTTATTAATGCTTGACTTAATCCCAGAAGAATGCTATGGAGCCACAGGTTTTACAAAATGAATTGAATCATGACAGAAACCACAACAGAGGCAAAACAAAATGGAAAATCAAGCTAGCCTTTTCATATGAAACCTGTCTGTTTGTACATATTCATAAGGTAAGGAGCCCATGTAAGCTGATGTGCCTGTATGCAGCTCTTCCTCTGGGCATACTTTTAATTCTGCAGCCAGAGTATTACCAATATGAAACTGAAAATGTCACAAAATGCCAAGTCTGAAAATGTCACTGAGGAAAAGCAAAAGACAAAGACAAAGCAAAAGTAAAAGAAAGATAAAAAGGAAAGAGGAAAAGAGAAAGGAAAAAAAAAGAAAAAGATGAAAATAAAAATAAAAAGAAAAAGAAAAAGAAAAAGAAAAAGAAAAAGAAAAAGAAAAAGAAAAAGAAAAAGAAAAAAGAAAAAGAAAAAGAAAAAGAAAAAGAAAAAGAAAAAGAAAAAGAAAGAGAAAAGGAAGAGAAAAAGAAAAAGAAAGAGAAAAGGAAGAGAAAAAGAAAAAGAAAAAGGAAAAGGAAAAGGAAAAGGAAAAGGAAAAGGAAAAGGAAAAGGAAAAGAAAAAACATGGTGACCCCAAACCAAAGACAAATGAAAAAAAGTATGCTTCTCTGGTAGTGAACAGTGGTTTCTTGGGGGGTATAATTTTATACATTTTGCATCCTATTAATTTTCATGGCATTGATGGAGAAATATTAAAACTGTGAGAGCGCTGAAGACAAATTAACTCATCAATTACATGTATGGGACAGTGGAGACTGAGTTTATGCCACCATTTCCAATTGCAATAAAACTGTAATTACTAACTCGTGGAATCTTCATGGAGATCTGCATTCACTGCCAATTAATTTGAAGTCAGTGACTGCTGTATGCTTAACTTTTCAGCCATCTAATGCAGAGAACTTGTAGGCAGCTTAGAATAAATCAGTCTTTCTTTTCAGTACTCACAGGAGTTTTTTCTCTGCACTTGTCCAAGCTAAATTTTGCCTGTGATATTAAAGAAATTGTTTTAGATTGAAACAGTACTGAGAAATAAAAATGAATAAATTTGCTCAAGGATATTAGTGTCTCTGTCCTTCTTTTATTCTTCTTGGATCTCTTTCTTTTCCTTGAACACATAAGAGGTTGCATTCCCTCAGGAATAGATCATTACACTCATCATTACACTGAATAATACCTTACTTTGAGAGCAGTCTCACACATATTGGTAGATGATACTTCATGCAAACCAGTCTAGTGTGTTATGGTTGTAAGGAGGTGCTAACACCAACCTGTTTCTTGCATCCCTCTTTAATACAAAAGAAGTACAAAATCCTTTATTACTTTTTTTCTTAAAATAAAGGATGAAGGGAGGAAGAAACATTTTGGAAAAGCATTGTGGTTTGATTTTTTTCTAAGGAAAGAAGTTTGTACTTGCCAGTTGTTTTCAGGGCATAGGTGAGGGTAACCTGCTTCTTCTTGTTACCTGAGATCTCCATAGCATGTGGGCCACCCACAAGTGACCTTTCTGAATTATTAGATCATCAGTGACAGCAAACCGAAACAATCAGTATTTTGCATTTGGAATCTGTGTTGATTCATGCCTAGTGTTGTGCCAGAAAGAAAAAAAAAACAAAAAACCAGAGGCCAAAATCTGTCTTTTGCAAAGCTTATTCTAAGATTTATAACTATACCTCTATAATTAATGCAACTGCATACAGAAGCAACAGTGTAGTATTGTTAGCAACCTTTACAATGAAAGATCATGTAGCTGTTTTTAGCGGAAGGCAACGTATATAATATTCTATTGCTGCTAAAGTCAAATGTTTCAAATGAAGAGTGTTAGATGTTACAACTTTTTGTGTCCAAACAGTCCTCTTTTCTGAGCTAAATATTGTAGTAAAGCTGATTGTTTTCATGAATTGTTTACATTTTTTCAAAATGTGAATTCTGTTTTAATATTTGTACTTTTTTACTGGGGAAAAAAAGAAATAAAGAGAATTGGCAAAATTGAATGTCAAAAATCTGAATGTTAATCTGTTTTGATAACCCCCTTTTTAAAAAAAAAAAATTCACCTTCCAACCATTGCAAAAGAAATGTTTTTTTTTTCACAAAATATTCTGATTTTCAAGTAGTCCTAATTGCTACTAATGAGAGACAAACAGACAGAAAAAAATGTTAATACCTTAAGTGAGTACAGAAAGAACTAGCAAAACCAAAAAAGTTATTTCAGTAACTTCAGATCTGTCAATGATAGTGTGGGACAGAGACATAATTCATTCTCTTAAATCCTATACTACTCCAGATAGCATTTTGTAAAATAACTATTTTAATCCTATACTTAAGCTTACTATAGGTTAAAGGTTCTTGGCTTTTCACTGCAATCAGGCAGGAGCACAGCATCTATTGTTAGAAATAGTTATTTAGACTTCTTATATATTTTCTGAATTTTATTTTCTTTGAGTAAGCCAAATACCTTTTCTTGATATTTGGCAATACTTTCCAGTCCATCTAACTATCTATGAATAAAAAGCAAGCCAGAGGTAATATTATAATTTGCATCCTTAGTTCACTTTAATAGTACATTTTTTTTTTTTAAATATTGAATTCTATATTAAGTTGTGCCCCATATCAGTGAAACATGTTGTTGAAGTAGAAATGCTATGATTACTATTGGAAAAATCAGAATTGTTGTAGTATATTTATAAGGATCTATCTTCACCACAAGATGCTAATCTACTAACCTGATATAATATTTACAGGTTATTATTAATTAATCATCTGTTCAATTGAGTATTGGAACCTTAGATTTCTGGACCAGAATTTTTTATTTGCATCTTGAGAAATCACACTTTTGATATACTTAAGAACAGTAAAGTTAAAAAAAAAAAACAAAGGGAAAGAATAATTGTGCTACTTTCATATATTTTAACCTAGGTTTCCAACACAGGATACCCAATCTTAAAAGTCATTTGCTATTCACTTACAGGACATTTTTACAAAAGTATTTGTGAAACATGGTCTAAAAGAAACTGTTGTAAATAATAAAAAGACAGCAACAAGACAAAAGGAGTGGGAACTTGTGGTCTAATAAATAGAAGAATATGATGGTCTGCAGAGGCACTTTTTGGTACTTTTATGTACTTAGTTGAGAGAATAAAAAGTTTACTTAATAAATATGCTGTAGGAAGAAAAGTTGGATCACAACTGCATTGGAGAAAGGTTTTAGAATTCAAAATCATCTTGACAAATTAGAGATATGGTATGGGAAATAAGGATGAAATTCATTATGATGAGTATGAAGAATCCTATTTGTGTGGTAATAATAGGCTGCAGAAATTCAGGATAGGACTAACTCTTTAGAAAGCAAACATGAAGAAATTATTTTTCAGATTATGATGAGGAAGAAGCTAGCCATGAACCATCAAGGTTGTAAGAGAAAATGCTAGGATATGTACTAGGATGTAACATAAACAGAGCATGTAAGAATTAATAAATAATTATTCTTTTAAATTTATTTATTTACCATTAGTAAGGCCTCAAATGTGTTTGTTTTTTTTTCTTTATTTTGGGCAGCTTGAGAAAGAAGTACAGTATTTTGAGGAAGATATGGATCAGTAAGAAAGATCTGAAAGATCTGGGTGACACAGATCAGGGATTTACAATAAATCATTTCTGAGAGAAAGTTAAAGAGATTGGGACTATTTAAACCCAAAGAAAATTAAAGAATAGAAGGGGAAATACAAGAGGTCAGGTATGCAAAGGCTGTTGCAAAGATCAGGAAGAAGAAATTGGCTTAAAGTGCAGCAATAAAAATTCAGACAGGAATTTTCAGTTAATTTTATTTCAATTGATAAAGGTAATGAAACAATACAATATATGACTTAGAAAGACTGAAGAGTCTGTGTCATGAAAAAAATGGTATAATTGAGACTGTCTTTTGAACAGCAGAAAGAAGAGGTGATCCCTTGGTTCCCTTCCAGTCCTATTTTTCTGTGATGTTAATTCTAGTAATCAGATCAGGAAGATTTTTTTAATTCACTGTTATGGTACAGCTTTCTAATCTCACATTTTGCAGACATATACAGTAAATCTTTAGGAGACACCAGCTGTGAAGGTAGTAATGTAAGAGCAGCATTTTCCCTCTAAAGTGGCTTTGGTAGATAGTACAATGGGTGGTTCCCTTATTGCTAGTCCTTGTAATGGTTCATACTGTGATTATTTGTTCTTTCACTTAAAGCTTAAACATCAATTGGACATTGTTATAAATAAGTATCCTGTGAGTGTAGAGTGAGTAATGAGATGTCACTGAGCTCTAGACTACACTTCTGAAAATATTTTAGATCTTTAACTCAAAAAAACCCTACTGCCCTGAAAACTTAGGGTAGCAGTTTTGATATATCACTGTTAAACTATCTCAATAACATTTTGCTCCTTTTAAAAGTTTAGGAGAGGAAAACACAAATGAGGAGGGAAGAACTGGGAGTACTGATAAAATGTAATGATTTTATTTCAAAACTTAGTATTAAATTATTATTAAGCTCGTACGGCTGTATGAATAATTTACATGTTGGAGTCAGTTTCTGATGAAGTTTATGGTAATATTCCTATTGGGTTTTTTTCAGAGTGGACAGAGACGGTCAAATGATAGAAGCTCATGGAACTATAAGGACACAATAGGCATAAGTGAAACACATTGTAACCCTATCCAGTTATGTTTGTCCAGAAGCAGATGCGTGACTTAAAAGCTGGGCTTTAAGTCCTGAGCCCTGCTAGTTCACACTAACTTTTTAATTTGCCTTGAGTAAGAAGTAGATGACTGAAAAATCTGGCTGCAAACCTAGCTGTTGAGGTCTTTCTGAGTTTTGACAGAACAGAAATTATTCACAAATAGGCTTCCTGTATAGGAGCCGATGCTTTTCTCTCCTGACATCTTTGTGGAAAGCACTGAGGCTCTGCATGCTGTCAGTGGCATTTTGGAGGCTGTTCATCCCTCATATGTGAGATGCTTTTGACTGGTTGCGATGTCAAACACTGTGATGTTAGAAGAGATACACGGTCTTTACAAGAAATTAGATTAGTTTAAAATCAATCATGGGCATCATCCAGAAACTTCATTAAAGTAGTAGAGCTTCTTTTGGCAGAACCATTTGCTCCTGTCTAAAGGAAAACAATGCATATACAATATAATGAAGAGAAACAAAAGAGAAAAGAACAATTAGGTACAAAAGGTTATACCTCCACTTAAGCTCAAGAAAGCACAGGATGTGAAAAAACTTTGTTAATGTAATAAATGTTGCATTATCATAAAAAGAAATGTGACACACAGAATTAACAAAAACAGAATTACAAAGTTAGACATCCTATTTACATATTAATTTAACCACACCAGAGCATACCCTGCATGTAAAAATCTGGTTAGAAATGCCTGTCTTGTGGTCTGTGTTTTTCTGAATTTGTGCAGGGAAACCCTGCTTTCTCCTATGCCCAAAGCAAGGGAAGAAGAACCAAAATGTGTAGCTTGATGCTTTTATTCTTGTATACTTCTTAGACATTTAAATCAACAAGTGGTAACTGTTGGTGTTAACTGGTTAAAGCAATTTGTTTTGTAGTTCAATTTTCATGTCCTGCACCAATCTGTACAATTTCCCTCTGATACCTCAGGCTTCACATAATTCTTGCGCAGTTTTCAGGAACTTTCCCTGACACTCATGTAGTCAGTTTCCTTCTCTGTCTCTTTGCCCCTTTTTTTCCCAAAATACTACTCCATCTCATACCCATTTATTTCCTACCTTTCTTCACTTGACCTTGGTCTGGTACTGCAGTCCACCCAGTTCATTGACACAGCAATCTTGTTTATATTGCAGTAGGGTGAAGGGAGTACATGTAATTTTGCACCATGCAAGCCTTTTGCCAGGAACATTTTCATTTTGATTTTATAAAACAAAACGAGGCAGGGTAAGATAAAAAGAAGGAGGCAGGCAGGACAGAAAAAAAGGTAAACAAGCAGCTGAGAAACAGTTTATCTGCCTTAATCTTAGGCATCTCTGTTTCTGATGTAAAGCCAGGAAGTGGCAGAAATGTGTTTTAAATCTGAACAACCTGACTGGGGATTTAGTGAACAACATGTGTAGGAATCAAGCAAGGGTCTGATATGCTAGGAATAAGCATGGACAGCACCGTCTCAGCAACGATAGACTCAGCAGACACGGAGCTTACTTAGTGCACAAAAAGACGATCCTTCAGAAGCACATCTGTACTACCGTAGTAAAAATGTTTCAAGCCAAAACTAGCTGTTTGGAACAATCTATTTTGTTAAAATACACTCAGAGCAAGTCGGGGATTACGGCTATCCTTTCTCATGTTGCCTAACCCTCCCATTTTTCTTGAAAGTTACACTTGAAATAAAGACTTTCCCTAAGCAAACTTTTGTTTCTACACCTGTGTGGGCTAATATTTTTTTTTTTTTTCCTATTATGGCTGCTTAGCTGGGTGTACAGTCCTGGTTTGTTTGGTCTAGCTGTGCAACCTTAATCAGTTATTGACGGAAGAGGTTCAAAGAATAATTTCAAAAGTAATGTATCGAAGTCTTTCTCATAGCAGATAAAAAATATATATTCTTTCTTAGTTTTGGTGTTGATATTTTTTAAAAATACACACATGTATGTTCTTCCTTTCCTTCAATACTTGATGGGAATAGCAATAAAACATAGCCAGTGTTGGTTTTTTTTCAGTCAGCAATAACGATTTTTGGAAAACCTTGTTGCTGCTTCTTTTTTCAATTAATGTTTCTGAATTCATTCTCTAATCTGTTCTTGCTTTTCATTCAGGTTATAGACATCTGTAAGTCCCTTAGTATGGTAATCTCTCTACATATAGTACTTTGTGATTTACATTTGAGAAATTTTACTCTGCTTTAGAATCATTCCTTATAAATAAGTTATGATGAAAAATTAATAATCCTGGAAAAAGGTGGGATGAGAAATTTGTGTGCTACTGAGACTGTTTCATAATTTGTAGTCCATTATTCAATACCAGTGCCACAAGTGCTGTTCTTACATTAAGATTAGGAAACACACTATTTCAGTTCTAGGATTCTGTTTAGCCTTTTAATGTTATATTCTCAAAGTTTTTATAAAACCATTTTCCATTTGTTATCATTTGTCCTTGATATCACCCTTCAGGCATAGTGTAGGTGAATCATTTTCAAAACCTGACTCACTTTTTTCTAAGAGTTGTCCATGGGTAATGGGCTGACTCAGCACATAATGTTCATAAGGTTGCTGTGTCATGGGAGAATCAGTGACCTTTTGTTTTAAACAGTCTGAAGCTCAACTTTAATAATACAGTTATCTTTAGTTACTATGCATTTAAAAATAGCCAGCAGCTAATTAGAATGGTGTAGGGGTTTTTTGTGTGTTTTGCACACCACACTGATTCCTATTCTTCTCCTTTTTACTGATTAGAGTAACTATTTGCTGCCATGTGAATGTATTTATTTAGAAATCTAGGGATAGATAGCAATATAACCGTGATAACTACAGTAAATACAAAACCTAAATTGCTTCAGTTTATGCAGCAGAAGCATCACATTGCCAAGCTGGCATGAGTATGCACCACTCAGACCTTTCCCGTGTAATTTAAGCATTGTATCTGGGTGTCAGGCTATGGTCCAGGGAGGGCTGGCTTTAAGAACTGGCAAAGCAGGCAGGATGCTTACCAGCTGCTGAACTCAGGCCAGCAGAGGTGGAGGCTGGCTGCTGGAGCAGTGCCTGCTTTCCCAGCCACTGATTCTTCTTTCTGCCTGTAAAGCCCTCTTGCTTTTCTCCACTAGAAGAAGCTCTGAGCACCAACCTCTGTTTCACTTCCATTCTTCTTCCACAACCCTTGCCTCTTGCTGTAGGACTGCCTTTGGCTCCTTCTTCTTACTTTCACTCCTTCTGCATAACAAAGTAAAAGAAGAGTGGAGAGGATTAGTGTATGAAGGGGCTGGGCTCAAGAGGAGGAGGCAGGGAGACCCCTGTTCCTCCACTCCTCAGCCTCCCAAAAAACTCACCTGCCCTTTCCATCTCTCATCTAGAAGCAAGCCAAACCTGCCAATTTCTCTATCCTGTATGAATCTTTCCAACAGCCGAGCAACAACTTCCTATTGCTTCTCAGAGGTGATAGCACCTGTGCCACAAAACAGAATTTTACTGGCACTGTGGACTTTGAAACCAATGGGGTATTTTTTGCAAGCAGTTCAGTCATTATTGGATCATGTTATTAGTAATTTGTGGAGTAGATTGCTTGATGTGTACATTATTTTGGGTATAGTTTTCACTTTAGTTATACATTGTAAGGGGACTTCACTTGATTTTCTTGTCTGTTTTGATTACATCTTAATTTTAGACTACTATCTTCCTCTTCTTTACTATAATATCTCAAGTTCTGTGATGTGAATTCCCATTATATTTTGCCTTGTAAAGCATTATTTAGCCTTTCCAAAGTTTAATACCTGTTGAACAAAAAGAGGTCCAGAGAAAGGCAATAAGAATGATCAAAGGCACTAAATACTTTCAAAAAAGGAATGAGTGGGTAAGCTAGGACTCTGGTCTGGAGAAGAAACAGTTGAGGGGGATACCACAGAAACCTACAAAGCCCTTGCAGAATCTGGATGGGTATCTATCTTCTGGTATGGGAGCAGAGGGAAAGAAATGAAACCAGGTTCAGAAAAAATGAAAAGCAGTGATTCCTCAGGCAGTAGGTTACTGATCTGTGGAAGTTTTTGCTCAGGATGTAGTGGACTCCAGGAGTTTGTTTTCCTTAGCTCAAGGTGAGCTAACGAAAAAAAATCCTTTGGCAGCTATTAAATACAGAGAAACCAAACCCTTCCCAGGAAGGCACTGAAATATAAACAACTGGAAGCTGAGCAAGTAATAGCACCCAGAATTTTGTCTATATGCTTGCCCTGTTCTTATTCTACATATGGTGTGTGGGGGAGCCATAACTTCAGTTATGAGGACAAGTTACTAAAATTTGAACCAGTCAGGACATCTCTGTGTTTTTGTGACAAGTGATAATATTATATAAGCAACAATAGCTGCCTTGAATTTTCTTTTTTTTTTCGTTCTCTAATTACAGCAAAATTGGTACATTTAACTAAAAATCCACTTCAAAATATCTTTAGTTCAACTCTGGAAGACAACAAGGTTCTCCAGCCAACAACTGTTACAGATATTAAACAGACACTATTATAGCAAAGACTGTAGAATTAATAATTTTGGCTAGCAACTCAGCTGCTTACAGTTCCATGAATTATAGAGAAATATTTGGTAGTATTTCGTAGTTGTAGTTTGTGTTTAGAGCATAGCGAAATCTTCAGGAGTCAGCCAGTAATATTTGTTGGCATACAGGAATAAGTAGGATAAACCTTGCTTGTCATTAAACATTCCGATTATTTATTTCAGATTTCATTGCAAGCTTGTAGACAACAAGTGTAGAGCTAAGTCAACCACTTCTGTGCAAAATGATTTTCAATAGAAGAATAAAACGTTTGTCACTATTTATTCAAAAAACTCATTAGCAATTAAATTGTGTTGCTGAGGATGAGCTAATTAAAAGCAAAATCTGCAGGGTAAATAATTACAAAACTGTCTATGAAACTCCTTTTAAAATTATGATGTGAAAAATTCTATGTGTAAATTATTACCAATATATTTATCATTTATTAGGAAGATTCATGTATCCTTACTTATGGTAGTCTAGAAGGTTTTTATAACCTTAGTCATACTACATTAACAACATGTCAAGAATTACATGTGCAACTTTATTGCACTGCAAACAGAAGTGCAGATTTATTTGTGGTTCATAAAGTTCCATTAAGTTGGAAGTTTTCCAGACTCATGACCCAAACTAATATTGTTGACAAAAAGTAACTTGCCTGCAGTTATTCAAGTAAGTTAAACACCCAGCAGAGACATGAGAACCAGACAAGAACAACCCATCTAGAGACCAGGATTAACTGAAAGAATTCAGATCTTCCCTTTGATTTTTAGGGAAGACCATTGAATCAAACTCAGGAACACTTAATTGCAGTATGACCTGCACTGCATTAAGAAATTAGGGATTTGGGGGGTTTTTTTGTACACATGTTAATGTTTGAGAAGTTGTCCAAAGATTATGCTAAATTATTTGTAAATTTACTGTGAACTGCTGAAGGCCCTGTTAGCTGACAGAGAGGAGAGAAGGAGAAAGAAGCTGGGGGAGAGGTAGGAATGCCAAGGAGATCACAAATGTTCAGAAAGAATCTGGGAGAATTTACAGGTGAAATACTGCAAGACTAAGTTGTGAGGAAAATTCCCATTCTAGAGTCTGTTTAACAAGCACCCCTGCATATGGAAACACATAGGTATGCTTGATCCATTATGTGCAATGTTACTCAGCCTCCCTGAAGAAACTGGAGGTATCTGTGGCTCTTCCATGATGCAACAGTCTGGGGAGGGCTTGAAGATTTTGCCTGTTTCTTCATTGCATGTCCCTGCCAGAAGGATCCTTGATTACACCTGCAAATAGACATCCTTCCTTACACGCAGCAGTTTACTCTTTCACACTGAAATTCAAACCAGACTTTGTAGCTTTTTGATAAATACACACAGAGTGTTGGGATTTGTTTGCAACCACTTTTTTATATTTGGATCCTCACTTCCAGAGAAAGGAATTATTTGTGTTCAGTGGATGAAATGAAATTTAATGCAAATGCTATGAGAGAAAAAATCAATGTGTGTTTCTAACAATGCAAATAGTTAGTCAGTCAGAAAATTGTAAATACAGTTACAGAAAGAAAAGCAAGAAGAGAAAAAAGGTTTTGAGCACACCTGCCTGTAGATTTCTTTAGTTTTCTCCCTAAGACTTCCAAGGCATTTCTCAACCATGGAAGGCAGTTGTGTACAAACTTTTACTGAGCACTACCTCTCAGAATTAGCTTCTGGCAGAAGTGTATGGAGCTGGAGATGCAGCACTCAGACATTGTGGACTTCAGGAATATACAAAATAGTGCATCCAATTACCCTGTATACAAGAAGTTTGGAAATTTTATTCTAGGTCTCAGAGGGTGGCATGCTCCTACATGACGAGAAAGTCTTGCCTTTTCTGCTCGGGTGAGGCAGGATGCACTTCATTATAGAGGCAGGGCTCAGTGGTAGCAGAATGGCTGTGAGTTCCACCTTATGGGGAATTTCGGCCAATTCACTGGAGCAAGGGGAATCAATCAGCAGATCTGCTTCGGAGAGCACAGCTCACTCTGTGGTTCTGTAATACACCAGAGCTGGAAGTGAAACCACCTTAGGACAGTTCTGTCTTCTTGTCCTCTGTATTTCAATGACAAATGGCCTTTTACTTTAAAGTAGCTCCTGCTAAAATCAGACTTCTTAATGTATTTCATAAAAGAAGTTACTACAGTCAACACTGAAATCTGAAAACATTCATCTGAAATTTTTCAGATTAACTTTCATGTGTCTGAACAAAGCACAGCCACAGCTTGCTCAGGATTTCTTTAAGCAACATATGATATTTACCTCATCTATTTAATATGGGTTGACAGTTTATCATAACGTAATATTTGTAAAACATTTCTGTAGTTTGTTTACTCACACAGTGAGGGCAGATCAGGTAAGGTGATAATAACCAAATTATCAATACAAATATTATTTGTTACTTGTTTGTTTGTTTGTTTAAACTGGTACCGTTAGATCCATATGTGGAGCGTAGCAACTGTAGTAACTGTGAGGTGGTAATTTGTCACTTATCTGGGTTTCACCTGTTATAAAGAGACTAATAGAGAAAATATTTTGTAGCCATCAGTAATGACAAAAAATAATCACAATAAGGATTACTGTAGTTCATCCAGAAGAAGTTTCAAATTACTTATAGTGGACTGTCAGAAGTAAAGCAATATGCAATCAGAAGAGATAATTGAAAAATATGAACACAATTGTAGAAAATAATTTTGTTGGTATGAAATAATGAAGTACATGCTCTTATACCACTTTGTTGATCTTATGCCACAAGAGAGACTGCCTCAATGCAAACCTAATGGTTCATTTCTGGTATTAAATGTATTATATTAATAATATTTAGGCTCCTTTTTCCAAGCCACCTTCTTTCCCAAACTTTTGTTAGTTCAAGACCTCCTGTAATCACATAGGTTATCAATGCTAAACTATAAGAAGCCAGATGTTTTCAGTAATACCACAATTTTGGGACAATCTCTTTCAGGAAATGTTTGCTTTATGGCTTACATATCACCATCTATTTTACAGAAAGATCCTTTTATCTGTATCAGTCAGGAAATAGCTGCTAGCTTCAAGCAGAAAACCAAGACAATTTTATGAATACATGTGCAACATATTTTTGGATAATATGGGTAGTTCTGGATGGCAAATTTCTTTTTACTCACTAAAAAGTGTTTTAATAATGATAATATTTTAAGTTGAAAAAGGAGAAAAATACTTCTTTGTCATTAAATTAAACCAAGTACTGTATCCAGCATTTGAAATCTATTTCGGATAGAGATTGATGGAATTAAGAATATTTTAAAATTAAGACCATATGGTTGTTTATGGGTAGGGAAGTCTGTTTGCTGGACATGCTTGTGCCTCTGGAAAACATTCGGTTTTGGAATTGGAGGACTCATAGGACATGAGACAAATTTGGGTCTTAAATGATTGCTTCTCTGAGCAGTTTTTAGGATTTTTCTTTACTGTTTTTTTTTTTTTTTCTGCTAATATTGCAATCTGTTTTGATTCCCATAAATGGAAATGAACCTTCAGACTCTATCAGGAAGCTTCTTCCAAGTTCAGAATGCCTGTTTTGAACAGTGAGCTCAAGGCTTGTCTGATACTGAGGACCCATGTGAGGCACGCTCCGTGTCTGAGCATGAACTCCTGTTTTTACCTTGAGCAACTCAATCTAATATTTTTATCTTAAGTAGCTTGTGATATGACAAGACTTCCCATGTTGATGCAAATAAACACAACAAATAGAATGGAAACATTCAGGTAGTTGTACACAAAAGAAGGTATTAAGTAGTAAGACCCGGGCATCTGAGTCACTCATCTGCCTCCTTAGATCTTTCAATAGTTTTCTGTATCTGGCCTTAACTGACCATGGTGGCGGTAGAAAAATGTGAACTAAGTGCAACTCTTTTGCTCTGAAAAGATTCATTCCCAAATTGAATTAAATTGAGCAAACTCTAGGACTGCTGCCTGGACAAATGTCAAAGTCATACAGCAAATCAAAGTAATTCTGGAGCACTTTTTTAAAAGGTCATAAAATGCTTGTTAAGGAAAATGTTTTTTTCTGGAAAGGAAAATATGGCCAAAGATACTACCTATTACTGCTCCTGCCTGTACTCTATATGTGGAGATTTTAAAATTAAAATATGAAACGATTGCAACATCTCAGGTTTCACCCAGAGTTAACTGTGTGGGTAAATGTTGCCTTTTTGACAAATATTTCAGTCTGTCTGGTTTTATTTTGCATTGCTTTACCTATTCAGTTGGTGTCCTTCCACTATTTTGGGATACAAATAAAATATAGGGTCTATCACAGTCACAAAAGACAAATATTTAATAGTTTTTTCTTAAAAAATACCAAGTTAAGAAAAAGATAAAAGTTTTCTTAGAAGAAATTGCAAGAAAAGAGCAAAAGAACAGGAGAAAATAAAGTGACAGGAAAACAAACTTGGCAAGAGCTCTCCACAAATAATTTTAGAAAAAAAATGTTATATTCCTTTTTTTCAATGTTATGATTTTGAAGACAGTTTTGCATCTGTATTCTGGGAAGGAAATTAGGTATCTTTATATGGAATTAGTCTCATGGTTATGATAGTTCAACATTAAAAAGGAAAACTGAATATTTTTTTGATGGCTCTGTTCCACCTCCTCTGAAGGGTGTTGGTATGCCAGCTGGAGGAACCGTAGATGCTCTCTTTGAATCTGCTTTCCTTCCTGTAGAGAAAAGAGCATTACGTCTACTGGATGGGTGCAATTCAGCAACACTGATGTAATCCCAGTCTATGTATCTGAAAAAATCTGCTTTTGCAACTAGAAATATAGCCATCTTCATTTTTTCTCAGATAACACAGGTGCCTATAGTAAAAGTAAGTGAGTAAAGCATTTCAAAGCAAGATGCCTCTGCATTTCACATTGTTGGCCTAATTTAGCTCTGGTTAGCTGGGGAAAAGTTATTGTGGGTCTGGGGTTTTTATCAGCTCAGCAAGGCAGCCTGTTATGTTGACATGAATCTCTACACAACAATGCGCAGAAGATTTTGTCTCTCAAAAGAGGGCTCAGAGAACATAAAACTCGCACTTACCTGTGGTGAGCCCTGCAGTGCCTGAGCTAACCTGCACCTTCTGGCTCTCAGCTCCACTGGCAGCTCTTGGACTGGACACTCAGTGTAATGTCATATTTCAAACAGTCATAATGAAAAAGATGCAAAGTCAAAAGGGAATCAGATGTGGCTGCGAAGCCTGTTGCTGCATGGACCCGCCAGAGAGCAGCTGCGGGCAGCGTGCGGGCAGCCTGCAGGCAGCCACCCAAACCCCTGGGTGCTATGCACGTGTACACGGCACCACAGTCTTCCCCGGTGAGCTCTGGAGGAGGATAGTTTTAGGTGTGTAAATTAGAGGCCTTTCACTTTGCAAGCTGGTGTACAACATCCCCTACTGTTGAGAGCAAACACAGGGAATCAGCTAGCACTGAGTTAATTACAGAAGAGCTTCGGCTCTTATTCTAGTGAAACACAGCTCTGTTACTGCTTCAATGAACTTCCCCCCCTGCACTTCAGCGCCACAAGTTCATGTCCCAGCTGGGGACTCCATCTCTTGGTGAGACTGTTTTTTGGAACTCGGTGTTCTTGGTGCTAAAAGCAATTATTACAAAGGGAGAAATTAAATCAGGAAGGTAAAAACTATAAGGCAAAGAACCATGTGCTGCATGTTCACTGATTCATAACTAAGGATAGGAATTAAATAGTAGGTTGGTTTAGACTCTGCTTTTCCCAGCAGCTTCCCTCTAAGGCAGCTGTTGTGGTGTCTTTTGAGATGAATTAAAGTGGGGGAGGAAATAAAATAAAAATAATATCAACAAAAACCATCATGGCTGGTTTGTCTTTTAAGGAACTACCACTTCTTTCTGTTGGGTTGCATATATTTTTCAATTGCTTTTATGTTAAAAACATCTAAATTTTATACATCCGAGTAGCCACAGATTTAAAATGTATTATTTTTAAGGTAGATTTAGACCAAAGTGGATAATGGAAAACTGTGTGTCATAGGTATAAAACTAATACACTTCATTTATTCCTACTTCTTACTGTTCATAAGATGTTAAGGCTGTGACGCTTTTCAGTGTTAGCCACAGGTCTGACCACTTGCAGGGTTGAAACTGCAGACACTTGTAGTTTCGCACCACATGTGCTATTGGCACGAGTGCTTTTTGACATTTATGGTTAAAAATTAATGGTTAAGATTTATGCAGCCACCCACTTAGGGTGGGTTTTTGTTTGAAAATTCAAATGTAGGGTTTTCAAGCTCTCTCTAATATAAACTGAAAAACCCCAGCAGCTAACCAGATCATGCAGACAAAAGGCATGAAGTTTCCTGATGGAATAAACTTTCCTGTCAGTCCTTAGAAAACTATGAAAAACTGTCAAAGAGCTGTACATCAGGCTACTCTGTGTCTGTCAAAATATAGAATTGTTTAGGTTGGAAAAGACCTTTAAGATCATCATTGGCAGGTTAATTAACCATTAACTTGCCAAGACCACCACTAAACCATGTCTCTAAGCACCTGTCTACCCATGTTTTAAATACCTCCAGGGGTGGGGACTTGACCACTTCCCTGGGCAGCCCATTCCAATGCTTAAAAACCTTTTTGGTGAAGAAACTTCTCCTCATATCCAACCTAAACCCTCTCTGGAGCAACTTGAGACCAATTCCTCTTGTCCTATTACTTGTTACTTGAGAGAAGAAACCAACACCCACCTTGCTACAGCATCCTGTCAGGCAGTTGTAGAGGGCGATGAGGTCTCCCCTCAGCCTTCTCTTCTCCAGGCTGAACAACCCCAGCTCCCTCAGCTGTTCCCCACCAGCCTTGCACTCTAGACCCGTCACCAGCTTCATTGCCCTTCTTTGGATGTGGTCCAACACTTCAATGTCCTTCTTGTAGTGATGGTCCCAAAACTGAACACAATATTCAAGGTTATTATATTCTGTTCTTGCTTTCAGTGATCAGCACAGGCCAAGAGAAAATACAACAATGAAAAGAAAGTCCATCACTCACAACAATCAGGAACTATTTAGCTACAATCCTCTTACTTTTTCAACCACCTGATGCTATGGGGTCTCTTCCCACTGACACATGGACTTACACAGGCAGCAGCTGTAGTGCCAATAGCAGTGATGCATGTTAATCCTCAAAATATTGACAGAAGACCAGACCACAGACTCCAAACTGTTACTTTTTGCAAGGCAGCTCGACTGAGTTCAGAAATGGATCAAAGAAACAGCAGTTGGAAAGAGAACACACTTTTAGTAGCTCCAAGGATAACATTGATTACAAAAAGCAGTTGAGAAAATCCTCAAGTGTCAAATCAAGGAATTTTGAAGATTTCTAAGAGGTGACCAACTGTTTAAGCTCTGTTTTCATTCATTCTTGTGCTTAATTTAAGAGCTCTTACCATTTTGACATAAAAAAGCTAGTGACAATCAGACATCATCACTAAAATTTGTTTAGATATTTTGATCTCGTTCCAATGCAATTTCTTGCCAGAATGCGTGAGAGCTCTAGAGTTGATCAATTTGCAGAAAAGCACTTTGTGAAAAATTAGGTTTTATTCTTAGAATCCTACCTCTGGAGTTTACATCCATATATAGCTGTTCATTTACTCCTACAAAGATGAATGTGCACATACAATCCCTCTGCACCTAGAAGGGCTCAAACAGCACTGGACGTATAAAACAAAATAACAGCTTGTGTTTTAATTTAAGATTTTTTAAGGCAATATCTTATTTTTTTTTAATATTTGGGTTTATGCAGAATGTTATGGACATGTTATGGACTTTCCATTTCCCTAACTTTTTGTGAAGGTGAGTGAGTAGTCATGTTAACTTTGGCAGCACCACCCAGCATTTCCAGAGTTACACATGTGATGCCTAAAGCGTACCGGTGGGAACAATACGCCACGTGACCTATTCAACATCATCCAGTGGGTAAAAGGAAGGTGGTGGTACAGAAACTCAGAGATGTGAAATTCCAATCCTATGCCTTAAGTATTCATGTATCTATAAAAAATAGAGCATTTATATGTGTTTACCTAAGAATTTTTTGAACAATTTTACCAGCCAATGAAAGGAAGGTTTTTTCTTTTTTATTTCTTTTTTTTTTTTTTTAGTGAACTATTAGTCAGGATTTGGTTTAATTTTTACCATACAAAAACATATTGCATGCAAGTAGGACAATAACTGCATTAGACTTTTTTATGTCTACTAATTAGCTGATGAATGATGAAAGCTGTTGCTTGATTTCCTTTTCCTTCCTCTCCATTTTATACTGTCTGCAAAAGTCAAATCATGAGTAAGTGACAGATGTATTTATTGCAGGTTCCAGTGGTTCTATGTTGATACAAGGTGAAACTGTACACCTTTAGTAAATAGTGTAATAGAATATTTCAGTGAAGAATAACACAAACTTCTCTGTCTACATTTCTGTTTCAAGAAAGAAACTGAGTATCTATGTCACAGACAACTTTCAAGGGTTAATTAGGAATTTATATAAGGGGGAAAGACTTTAAATTGCAAGTTGAACCCTGCGCTATTATTATATGATCTGGTTTTGTACACTGTTAAAGTTTTTCCCTCTTCGCACAGTTCCTTCTCCTATAGAGCTTCACACCCTCTCCTCAAAAACATTCACATGATGGGACAGATTTTGCAGAGCCTTATAATACCTGAAAGTGAGAAAGATTTTAATTCTGTTCCTGTTTTACCATAACCATTTGTAAGTAAACCAGCACTGTTGTTTAGTGTATTCTGTTGCTCTCCATTTCAGGTTGTCATCGACAGTGCTTCTTTCTCTCTTTGATATTTCTAGGCTAAATGAATGACACTTTTCAGTGCCCTTTTCCTAGACAGATGTCTCTCCTGGTTGTCTTTTAATCCTTCTTCTACTTGGCTTTTTTCTTTTTTGTGGAGATGGGTAGCCAAAAAAAGAAGTTTAGCTTACATTTTGTACAGTGGCACTTAACTCCTTAAGCCTTCTTTAAGATGAGTGATACAATACAGAAATGAATTTGCTTATTTGTAGCTGTTCTTCACTAGCAGCAAAGAAAACAGCAGATAGCACCCTGTGTCTGATGAAAAGACCATTTTATTTCATTTCTAGACTTACTTTCATGTTGTGAGCACCCAGTTCGCTGCTTATTCCCCCAGTCAGAAAAAGAAGAAAATAAATCTTTGCATCCATCCCAAGTCTCCCTTCCGAGTGTCTGCATTTCACCTTGTTTCTGCATCTCCAGCTTTCTAGATGGTCTTTCTTTTCTTGCTGCACCCCAATCTTTCCCTTTATTTACAGTGCCTCCCAGATTTGCAATTCAGCTTTGTGTGGCCCTGCATTTTGTGCAAAAATAATTAATGATATTATTATTAATGAAAATAAGATCACTCCCATAGCACACCACTAAAGAAATTTACTAGTGACCGGGCTCAAGCCCAACTGATTCAGTTAGAGTACAAGCCATTGCCATGTTTCATTTCGTCATTTTCTTTTGTTACTGCCTGTTCTTCTACCAACAGAAGCAACAGTTTTTATGGGACACCATATCAAAGGGTCTAGCTAGATAGTTCTCTTTTTCTAGAAGGTTATTAAGAAAGATGCTAACCTACTTACTCTCGTAAATGGTTTAAAATATTTCCCCCAGTTCCATGTGAATCATCTCCCATTCTTTCTCAATTTGACTTAATCTCTTTTTATAACATTAAAATCTTTGTTTGTTTTTTTTTTTCCTGTTTTCTTACATAGAGATACTAAGTTTGCAGTGTTCTAGACATAGTGAACAGTCCTTAGCTTGAGTATTTATTCAGGAATCTTATCAAACCAAACACTTAAATACAGAAAAGTGATGATACAAGGTATGCAAGAGATCAGGCAAATCAAAACAGTAGTTTCACAAATACATGTCTTTTAGAGACATAGCAAGGAAGAGCACTGTGGTAAAGTGATCTTTAAAGTGAAGATGTTGCTGCTTATTGCAGGGTGGGTTGGGAGCAGCCGTCTTTTAAAGGTCCCTTCCAACCCAAGCTGTTCTATGATTCTGTAAAAGTATTGGTAGATACTGGTGTTATAGAAAAGACTTAGGAGTAAAGTGGAACAGAGACCGACATTTTTATGATAAACTAATGACTTTATTACTGGCTTGAGTATCAGGAGAGGACTGCAGTGGGTTCTGTTCTTGGTGTGCTTGGTTTGCTTTCTGGGTAATTTTGAACAAATCATGCCTGTTTCCACTTGTTGCAATGGAGGATAACAATGTTTTCCAAATTTGTGAATCAACTTGGGAAATATTCCTCTCGTAATGAACTCTTTTGTAGGTGGCAATTGATGCTGTAGATAGATATGCTAAAGCAATACAAAAAGAGGGGTGACTAATTTTGAATTTCTAGTTGTGAAAATACAAACTAAAAAAGCTCCTTAAAAATTAAAAACAGAGGTGGATTTTTTTTTCCAGAAAATCTGACATCAATATTAGTCCAACAGGCTTTTGTAGAAGAAGTACAGTTGCCATGAGTACAGGAAAGGTTTTTCAGTCAACAGCTGCAGCCTCCACATGAGGATGCCTTTTATTAATAAATTATTACTGTAAGTCACTTAACATTGCAAGTTTTTATATTTTGCATTGAACAAGTATTTTTTATTTTATTTTATTAGCCCACCCAAAGCCCTAAATGGAAATCCTGCTAGAGGATCTGAGAAGTGTTTCCATGGCCCACAGGTTGCTAATGCTGACAGTGGCTGCACACCATTCATGAACAGAATACATTTTGCATTGGCCTAAATATCTCCAGAACATCGAGAACATCGCCATGATCATGATACATTGCGAAATTTCCTGAGAGCATTATACTTTTTTAAGGAGTATGGGGTACTCACAGAGACAGTCCTCTGTGATGTCTCTTCTCTTTATTCATGCTGAAGACCAAGGTGTAAGCTCATTTAGCTGATCATGAATGCTTTTAGGGATCATTGCTCAGGGTCAGAAAGCAGGAGCAGAATAAATGCAGTGAAGAGAAGGAGAAAATAGAATAACAGATTTGTAAAATCCTGCTCATTATAGCACTTTGAATATCACTGGATGAATCAAATTGCATGCCACGTTGGTTTTGTGCTTTAAAGCATACAGAACATTAATTTACAGTAGCTATAGTGTATCTATAGCAGTGCTGTATATTCACACATTATAGTTCAACTCAAAATCAGATGTGCAGCATACAAAAGTTTTCAGAATTGCATGTATTTACTGGCTTTCTGAAATGTAGGGAATGTGCCAAAAATTATTGGAAGCGAGTGACTTGTCAGCTGAGTGCCTGCTTAGAGTTGGCTTCCGCCCTTTGCGTTTGGTATGGATTTCTGCTATACATTTCAAGAATTAGATCATCAAAGTGGAATATAATTTCTGTTAGTACAAGCAGTCTAATATTTCTGCACTTGGGAATTATTAGCTGCTTTCAATCAAATTTACTTAAGTGCTGCCAGCAGATCTGTCCTACCCTGCAGATATAATTTCGTTCCCTTTAAAGCTTACCTTACTTTCTTATGGGGAAATGATCTCTTTTTCCATTAACATTTCTCTTATTCTTCCTTATCATATGTCTTGGTGGATATGTGTGCAAATTTTTGAAGGTATTTTCCCGGGGCATTGTGTTATTTTTGCATGTTACCTCTTTTTGGCATTGGACTGATAAGCAGAATGCAAAACAAATGTTTCGGGGTTTTTCATGTTATGCCCACACACATATATGCACACAGAAGAATGAGAAACATTTCATTGCCAGGTCTGAAATCCTTTCTAAGGTTTATTCGGTGAACTTCTTTCAAGATCTGCTTCAATGAATTAGACTAAAGACAAAATGTGGGATCTGTGTGAAAATTTTCAAGTAATTGTGTACGGTCTTGACAACATCCACAATAAACCAACTTTTAGTTAACTTGGACACAATTTTCCCTTCATTAAAGAATGCTCATTACCAATAAGAGTAATGTACATAACATTTCATTTCAATCTCCTTCTTAGTACTGCAGATGGAATTTTTAAATACTTTCTTCTTCTGTTTTAGACTATTATTTTTGCTATAGTAATTAACAACATCTTTTCTGTAAAGGTCATGGAAATACAAAATTAATGAACTTCTGTCCCCCAAAATTTAATTAAAATGTATCTCACATACCATAGGCCTTCACATAGAGTTGAATGGTTCCCCTGGAATCATTTAACATGGTAGAAAATCTTTTTATTTTCAGCACTTCTAGAGCATATCCCCACACCTGCTTTTCACTACTGAAATCACAAATAAAATTATATTTTTATCAAATACAAACCTGTATTTTGCATTGCTAAAATACTTCAGCTTTTTGATTCCCAAATGTACTCACGTTTGCTGTTTTCTTTGCCAAGCAAAGGTTTTTCCCTGTGAAATAGATTTTAAAGCATTTCATTAGACTGCAGCACTTCGTTTCTGCCACTGCATGGTGCTGCACTAGGCTGTAAATGCACAGCAGGCCTCTGCATGTCATTTGAAAGGCATCTTTGTAGATGAAGGCTGTTCTCCCTAATTCACGGCAGAAGGAGAAGGAACTGTTTCCTGGAGATACAAGAATGTGCTTCAGCTTTGCTTCTCAATGGCAGGGACAGGATGACCACAGGGAGCATGTTGGTGGCCTGTGCTGGGGCTGGTTCCCCTCCCCCTCTGCTTCTCCACTCACTGGCGTACTTGGTGTGAAAAATTAGTGCTAGATGTCCTCTGAAATACTCTAAGTTCATCTTGCTAGGGTTTTACAGCCACACTAAAAAGGTGTAAGACAAGACAACAGTTGCTGTCGGAGTGGATGCTAAATCATCCCTGGGTTTCCACATGGAGGTTCAGGAGGAAGCTGAAATACCAACCTCTTTAGCTAAATTTCACTTTTCCTTTCCCTAAGCTGGTTACCATGCAGCAGGAGGAGGATTCCAGCACCATCAGCCAAAATAACCAAAGCCAGAAAACATGTGAAGTATGACAGAGGGTTTTAATTTGTATTAGTGGTAGCAGGTTTCATGCAGTGGAGGCAGAATGCTAACAAAGCATTTGTGGAAATAATAATATTAATTTTATTTTTCTCCTTATATGAACAGTGCCATAATACAAGCTTGTAGAGCTGCTACAAATGCAAAGCACTCTGCAAGGGCAAATATATCTGACAGTACAATATTATATAAAACAGTAGCAAGAAAGCAAAGTGCTATGAAAGATATTAAAATTTGTATTTTCCACATTAAGACTGTTTCTCTTTTAAGTAGCATGTGATGTTAAGATAAAAAAAAAAAAAAAGGCTGGGAAAAGTCCAAGAAAATGCTGATATTTTAACTGTAACTGCCTGTATTTTTCATTTATGTATAGCAGCAGCCACAGATCCCTTAAATATTTTTCCCCAATTTTTTTGCCTTTGTCAAGGCATCATTACTTAACAAAATAAATATGACATATGTAACTAAGTTCATTTAGAAGACTTTTTACTTTTATAGGAATCATAAGCATGAGGCTGATGGCTTTATTGTTATTGTGGATGCTTAGCTTTTTCATCTTTCTACCCCATTTGGTTTGCATCTCTTTGAAAGAAAAGTTATATCCCAACAAAATCACACATAGCAAAAAAGAAGAAAGGTGGACTTAGTTTAGTTTAGTCTAATCAAAGCCGGATATTTTAAAAAGCATATTAGCCTGGAAAGCCCAGTTAGAACCTACAATATTTTCCTATATTTAAGGATATATAATTTTATGTGTTTTCATTGTTTTTGTCAATGTTTATATATGAATATGAATTCATATATGAATTAAGCATATGGGTATGAATACTTAATGCTTTTATAGTTTTGCCTGCTTTCTAATCATATGGAATCTATTTATCCTATATAGCTGCATTGCCTGTTGAAGCTGATTAACTTAAGATTGCCACAATGTCATTTTAAGGCAGCAGGCAGGAAATCACATTCTTACAGCTTATTATGAATACATACAGAAATTTCAAAATCCATGTAAAGATTATCTTTCATTTAGCAAATATGCTTTTGCAGGACCACAAACTTCAACACCTGCATTTCCAGTACGCTTGTCAAAATGTAATTATCAGCTCTGGTTTGAGGTAAATCTAAAGTTTAAGGATGGATGGAAGAAAATGCAGAATTAAAAATTTCTGGGCATTTCCAGACATGGAAAATGTAAAAATGATTTAAATGTTCCTGTAGTATTCTATTCAAAATTAATACAAACATTTTTTGCTAAAGCTCTCTATTCATTTTTGGCTGGGGATATGGGAAGTACAACCACTCAATAAAGACAGCATTTCATCTTTGAAGAATGATCTCTGTCTAAACTGGAGTACTAACTAGGTATATTTTAAAGCTGTGAAAGTTCTAAATAAAGACAAATGAAAAAGAGAACCTAATATAGTACCTTTAAATAATGGTAACTCCTTTTAATATTGAAGATGCAAGAAAATCTTTAGATTCTTAAATAATGATTTAATTGTAAGTCTCTTTATCACTCTCCCAATTTATTCCTTAAAAGTTAATACTTTCTTCCTTTATGTTTCCTTGCTTTATCAGTTTAACCTCTCAGAAATATTTAAATTTGTATGTGGATCATAAAAAATAATTGTTAAATGTTTTCCTTTTTTTCTTCTCCCACAATATTTTCCTGCTGTTTCCTAGCAAAATTACCATATTGCAAATGGAGATACCCTATCTTTTCATTTTAATGACACTGAAAAAAAATTAGATTATCAGGGAGAGAAAGATTTTCTTATGTGTTCAATAATATATTCTCAATCATTAATCATTCAGAAAAAAAGTGTGAGTCATACTGCAGGAACATGTAAAACAATAGTTGGAAGCTTGTTGGTGAAACTACAGCCTGTGATACGAAAAGACTTCTGGTTTTTATAATATATATAATACAACAATTATACAAGGACACACAAAGTTAGGTCTATTTTAGAGTGTGTGCGTATCCAAGGAATGACCTAAATTGATTTTGGCAGTTCTAGACTGAATTTCAAAAAAAATATTATTCCTCTTAATGTGTTCATGTTACATATTGGGAGTAAGTAGGGAAGGAGTTGCTCTTCAGCTGAAGCATACAAATATCAATACTTAGACCACCTGATTTTTCTTATTGACATAGGATCAGAGAAATTTGGTCAGAGCTAGTGATCAGGAAAAGAGAAGACTCAGTCCCCACCTTGAGTATTTTTACATTTAAAGCATTTAATTCTTCAGGTTTTACAGCTGTACACTGGAACTGATTTGCAGAGGTGTTAAATGCCAAACTTAGTGGTTGAAGTCAATGTATAAATGAATGATGAGCATATTTGAAAAGTCTTGAAATCTACCAGTTTTCCCATTGATTTCAAGATGAAGACAGCAGAAACAAGACATCTTGTTGGCCTTAGTGAAACACTGGTTTCCTTCCTCTATGACTTCTTCAAAGGCTAAAGCTGAGAGACTGGTTGGGTAACAACCTGAGATGCTGGAGATGAAGTCAAGTCCCTTTTGCTGTTGTTTGGTGGTGGGATTTTTTTTTTTTATTTTGTTTTGTTGCATACCTCTCCTCTAAATAAATGTTGGAGGAGACATAATAATCTAGTTTCCTCAATCAGTGTAAACATTTAAGGAGTTAAATTCTGCCGAAAGGAGAGAGATCTCCTCATTCCCACAGTGCTTCAGTTTTGTCTGGTCACAGAAGCAGCATAATTTCTGAATATTAAATGTATTTCAGCTGCAGGCTGATAATTATAATATTTTTAAAAAATAGGGTATGGGTTACAGTCCTAGGGGAAAACAGGTAAAATGTAATGTTTAATGACCACCTTCCCTGCCATTCTACTGGTGGGTTTTTTTCTACACAAAACTACAACAACTTTTAACTGCAGTACACAACTAAGTTTTCATTGCAAAGTGTTTGTGCTTTTTTTGCATTTGGTCATCCTTTTCTTTACCTCATGTTTCTCTTCTGCTTTTCTTTTCACTCGTCACCTCTTCAATTGGTATTCAAGTTTTCAACCATTTTTCCTCGCTCCCTGTTTCCTACATTGCTAGAACTTTCCTCCTCCACTGACAGTCATCACTTTGACTGGTTCTGACAATCCTCCCAGCTGGATGTTTTTTTTTTTCTCCATTTCAAGGGCAGCTCCTATTGCTCTTCTTTTTTACATAACCCTATTCAGCAATTCAGACAACTGGATTGGCTTTCTGCTGCTTCTGCATGCATTCACTTTTCTCTTTGTAGTGAGAGCCACAGCAGTCCTCAGAAGCATAGGAGGAGCAGGCTATGCATAGGGCTGGTGTGATTTCATATGATGACTGGTGGTTCCTTGAGGTTCTTTGTCAAGGTCCCACATTTTGGCTCAGCTATGTAGCCTGCAGGAGATTCCTTATTTGATTTAAGAACAGTGTGAATGAGCTATAAAATCATTGTCATACCTTTCAGGTAGGAATTCACAAAAATAAATTTTTGAGAGTACATTCATAAGACTCAAGTAGTAACAGTCAAATTGGACTGCCTGCTTAAGCTCCTAGCACTGTAAGAAGGCATTTCAGTAGAAGATTTTCAACATAAGTCAACAGAAACTGTGAAGACCATGTATTTGTGAGAAATTGTTTCTAAATATGGATGTAGATGCCTACATTTGCATAATAAGACTGGAACCCATTAATTATATGCTCTCTATACAGATTCTGAATGGATTTCTTTGTTTAGTTATTTGTTCTCAGTTCTTGAGAAGATAATATCAAAACCAGATATTTTAAATAGATTATGCTGAATTTAATTATAATTTTTGATCCAGAAATAATAATTCTTTCTGTCCAAAATCCATTATTTTGAATACCAAGCTACATATTTGTATCAAAAATTTTTTCATGCCATTCTATAATTAGTAACATTACACTAAGACTTGATACTAAGTTTAATTTTTATTTGTACTTTGTGTCATGTTTTATTCTTTTTGTGAAAATACATTAATTATGCACCTGTCACAAACGTATCCATATTGGTGATAATAGAGGATACTGAATGGCTAGCCTACACTCTATAGCTGATCAGAGCTTTATCACCTTGGACATTTTCAGATGTCTGTGAAAGGTTTAAATTAATCTGCTCAAGGTATAACAGAGCAATATAGAGCTCTTTTGTTCTCTTTGCACTCAGAAAATGGAACTTGAAGGGAGTAGGAATGAAAATCAGCCATAATAAAAATGGTTGGTACAAATACTTTGATTTTACTGATGTTTAATTATACAAGTGACTTTTAACTCAATTCTATTCTTTTTCTTTACCTATTCAGGGGCTTTATTCTTGTCATAGGAAAAAAGAAAAAAAAAAAAAGAGGTCTAGACCAAAACTTTAGTTTGCTGTAGAGCTTGATTTGATTCTGCGTGTCAGACATCTTTCTCATTACTGAAAACAGAGTATAGCAACATAGAAGATGAAGCTTTGGTGAACCTGTATGTTGCAAGCTTGTTAAAAATCTAGCCATATTAAATATAAGCTGAAGGAGTGCAGATAAGGAGTGCAAAGACTTTGGAGCAGCCCATCTGAGAGGTTTATCTAGCTTTGCATAAGATGAACTCATTGCAAGTAAATGCTTATAGATTGTCCTTAAAAACTGGAGTGAAAATAAAATAAATGAAAGAAAATAAAATTAACTAACATTTCAAGCAAAAATGAAGCTTGATTTTTTATTATTTTTCTTATTCATATATTTTACTTGCAATAGCAGCAGTCATCTAGGCAACTTTTATCTGAAACATTAGGCTGGTCCAGTAGGTGTCAGATTAGATATACATTACTCCATTATCTCTGTCTACTACTCTGCATCAAGGGGACCATGGAGATGGGGCTCATGAGGGAGGGAGAATAAATAAAGGATATCTCTTTTTGGTTTTGGAGAAGCGCTTTTGCCATTAAGAAAAATCAATAACTGGATTGACTGCATTCAGTAGGGAGTATTATTGTTTCCCATAATGTATCTAATGCATATCATTACCAAAGTAATCACATTATTATCTGCCTCTGCCTTCCTACTTGCTTGGCTAGACATAAACACAGAACTACTTGTAATAGTGGTTTTTTTTTTTCTCTTCTTCTTCAAAATTGCTGCAAATTGTATTTCTTCCCAATTCCTTTATTAGCTGTTTGAACTGCTCTGTACCTCTGAATTCAAATTAAGTGTTTTCCCTCTTATACATTTCTGTTTTACTCATATTTATCTAAACCAAAGCTATCATTAACTTGAAATCTGACTTTTCTGTTTCATATTCTGTCATTATGGCATCTTATCTGAGATATATTATCCCTTACAATACCATGTAATGGGGGCAGGGGGGGAGAGAGAGAGAGAATGTCCTTCATTCTAGCAGGCTTCAAATATATTAAGGTCCCCACAGTGAGGGGCTTGGGTTAGCAAAGCAATACCGTAACACTCAGAGAATTCAAAGTGAAGGAAACTTTTAGAAATGCCTGATAACAAGTGAACAAATAGGGAAAAAAGAAAAAAAAAAAACATTAAGGTGGTCACAGGAAATAGATAATAAGGATTAAAGAAGAGAAGAAAAAAAGGAAGAGAGCACTCTTAGAAGTGCAGGAAGCAATTAGAGCTTGAGGAAGGCTTAGTGGTGAAATCAAACCAGGACCGTTTACATTAAATGAGAAATGAGGATGTGCTCTTGGTATTAATTCAAAGGCTTGGCCCATGGTCTCCAGCCAATTGGAACCCATTTTTGGCACCACATTTTTTCCAACACTCAGGAAGTGCAATGATTTTTTCTTTCCTGAATTAGTTGTTCACAGCTGCAAACTAAATCTATGTAGTCAGAAATATGAATCACTGTTAATAGTTCTCTATGGATTATGATACAGGCATGGACGTTTTACTTTATAAGGGCTGCATTGCTTAACAGACATCTGAACTTTGGCAAACAAACCCCCATAAGCTGAACTGGAAATGCTTTTTCAGTCACTATCATTTGCACATTATACCTTGGGAGGGTCTTAAGCTTGAAAGCAGCCAATAAATTAAGCTCAGAAATGTGTGTTGAGTAGCCTCTTAGCCAGACTTGTGGGTCCATTCAGCATACAGGTGGGTCTTAAATGAACCTCTAAAAATGTCATTGTTTTTTCTTCATGTTACATGGTAATTGCAAATCTTCCAAAGACATTGTAAGGTGTACTAATTTCTGACAATACAGACTTCACTAATATAGAGTGGTATGAGGCTGCTGCATGGTGATCCTGCCAATTTCTCAGCTGATGTAAACTATCATGACTTCACTGACTCCCATGAGCATAGACCAATATAGAGCTTCAGATAATCAGAATCAAAACTACTTGAATAACACCATGGAGTAGTCCTGAGAAGATCATTAGTGTTATATACTACAGTACTAGCAGAAACAGTGCTACTAGTCTATATAGAGCTGGATTTATTCTACTTATGAAATATCTGAATTTTTTTAGTAAAACCTACATGTAATAATAATTAACATTCTGTCGTATCTGAATTGTGAAAATATTTTTATGGATAAATGTAGAAAAAGGCTTTCACAAAGAATCCTGTCTAAAAATAACAGGAAAAAACCCAAACAAACCAAACAACCAAACCAAAGAGGCAGGAATAACAAAAAGATATGTTTTGGTAAAGTAGTATTTTGTACATAAACACCATTTAACTTGATTAGAAACTTGATTAGAAAACATGAAGAAATGTGAAAGTTGTTGGTTTATACACAGAGATAAAAACATATCAGTGTGCAACTTTGCTGTGACTGGAGTCAGAGAGGTTTTCCTGTTAATGACCAAATTGTCACTGGGTCTCTCTGCAGTCCTATAGATTTCAGAATATTGCTTTCCTGGTTTTTTTCTTTGAATTTTCATCATCTCAGAAATTTAATTTTGTACTTTGTCTTAGTTGTCAATAAAATCTTAACTGAGTCTCATTCAAATCACTAGGTTTGCCTGGGTTTTATTAGTTTATATGCTGTTTCCACACAAGAAGCACAAAACATGTGGAGTAGTGAAACAAATGAGAAATACAATCTGCACATAGGAAAGCACATAGGATAGCACTAGATTCCTGGTTTGGCTCCATTCACTCTGTGAGTGTTAACATTGTACTTTTTTCTATTGTGACTCAGTTCTGTCACCTGAGCACTCTATACGTTGAAAGACAACTAAAATGCTTGAGAAATGTTACATCTTTAGCTGTGTAATAAACACTTAATACGTGAACATTTATGGACTGAATTGTGAGTTGAAATCAGAAACCATACCAGGTGACAAAGATCTAGAGATTATGAAATATTTATGTAATAGAATAAGTGGGTATCTTGCTAGAAGAAATTCTGCATTTAGCTTTCATCAGGGGCCACTGGTACGGGCTCCATTTGAATTCATATTTTTTAGTATGTTTTACTTATATATACGCATTTGATAGAATGATAGAATACTTTGGGTTGGAAGGGACATTTAGAGGTCACCTCGTCCAACCCCCCTGCAGGGACACCGCTAACTAGATCAGGTTGCTCAAAGCCCCGTCCAAACTGGCCTTGAATGTTTCCAGGGATGGGGCCTCCACTACCTCTCTGGGAAAACAATTCCTGTACCCCCATTGTAAAGAATTTCTTCCTTATAGTTAGCCTAAATCTACCCTCCTTTAATTTATAACCATTACACCGTGTCCTGACACAGCTGGCCCTGCTAAAAAGATTTTCCCCATCTTTCCTACAGGACCCCTTTAAGTACTGAAAGGCCGCAATCAGGTCTCCCCGCAGCCTTCTCTTCTCCAGGCTGAACAAGCCCAACTCTCTCAGCCTGTCCTCACAGGAGAGGTGCTCCAGCCCTCGGATCATTTTTGTAGCCCTCTTCTGGACCCGCTCCAACAGTTCCATGTCCTTCTTGTGCTGAGGGCTCCAGAGCTGGACGCAGGGCTCCAGGTGAGGTCTCCCCAGAGCAGAGTAGAGGGGCAGAATCACCTCCCTCGCCCTGCTGGCCACGCTCCTCCTGATGCAGCCCAGGGTAGGGTTGGCCTTCTGGGCTGCCAGTGCACATTGCCGGCTCATGTTCAGTTTTTGGTCCATCAGTACCCCCAAGTCTCTCTCGGCAGGGCTGCTCTTGATCCTTTCTTCCCCCAGCCTGTATTGATACAGGGGATTACTCTGACCCAAGTGCAGGACCTTGCACTTGGCCTTGTTGAACCTCATGAGGTTCACACAGGCCCACCTCTCCAGCTTGTCCAGGTCCCTCTGGATGACATCCCGTCCTGCTGGCATGTCAACCGCACCACTCAGCTTGGTGTCACCTGCAAACTTGCTGAGGGTGCACTTATCTCACTGTGTATGTCATAGATGATAATATTAAACAACTCTGGTCCCTGTACAGACTCCTGAGGGATACCACTTGTCACCAGTCTCCATCTGGACATCTACCCTCTAGATGTGATCATCCAACCGATTCCTTATCCACCAAACAGTCTATCCACCAAATCCCTATCATCTCCCCAGTTTAGAGAGAAGGATGTTGTGGGGGACCGTGTCAAAGGCTTTGCAGAAGTCTGGATAGATGATGTCTGTTGGTTCTCCCTTGTCCACTGATGCTGTCACTCCATCATAGAAATCCACTAGGTTGGTCAGGCAGGACTTGCCCTTGGTGAATCCATGCTGGCTATCTCAAATCACCTCCCTGGCCTCCATGTGCCTTAACATAGCTTCTAGGAGGATCTGTTCCATGATCTTCTGAGGCACAGAGGTGAGGCTGACAGGTTGGTAGTTCCCAGGGTCCTCCTTTCTATCCTTTTTGCAAATAAGCACAATGTTTCCCTTTTTCCAGTCTCCAGAGACTTCACCTGACTGCTGTGACTTATCAAATATAATGGAGAGTGGCTTGGCAACTACATCAGTCAATTCCCTGAGGACTCTGGGATGCATCTCATCAGGTACCATGGACTTCTGTGCGTTCAGGTTCCTCAGGTGGTCATGAACCTGGTCCCTTACAGTGGGAGGGGCTTTACTCTCCTGGTCCCCCTCATGCAGTCCTTTGACTCAGGAGGGTGATGAGAGAGGTTACCAGTGAAGTCTGAGGAAAAAATATTGTTGAGTACCTCAGCCTTGTCCTCATCTGCTGTTACCAGTTTGCTGGTCTCACTCACCAGCAGGGGTACACTTTCTTTAACCATCCTTTTCCGGCTGATATACCTGTAGAAACCCTTCTTGTTATTCTTCACATCCCTTGCCAAGTTTAGTTGTAGCTGAGACTTGGCCTTCCTGACCCCATTCCTACACAACCGGGCAACATCCCTATACTCTTCCGAGGATGCCTGTCCCTGCTTCCACTGCCTGCACAGTTCCCTCTTCCTCCTTAGTTTGACCAGCATCTCTCGTCTCAGCCATGCCGGTCTCTTCCCTTCTTTGCCTGATTTCTCACACATGGGGATCAAGAGCTCTTGCGCTCTGTGGAACACACCCTTAAAGATCTGCCAGTTCTGTTCTGTTCCCCTGTCCCTGAGTTCCATTTCCCAGGGGGTCTTTCTGGCTATCTCCTTGAAAAACTGGAATTTTGCTTTCCTAAAATTTCCGTCAGGAGTGGGGGCTCCACCAGTGTGTGATCACTGCAGCCCAGGCAGCCTCCAATCTTGAATCACCGATGAGCTCACTTGCATTGGTGACCACCAGGTCCAGTACCGCATCCCCTTGGGTAGGGGTATCTAAGAAGGCTTAAGAAGTTATCCTCAATGCATTCTAGGAATCTGCTGGATTGCCTATAGCTTTATAGGCAAAGATTTAAAATGTTTAACACTGAACCTTTTTAACAGAAAAATACCTATTGAGAACTATGAAGAAGTTCAGAGCAAACACAATGAATATCTCTGAGCATGATAGGAGAGGAAAAATTTAAGGATGATAAAAATATGATACATTCTGTTAATCACACAGTCCATTAAACAATAAATTATGGTTGTTATCATGAAATATTGCTCCTCTGAGCATGCAGAAAAGTATTGTATAGACAAAGAAGCATGCCTATGGATGACATCATAACAACTTCTGGATAAAGTCACTTTTTAAACAACTCAGCACCATGTTCAGGGTCTTACTGAGGTGATTTGTAAGATAAGTCTCTTTCTTTAATCACAGAAATTAATGTTTTTCCAATGCCCTTGTCTCCCTCAAAAAGAACAGGAAAAGGGTGTGGGACAAAGAACCTAAATACATTTGAATAAAATATAGTATTGTACAGAAATGAACATTTTCCACTTTAAAATGATGTTGCAGCAATTTTTCATTCAGTTTTAAAAGGGAGCTTGGCAGATGTAAGATAAAAAAATACTTAAAAAAGACAAATCAATGCCACGTTTCACAGACAGGTAATTATGTGAAAGCTATATAATTTCAAGGACCAGGTTAAAATGCGATCAGGGATTTTCAGCTGCTGGTATAAAGCTACTGCATCTGTCCTTGCTAGTTTGCTGACAGCACAAATGAAAAGGTCTAAAGAAATCAAACTGGAGATATCTGATATATATACCACTTGAGTGGTTTGGCCTGACTATTTTTGAGTTGGTCCATCTGCAGTTAGAAGAGATGCAGCAGTGTTTGCGTTACAGTAATCTACATGAGAAATGTAACTCTTTGTTTTCCAATATTTTTAATCTCTCTAACATTATTCAAAATTTGTAAAAAGCACTTCATATGAGTCGGCAGGTTTATATTTATTTATGTATTTATATATTCCACCAGGTGAAATAGATTGGAATAGATGAAAGCAAATGTAATGTTTTATAGAGGATATCCTATTTGTGAGAAATAGTAAATT
The DNA here is from genome assembly GCA_017310255.1 of Butorides virescens. NCBI lineage: Eukaryota > Metazoa > Chordata > Aves > Pelecaniformes > Ardeidae > Butorides > Butorides virescens. The sequence goes on along the minus strand of JADKXX010006643.1, from coordinate 342,343 downwards.
AGGTTGAAAGGTGGACAAAAAACCCTAAATGCAAGTTTGACTTAAGAGTATTAAAGCAACATAGCTACACATACATTAACAATAAAAGCTTCCTTTTGTGGTCTCCATTTTTCTTTTTATTTTCTTTTTTTTTTTTTTTTTTCTTATATAGGATAGCTTGCACATGTGCTGCAAAATACATAAAAGAATTAAGAAAGATCACAAAAGGGGACAGTCTCCATACATGCACACAGAAAGGTGCTGCTGTAAAAGCTGTAAGACAAAACAGCAATTCTTATTCTAAGTTCTTTCAACTGAAGGCATCAGTGTGGTTCATATAGTGTTATGTCATTAATATCATTGACAAAACATTGAAATACTCTATCTGCAGTATAACCAATGTTTAATAGAACTTCTACACTTCTTGAAGAAAATCTCTAATTGATATGCTGGGGTTTTTTCTTTTGAAGGTTTGAAATACTTATGCCAAAACTCATGATGCAATTTTGAGAGAAAACATGATTCTGTTACAGTAGAAATTATATATTTGTTTTCTGTTTTTAAAAAGCTCCTTTTTTTCTCAGGTTATTAATTAACTTGTCACTTACACAAAACAAAAATTGCAGGGAAGTGGAATGATGCTGTTAGCTACCCCAGGCACAGAAGCCAATACAGTCAGGACAAAAATAAACATCTTAGGTTAATTCCTGTCATTTAGTACTTTAGGTTTTAATACATTATTTTGCAAAATATTCAATGTAAACTGCTTGGATAATGGACTAAATTGGATTAAAAGTGTTTAGTCAGAATTACTAACATGCAACAACATACTTCAGTAACTCAGGGTATATAGTCTAAGACATTACAGCTCAGTGTAAGGGATGCTTAGATTAGGCCTTTAGCAAAGGAGAGTTAAAATACTTGCTTTTTCAGAAGTGCGTTAGTGACATTTGCGTTATGTGGGTGACTAAGGCACTTGTGCTACGCTGGCACAGTAATCTTTTGAAAGATACACCATTCCTGTCTGGTTTGCATATAACTATACAAATGTGGAAAATGTTTGAAATTAGGTTCACTGTAAGATTAAGGTAGGGAACTGACTCTGCAGGCATAATAAGAATCTTTCTGGTGAACCCAATGAGCAGGTTAGGTCCTCTAATCAAATGGTGGCAAATCTCATTCACTTTTTGTTGTGAACACTGGTAAGTTTAACTAGCTTCAAGATCTCCATTTTTATTTTGTTGTACAGAAGGAATAAGCAGGAATTCATTACAATATGGATGTTTTTTCATGTGTGATCTCATGGAAAAACCCTTTTTCCACATACACAGGATTTTTTGCTTTGCACAATCAGCACTGCCCCATCAATTTAATGACTGCAGTCAAGTATATATAGATAATTCTTTGCTTTAGGTGAGCTGATGACTGCACTCATTAGGGGCTTCTGTTCAGAATCTTTTTGAGTCCCTATCCCTGGAGGTATTTAAAAGATGGGTAGATGAGGTGCTTAGGGACATGGTTTAGTGGTGGGATGGCAGGGTTAGGTTAACAGTTGGACTTGATGATCTTAAAGGTCTTTTCCAACCTAAACAATTCTATTATATGATTCTATTCTATTTGCACTCAATCTGATACTGTGATAGTATAAATCAGGATCTCTAGACTAAGATCCTATCAACAGCAGAGATTCCCTTGATATTAGTTTATCTCATGTAAACAAATTAAACAAAGAGAAAAGAGGGCTTTTATGGCCATGTTCCTAAAGTAGAGCAAGCAAGAATTCAATTAATACTTCAGTACTATAAATTGTACACAGCTATGCACTCTTATATTAGTTCCTCTTTTGGTTAATTTCTTTAATGCTTTGCTATGACTTCTAATCTCTTGCAATTGCTTAAACTTGGGACACATTCAAAGTTAACCAAAATCTGATTTCTATCTTTCAGCCTGAGTTATAATGAAATAAAACAAGCAAGGTTTTGGCTTTTTAGTGGAAAAGAATTTTATTCCCCTCTGAAAGATTACATATGATTGTGACTTGTGTTTCCTCTAAATTTGCCTCTTCTGAACTTGGCCAGAACTCCATCACCCTGTGTGTAAATGACTAGGCAAAATTCTTAACTTTGTTCTTCAGTTTCTCCATGAATAATCAAGAGAGGGGATTAAAAGTAAATTAAATACTTCATAAGTAAAAGGGAAACCTGAATTACTTTTCTGTCATTGTGAGGTTAATTGTGACATTATCAAATGCTTTGAAATGCTAAAATCGAACATACACACCTGGACATGCATGCACACACATGCATATAAATACACACGTAAGCACATATAAAACTCTCATTGTGCACTGGGTATTCTGGAGAAGATTAAAAGAGCTGTTTTACACCTTATAAGAGTATAGTATGTACTCTCCATTATCTTGTAAAAAAAAAAAAGAAAATTCATCACACTTTTCTTGCTACCCTAGAACATCTGCTCTCGTTTCCAAATTAAAAGACAAGGAAAAGTTTGACATTATCATAGTGATAGAGAATAAGGGCAGTTTCAGAAGACATCCATGTCTGGCTTTCTGAACAGCATGTCCTTTATTATTGTTGTCTACCACAGAGTGTTGTCTATAACTCTGAAAGAGAGCATATGGCTCCATATCCCAGGATTTTCAAACATAACCTGTATGGACAATTAGTATGTATTTATGTGTTTGCTTTGATATTTTTTCCCAATGTTTCCACATATTTTTGACACACCAATTGTTTTTTGTTATATTTGTTATTTTCTTCATATTGGAAGTATTTCTTATGTAACTGATCATTAAAATGTTTTGTTCTTAAAACGGGGCATGATAAAGTAGTTAAATCTACATGCTGACAGTCTGCAGCAATATTGTCCATACACAAATAAGGTAGGATGACTTTCTGCTACTATAAGTTAATTTACCAGATGGATTTTTAAGGATTTGCCTTTACATTCCATGTTAGATTAAGTTTAAAATGGGATGATAAATGATCATATATACATAACGTTTACACTTGAAAAATATGGGATTACCATAGGACCTTGAAGAAGTTTAATTGGATCAAAACACATTTCTCATGGGTTTTATCTTAAAAATCCTTCAAGATATGTAGAGTAAGGAAAACCAGCATGCTTTGTGTTGTATAGCAGTTGCAAAGTTCTCTTTGCTACAATGCATTTAATGTAACTGATGTTTTCTGTATAGTATATTGTGATAGCACAATATATTTAGAATAGAGGATGTGCTTTGAAAGTGAAATTTGATAAGAATTTCAAATAATTAGTTCAATTTTCCAAACTCGCAATACAGCAGATTCTAGAACACAAGACACTTTTCTTTATATTTGGATGTTTCCCAGAAGCATCAACTCTTCAGTTCTTTTTAATTTTCAGAAAAGAATCTGACAGTAAGTCAAGATAACTACTTTTTGTTATCCCAGTTTCCAGATTCTTGAGAGTCGTAGAGGTATAACATAATACAGTAGAGGTAACAGTTATTCTATGACACTGTTTTCTAAAAATGTCTAAATTTTGAATGCACTTAGTTCTAGAAATATCTAGTTAGACTCTTCCTTCTCTTCTAACTGTCTAAATCCTAAGCACAGTTGGGTTTATTTGATGAAACTGGAAAGTGGGTACTTACATAGGTTAGCATCTGATATTTGAAAGTGCTGAATGCCAGTAGTCAAATTACCAGCCTAAACTGCAGGCTGGAAAGACTTATTGTGGTGGTATTAAAAAATACCTGTTGAAGAGTTTTTCCTCTTCTAGCATTCTTCCTCTTTCCTCAAGTGCTTCTGTGCTAAAGAATAAAAAATTTTATCTCCTAAACTGTATTTAGTAAGGTAATTATAACTTTGAAATACTTAAAACTAGGTTAAATTATTGTAGGTATTTTGGGGAAACTAAACCATACAATACTGTTACATGCTATTTTCTCCTAATTCTGTCTAATGTATTAGGTCTTCCCTCACACAGAAAAAACCTGACCAATTAATTCCTTGTTCCTTGCATTTATTAATCTTCAGACAATATTGTTTGTCTTTCTGTTGCATTCAGTCATGAATGAATATATATTTTTACTGAAAGCAAGCTTTACTAAGTGTCATTATTCTTAGAAAATACACGTTATATTATATTTTACAGTGTATTATAAAATAAATGTAACTTAATTTCAATTTACAAAATAAAAGAGAAAATTACAGTATATTATGGAATAACTGAAATTCAAGTCCAATTGCCAAAAATTAAAAAGAAAATTGCAATGGTTTCCTTGAAAATCTTGCCAGCTTTGCATTTTCATTTTCTTAGAATTTCAATAATACATTCCTAACTGTTAGAATAGACCCTTTAAGCCCCTCTTACCACTACTACTAGGTTTCACCTCAGCCAGAATATCAGAATGTGAAAAAAGAATGTTTACTGAATCATTGCTATCCAACACATTTATAGAACAAAGCTGATTCTTCTGCCCAATAAGAGTTTTATGTTTTAAAAGAAAAATACAAGAAAAAACTGTCCTAAAATAAAAGGAAAACTTAAACTTTTGGCAAACTTTGTACACATAAGACAAGTAACAATTTCACATGATACTTCAGAACTGTTCACTCTGGTATTCTTGATTTTTTTAATATGTAAATTTTAAATATATAATTTTAAACAGGAATTAATTTGTTTCATTTGTATGTCAAATTGGGAAAACTGAATAATTTAGAACCTTAGAACCACTTTAAAAGATTATTGAAATAAGACCTTAAGGTAGCAAGCATCAATTTCAACAGATTGACATTTAGTCTAAAAATTAAGATTTTATTTTATAATAGAATAACTGAAATTTTTGTATTAAAAATACTAATTTTCCTTAAAGGTAATTGAAGTACTGATCACCTCTTTTGTTACAAGTTCTACAAAAGTGAATTTCGGAAGGTTTAAAAACTATTATATAGGTGTTAGTGCCCATTCTTACCTACTACAATTAGTTATCTCACTGTGAGCCTTATGTATTATCACAGAATCACAGAATGGCATTGGTGGCAGTCATAACTCAAGTTCACAAAAACATCATTGATATTTTGTGAGCGAGGATAAAAGCATGGCAATATATAAGGAATATAGGCTGGGAAGTAAGAGGGTTCCTGAGTTCATGAGAGGTGACAGGTTGTGGTTCTGCCTAGCATATCACAGAATCACAGAATGGCAAGGGTTGGAAGGGACCTCGGGAGATCATCTAGTCCAACCCTTCTGCTAAAACAGGTTCACCTACAGTAGGTTGCACAGGACATCGTCCAGGCGGGCTTTGAATATCTCCAGAGAAGGAGACTCCACAGCCCCCCTGGGCAGCCCGTTACAGTGCTCTGTCACCCTCAAAGTAAAGAAGTTCTTCCTCATATTCAACTGAAAGACTGGTGTTGCGGCTTTAGGTGCAAGAAGCATTTTGGTGTGCAGTGGTAAGAACAGAAGTCCTTGCCTCTCTTTTGGGTGCACAGAGCAGATCCAAGGACAGAACTGATCAGCAGCAGTCTTTGTAGCTAACAAAACCATGCAAATTTTGTTAGCTCTCTTTCTCTGGGTCCCAAGCAGGTTCTTATGCCACCATTGCTGACAATCTTCAGGAGATGCCCTGGACGTGTCTAACCTCCATTCTCACAAGCTGGTGCACAGTTGCATTAAATTGAATTAATTCTGGTCTTTTTCAGACTTCCTGTATCACAAATGAGGATTTGGAGTCACTTCTTTCCCCCATGGAGTATCTTTCTCTTTTTGTTTACACTTTTGAAGCTATGTTGAGGTCAGAAGGACTGCATATTTGAAACTGGAATTGGAATTCCTTTAGAAAGAGTGTTAAGCAAGGCTTTCTTTTGAAGGAAGAGCTTCATAGTCAGGCCAACAAAAACTAATGAATCCATGCCACAAGGGCAAACCTGAACTGTAAACAACTAATCAGTCAGCAAAGAATTGATGCTAAGAATGCGTATTCAAATTTTAACCTGAATATTGTAATTCAAATTGAGGTAATTTTTTTATTTGTAGTAAGTTTTAAATGTTGAATGAAATACTGCTATCTTGCAGAACACACATTTTCCTTAACACACTTTCTCAGAGAAGAAACTTTCCAAAGCGGGCTGGTTTTGCTCTTAGTTCTCCTGTTCCTTTATGTTCATTTCTGGATTAGTTATACATGTCCAATAAATTAATAAGTTCTCTGATAAGCATACACATTCAAAATGCATTTGAATAAATTCTATACATAGAATTTCAGTTAAACTCATTAGTAATATTAGCAGAATTGCTACATTTAGACAATGTCTAAATCAGCAAATATTATCACACAAACTGTACGCTTGATTAAGGTAATTTTTACTGTAAAATCTGTTGTAAATAAGCCTAACAATCCCAATTTATTCCAAGAATCTCCATCCATGATTTCTCTTACGTCAGGATTTCCCCTGTAAATCATGAAACAGCCCATACAGGGAGGAGGATTTGTGAAAAAAAAAATACAAGACATAAGTCTTCTCACCACATTCCCTGAGAAGTGACTACAGAATTCATAATAAAGATTAATGTGAAACCAAGAAAACATGAACAATTTTCATACTCATTATTTTTAAATTATACATAGTATACAGCTTCTGGGTATTTCACTCAGGCCTGTTGAAAACACTGAACTTTAAATAGGCATCTCAAGTATATTGCCATAACTGATTCAAACCTCAGCAGCCATTATTTTCTTTTTAAGTATTCTCAGGAGAAATGCTTCTTGGAGGAGGTTTACTTTCCACAAGTGTATTTTCCACAGCCATGTCTGTATGTTGCAAAGAAAGCACCAATAGTTTAATCTTAATACTAGTTTTAGTCTGTATGAGTCTTGGTACTTTGTTTGACTAATAGGTCTGGACCAGAAAGATTCATGCCCCATCTTGGCCTAGCAGTATGAAGCAATATAGATGATGTTATGATCAAACTTGCTATTTTCCTATCCTCTCAGGACAGACTGGTATAAGAATTTTTGTTATTGTTATTTCCAGCACTACTTCATCAAAGTAAAAAAAAAAAAAAAAAAATATTAACAGAAGTGAAAATAGTAAATTTTCATCTAGTAAATTTTGAGTCTTATTTGCCTTTAACTTTGGAAGTCAGTTTCATGCACTTACTGGTGTAATAAACATTTAAATTCTTTTAAAAGTCACTTTATGCACAAAAAGTTCCATTATTTATAATCTTCATTTTGTTATACATATGCTAAGGCAAAACAAATTCTAAGGCAAAACAAATTCTAAGGCAAAACTATTCTGTAAACCAATTGCACTATATAATCCATGTAATAAATAAACACAGTGAATATCTACAAATGGCAGGGTATAACAATAACAAAACATAGTTATTTGTTCCACTTAGCTTCGTAGTTTCTAAAGGAGTGATTAGAGGGTGTATTTCTTCCTTCCACTCTCATTTAAAGACTTAATGCATTCTGCTATTACAATTATGCAGGAAGGTTAACCCATTGCCATCTGGTTTCTGCTTTCTAAGGCTTGTCTAAGTCCTAGTTTTTGTTCAAGACTGAATGCTGTTTAAATGGATAATATACTTCCTTTATAAGAAATAACACCTTCTTTATACTTCATTAAGTTCAGATGTTGACTTTATATGCTATTACTTCTATATTACTTCTTACCAGGATCAGCAGTGTAGCTTTTCCATGGAGGAAAACACATTATTGCATAGTGCTATGATTGTTGAGACTGGAATATTCCATTGGAATATTCTGTAAAGACATAGGTCACTATAGATCTGACAGACAATTGGGTATTTTTAATAGATAGTATATGATCTGTAACAAGAAGGTATGTCACCTTTGTCTTCCCATTGGAAATTCCGTGAGAATTTGGACAAGTTATTCCATGAAGACTTGTTCTGTACTGTAACTGACAAAAAAAGTAGAGGAAAATTATTCTAAAATTGGTGGGTGAATATTTCAATGAGTGGATCACACTAGTACACTGATAAGTAGATTTCGTTCACATTATAGGTGATATTGCAAACACGGAAAATTTGCACTGAGATCAGTGGAGGTTTGTGCTGGGTTGTGACTACAGGAAATAGCTTTCTGAGTGCATAAATATCACTGAAATCATAGCATAATGAGTAAAGCGGATTAATATCATCAGTAAATAGGATCAGAATTCACAACAGTACATTTGGAATAGCATCTAGAGGTACATCATTTTCCCATAGCTCTATGTGTCAGAAAAGGGGAAAAACATTCATAATATTAAAGAAACTCCTGTTGCTAAATATCCCCACTGTCACTGCAACTAGTAATAATACATTTTGTTCGCTAGAGAAGTAGTTTTTCATTCATAATTCAATATATTTGCTACATGCATTGCTGTTTGAAGATGCATGAAGATGAAGATGAATATATTATATTATCATATACATATACATCCACATATATTATCCATACATATACATCCATTATATTATCATATACTTTACCAAAACTAAGTTTGGTTTTGGAAATGGTCAGAAAATATATGCAGAAGTCTGTAAATGGCATCTCTTCAGTAATGTTAAACTTCTTGTAAAGTCCTTTTAGACAAGGCATCATGGAAGCTAAGAATTACAGAATAGCAGATTTCCACTGATTTCTGCAGTAGATTGGACCTTTTATCTTAATCTATTTCTAGACAACATGTGTATATATGGTGTTAAAATATTTGGGTATATTTAAAATAACCTCACATGACAGTTGAGGAATTTGGGGAGTTTCAAACACCCCAAGGTTTTTTTCCAGGTCTTCATAAATCTTCACATTCTAACAAGTTACAAAGGTGTAAAGATCAAGATTTCCAATTGAATTAGATTTATTAATTTCAAAATACTCTCTAAATAATCATAGTAAAGAGAATTTTACTTTCAAAGTATTTTATCATTATTCAAGATGGAAAATACTGATATACAAAATAAGTGATTCTGAGCCCTTATATAGAGTATATTCAAACATGAAGTGCTCACATTTTGAGATTATTAATTTAGTGGTACAAGTAGCATTGCCCAGTTTTAACTGGTCTTATATGAAAATGGATTCAAAGCAATGTATTTGGGTCTGCTAACTTTCTACCTAGAGAAAAGTTATATATCCAGTTTCTCAAGAAGACTTTTCTTTTCCAATTTACCAGTAGCAGCCACATGAATAGCCATATGAACAGTGGACACAGTACTTTCAAAAGGACAGCAATGAAGAAGTATATACTAAGGGAGAAGTAAGAACATTATGAAATTAATTAATAAAAAGACAAGCGTGAAAAGAAGGATAATTTTTGTTTAAACTGTGAGAAAGAAGGCAATAGAAGGACTATACCTGTCCTGTTGTAGAGGAGAGGTCAGCACACCGATGAAAATATCACTAGAAAAGATGCTATTAACATACTTCCATCTGGAGCCTGCAAAACACCAGAAACACAGGGTTTCAGTCTCTCTTGATTCAGAGACCAGTGGACTCAGTGCTAATTATTTCATTTTCATCCACCATTTTATCAGTTTTCTCAAAGCTTATAAAAAGTGTGGGATAATGACTGGTTGCCCTGTCCAGAGGAAAGTTAACTATGATAATGTGGCAACATTTGCCAACAGGCTTACATGAGTGTGTCTTAATGCAGTTCATACTGGACTATTTGTTAATACTAATGTTGACCTTACCAGACACTTGTGCTGGACAGATGACAAGGGATTTCCTCCACATATGGATGAGAAATACCTCCTCTAGGACAGAGCCTTAGATTTTAAACCTCTCAGCCTGGTCTGCCATAAGCTAGCTAAAGACTTCCCCAGACCATGAGTTCAATGGACGTTCCTCACAAGGGGTACCTCAGGCAGTTTATCAGCAAGTTAGACCAGGCAGATTTTGACAAATGCAATACCTGGGTAAATATCTGTTTAATGATAAGGTGTGGAGAACGTTTAAAATAGATAAAGTGGTATCAATATCCATGCTGACAGCTCAGGGAAAAACAAAAAGGAGTATTTATTAAGCATTTCACAATGTGCTACTGGAACAATATCAAGATGACTTTGAACTCCTGAAATTTTAGGACAGAGTTAGTGTGAATATAATTTGTTTAAAGCTATTAGTTCTAGCCATGAACTGTCAGTGCTTTTGTTTCGAGAAGCTTGTTGCTTCAAATGTATTAAATATTGTGATGGTATAAGTCTGTATTTTTTTCAAAGAGATGGGGTTGATTTGAGTCTTACCTGGTGAGTTTCAATGTGACATTCAGTGTTTATATTTGCATTTGTGCTACACAGTTTTGATTGCATTTTCTTCATGTGCAATGCTTGTATTCTCTGATAGAGCAAGTGGAAATAATTCGGTGAGGTTTCTGTCCTGACTATTTCTATTTCTAACTTATGTAGATCACCTACTGTATGTATTTGTAAGCAGTTCTCCAATAAATTTTTTAGTTTGTTTCTGTAAACCAAATATAAAATACAAAGAAAAGTGATATAATTTTTAATTCTTACTGAATCAATTTAATTTTTATAGTTATTGCTGTGTATGATTCAGATATATTTTAGATAATTAATCTGAGATATTTAAACTGAGTTAAAAAATAAGCATTAAAAAGCTTTAAAACACTGCTAATATTCTTACAAAAGCCATAAACAGTACAGGTGTCTATTCAGTACATTGTAAATGCTTTGTTTATTTTTGTTACAGGAAAAGAAGGATGTATATTAAAAAGGGGCTCAGAAAGCAAAATTTAAACAGTGCAGCAAAGGTATCCAAAGAATCAAAGTATTAATTTTAATTAATTTAATCAGTAAAGTCTCCAAAGTGTTAATTGATTGGAAAGCTTATCTGATAAAGCTCACAAACCAAGATTACCTTAATTATTGTAGTGAATTTATGTTAATTTTTACAGTTATAAAAAATACTGGAAAAATAAAATAACCATCCCAGTAAGGTGGGGGATTTTGGCCTTCATTAATATATTCTCTACAGTGAGTCCCTTTCAACTTTATTTCAAAGATGTAAATACAAAAAAAAAAACCCACCAACATTAGAAAGAAGAAAACATTTTGTTGTAAAAAACAAATACATAATCAAAGCTCCTCTTCAAGGACAGAAGACAAACAGTGTACGCTCAACTCATGATGTAAGAAGGAGAATTGTTTCCTTCTTGCCTTCATAGGCATTTCTGCCCAGGGTAGATGACCTCCACCACCAGAATGAAGGATGAAGGATGTTGATCCGTTCCCAAGAGAGTGACAGGAAGATGGCATAGCTCAGTTCTTTTTAATTTGTAATTCTTGGGGACTCACTCAGCTGAAATAGCTCTTAAAAATTCAAAAAGTTGGCATCATTATTGTAATTATTGTTTTCTGATGGAAGAATTCTTTTTTCTGCTGGGAGAAAAATGCATCCATTTAGCAGATCTTAGGGTTTTTATATGAAGCTCTTTAATGCACAAAAATAATCAGTGTCCGTTAGGGAAATAATTTTTTTAATTTTTTTTTTTTTTCCTCCAAGTGCAGCTGTTGATGCACTTTTTTAGTTAGAAAGGAACCAGCAGTGTCTTAATTAATGAGAGCATGTCAGTTCACAGATCAATAAATTTAATCCATTTTTTTTTAAAGGAAAAAGTTTCAGTGGGAGATAGATTTTGAGGTGATATGAAAGGCTAAGGAGTGTTTTTCTATGATTCAAAGCTCTGCCTGGCTAAAGTGAATCAACAGCAAATTTCTACTTCCATTTCATTCTGTTTCATATTTCTTTTACAACTAGGAAAAATTTCACCTGAAGCTATTGTTAAGGGTCTGGCTTAAAGCTTGAGAGAATGCAGCTCTTTCATAGCATGGCTTAATTGTTGAAGGAAGGTCAAAAGTACAGCACTTGAGGTTTTGCTGTAATTATCATCGCTGAGATGATTTTAAGCAAGCACCTTTCTCTGTTTAGGTCTTTCAGTGCTGCTGCTAACTCAAAGTTCAGTGAACCATGGGGCAATCATTACATATCTCTTATCATATGTAGATAAGGAAACAAACCCTAAAGCAAAATAGGAAGAAAAACTCTTCTGTGCTAAGTGCGTGTTCTTAAATAGCCATTAAACATGAAAGGATTTTTTGACCTCAAAACTGCACTGATACTTACCTGTGAAGTCAGTGTCTGCTCAACGCAGCTTTTTTAGGTATGTCTCATATATATACATTGTTCTCTGTTTTCATGTGAGATCAATAACACTTGCTACTTAATAGCTAATTACTGTAAATCTAAGTTTTAACACCTGGGGTTTTTTTTCAGTTTATAAAGGAACAGGATATTGCTGAGAACTTTTCAGGAGTTTAGAAAACTGATGGACTTAAAGGCTGAGGGACCTGGGCTTGTTCAGCCTGAAGAAGAGAAGACTGAGAGGGGACCTCAGCAACATGTACAAATATCTCAAGGATGGATGTCACGAGGACAGAGACAGACTCTTTGCGGTGGTGCCCAGCGACAGGACAAGGGGCAATGGGCACAAACTGAAACATAAGAGGTTTCAGTTGAACATGAGGAAGAACTTCTTTACTTTGAAGGTGACAGAATGCAGAATAATGTGGGGAGCATTTGACTGAGTGTTAGTGTCCTTGATTTTTCTTCTGGTTTGGTTACTAGTGTGATATATTATCTTAAGGAAATAATCTTAGTTAACTATACAGACTATTTTATAAAATACTTTGGCATGTAGTAGTGGAATGTGCTATATCAAAATTTAGTATCTGTACTACACTGCTTTTTCAAACTTTTCTTTTTCTTCTGATGTGTCCAGTTTCACAAAAAGCTAGCATGTTTTTTAGGTTGTTGCTCTGGATACATTCAGAGCAGCACTCTCTTACATGTATGGACACTACTTGTTACAAAACAGAAGTATTGCAAGTCAAACATGTTTGCTTTTTAGGTTTATTCTTAAATTAAAGATAGAAGGAAAGTGACAGTTACATAGTTTCACTTTTCAGTAATTTGTGATTTAATATTGTGCCGTGTTAAATCTTTTTTCAAACTATTAATAGAAGCTGATTTACATTCAAACTGAGGTGAAAATTAATACGAAGAAAGAAAAAAAAAGGAGATAAATTTATAGGAATTTATAGGAATGTGCCAAATTAAGGGTCAGTGGAGTATAAGGATAGTACTTATTTAAAAAATCATTAATTAATGTCTTTGCCAAGGTCCAGAAGAGGAGATTAAAAGATCAGTAAAGGCATTTTCTAGTTATGCTGTAGTGTTTTGCTTTACATAGTCTGTTGGTATATTTTTTGCTGAGACCAAACATAAAAAGTATCCCCAAATAAACGTATTGTTCCTTTTTTTTTGTTTGTTGGGAAGATTCTCAAAAAAGTAGGTAATTAATACAATTCTCCCAGACCCAAACAACTTAATGATTTTTTTTTTTACTCTTGTTATGCCATGTTCAAAGGTGACCAAAAATAACAGAGAGTGAAACTAAATTCCATAAATATTCTGTATCACTGAAAGAACAAAAATAGATGAATAATAAATAAAATTAACCCAGGCCAATCATGAATTTATCTTGGTATAAACAGAGTATGTAGATACATTATTCCAAAACAAGCAAACCAATCCTTACAAAATTAATATTTTTTGATAAAATGAAAACCTTAACTCTGACATTGAATCTCATTCATATTAAAATAGTGTTATCATATTTAATAGGAAAGTGAAAAGAGAGTTAAGTTACAGCATAAATTGCCAGACTTATGTTTGGGAAGCAAAATCTGGACCACAGTGGCTGGAAAAACTCATCCTCAGAATCCTCTATTAGCAAGAACATTTATTCTATTAACAAGATGACTATATGTCAGAGCTTTGAAAATATAGCATTATTGGTCCATGAACTGATCTAGATAATTAGTCTTGTTGGTAGAGACTTAGCTGATGCAACAGAAATATGTTGTATATTCTCTCTCACAAAGCAGAATAATATCTTCTAAGCTTTTAGAGCAATGTTTTAGATAAACTTTCCTGTGGAGGGACAGCAAAAATGTCCTATTGACTGTCACTTTCTTTTAATAACTATTAGTTACCACAACATTTTGCTGAAAAGAAGTTGTATGTATGTTGCATGAAATACATAAAGATATTAGTCTATAATTATATTATTATTTTTAACATAATACTTCACAAATATTAATAGCCTTACATAGAAATGATCCCCAGGGTAATGAAATGTTGCAACATTCAATAATTTATATAAATACATAGGCCTTCTGGGCCTCCTTTTTCGCACTCTGTAGTTGAAGGAATATTTTCTGATTAATTCATAATGACAGAAATCAGATATACTTAGTAGTTCTCCAGCCCCTGCTAAAAACATAGTGTCTTGAAGTTCAGAAGCTCAATAAAACTAAATTTTATGTTATTCTTACAGGTGTATTATCCCATATTACGACACTAAATACTCGTTCTTTGCCTTTTAATGCAAGATTTGCAACAGAGATTCTCAGCTGATTTCCATATATGCATCTTGTTAAATTAGCGGTGATTAAAACATGAGAGTTATCAAGTGGGTCTTCTGTGTGATCTGAGTTTCTGGTCTCTGTTCATTTTCATGGAGATAATTTTTCCATACCATTAGTGATCCTGACCTTCCAACTCAAGATATTCTATGATTCTGTGATTAATAATTGACAAAATTGCAAAAAGGTATGATAAGAAATAATGCACAGTGACAGCAGTCATAAAAGAGAAGCATCTTCCTTGAACCCTGAAACCGTGTGTCCAAAATCTAATGGACACATGCTCAGAGGACCATGCTGTAGTACTGGGCATACTCCAACGTCACCACTGAAGAAAATAAAGAGGGCTGAGATAAACAGGTAAGTATATCACTGTGGCCAAACAACAGCCAACTTTTAGTTTACATATGAAAGATGATTTAAAGCTTTTTTCTAGAAAGCATTAATGAGCAACAGAAAATTATATGAAGCTGTTTGCATGGAATGTTCTGTAGTTTCCTGCTCACCAAAAATTACAAACAGAAAAATTAGAATCTTGTTTATGTTATTAATCTACTTTGATGACACTTTGAAAAGAGCAGATACTGCATGCGACTGATTGCTCGCCTACCCCCCCCTCCCTCTTTCAGACAGCTAAATTACATTTGGGGTCAGACCAGCGATTTCAGTGATAGCAGATACCACTCATGCTCTCTTTGCACAAAGATGTATCTGTTCTTTAACTGTGAAGGAAGGCCAAGCAGCTTGAAACAAGAGTTCTCTGAGTGAAATGACAGTAGCTGACCGAGCCCTTGCTCCCACTCATCTGGAATGAGTTTCTTCCACCATTTTGTCATGACCTAAAAGTCCACATAGCCTGTGAGTGTGTAGAGATCATGACTGTGCGTTTGTAGGATACCATAAAGTGCAAGAGGATGGAGGTTTTATCCTCTTAATTTTTCTACTTCATTACAGATTGCCACAAATATGAAAAAAATCACCACAAGCAGGTATACTACCACAAAATCATGACTAACAGGTTTGCCTATGATTGACAAAGTGAATTGACAGTGACCTGGACAGGCTGGAGAGTTGGGCAGAGAGGAACGTGATGAAGTTCAACAAGGGCAAGGGCCAAGTGCTGCACCTAGGAAGGTTGAACCCCATGCACCAGTACAGGCTGGGGGCTGACCTGCTGGAAAGCAGCTCTGCCGAGAGGGACCTGGGGGTGCTGGTGGACGACAAGCTGACCATGAGCCAGCAGGGTGCCCTTGTTGCCAAGAAGGCCAATGGTATCCTGGGGTGTATTAAGAGGAGTGTGGCCAGCAGGACGAGGGAGGTAATCCTCCCCCTCTACTCTGCCCTGGTGAGACCCTACCTGGAGTACTGTGTCCAGCTCTGGGCTCCCTGGTTCAGGAAAGATGAGGAACTCCTATCCAGAGGAGGGATACAAAGATGATGAGGGGACTGGAGCATCTCTCCTATGAGGAAAGGTTGAGGGAGCTGGGCTTGTTTCACCTGAAGAAAAGAAGACTGAGAGGGGATCTCATCAACATGTACTAATATCTTAAGGGTGGATGTCACGAGGATGGAGCCAGACTCTTTGCAGTGATGCCCAGTGGTAGGACAAGGGGCAATGGGCACAAACGGAAACATAAGAGGTTTCAGTTGAATATGAGGAAGAACTTCTTTACTCTGAGGGTGACAGAGCACTGGAACGGGCTGCCCAGGGGGGTTGTGGAATCTCCTTCTCTGGAGATATTCAAAGCCCACCTGGACGAAGTCCTGTGTAACATGCTGTAGGTGAACCTGCTTTAGCAGGGGGGTTGGACTAGATGATCTCCCGAGGTCCCTTCCAACCCTTGCCATTCTGTGATTCTGTGTGATTCTGTAATATAAATGCATATATATCATTATAAATTTCTATCAGTAATTAATAATAGCAACCCTCGGTCATACAAAAACAATCAACCACTAACAGTAAAAACCAAGTAGATCTATACCCTTGCAGGTTATGACAAACTTCTCATTAATGAAGGAAACTTATCAGCAATATAGGAGCAGATATACTTACGGTAGGCTAATCATATGGGAATATAATATCGTGATGAAGCGAATTAGATTTCAGAATAAGCCAAACCACCCTAGAGGGGAAGACAAACCAGTCCCAGAGGAGGACCCAGCTACCCCCAAAAGAGGGAAGGACAAACCAATCCAACCCCAAAAATGGGCCCAAGGAGGGACTAATAAGATAACAGACAGTATCTCATTTCAAAGATGGTCCATGTCAGAGCCTGGAGTCAGCCAGGCATCCTCAGAGAGAGCCCAAGACACCGTAGAAAGCTTGTGTGAGTTTCAAACTGCATATGACATGAGAAAGATGTGCAGCATGAGAAGTTCTCAGGCAGAGAGGTTTCATTTTGATTGAAAATTAAGTCCTTTTAATATCCTGGAGACAAAAGAGGGCGTAGGACACCACCACATTGAGCAGCCAATAGATGCTATTAATTTCTGTTTTCACCAGTAACAGCTGATAAGTGATGATGTTTTCTGCTCTTTCAGGCCAATTTTGTTTTCCCAGACTGTTTCCACACCCAAAAGGTGCTGTTACAATTTTGGGGGGGGTGTTACGCTTATTGGTGGTATCTCAGAATATCCCTGTTTTCTAGGTATTCCAGCTGAAATACAAAGAGACCAACTGCGCTTTTCAAGGATATTTCTGGTTCCCAGGCTGGCAGGATTTTTTTTTTTATTCAGTAATTTTTCCCTTTTAACCAGGCTGCCTTTCCAGCTACTCACATCTCATTTGCCTTTCAAGGTTTAGTCATTTTATAAGACCGAATTATTAGAAGTTAATTTTCTTACTTGTCTTTCTGATGTGCCATTCCTGTTTGCTAATAACACTTGTATTTCACTCTTGAGCAGTGTCTCTCTGCTGCAGACTTTTCATGGTTTTTGATCCACATATGAAGACTTCATGAGTAGAGCTCTACAAAATTATGTGTTAAAAAATAACTGAAAATGGCCATTTAAGATACAAATTAAAAAGATGCATTTCACCTTGATCATATATTAAAGATCTCTCACAGTTACACAGTTGGTCTCAATTTTCAGCATCCCATTTTTAGCACAAACTCAGAATACCTGACACATGTGACAGGTAGGTGACTGGCCCAAATGGCTCCAGACAACTTCTGCTTTTCCTTGAGTGTCTTTGGGGAGGGGAGTTTGGAGCCAATTTTAATTTTGCCACTTTGTTTTCCTTACAATAGCAGAATTTATATGGGGTGGACAACTGCAAATCCATTGTGTGCTCCTCAAGCTTCTTTTGTTCAAGAGACCAGGCTGACAATATTTTTAGGCAAAGCAATCTTTACAGCTTAACCCAAAGTTCAATAGATTAAACAGAACCATGATTTATATGAGTTTTGTTTTTGCAACAAAAGGTATTCCCCTACTGTACCAGCAACAACTGCTGGAATGCATTAATCAGACCTTAATTAACATGGATGAAAGGTGATAATTCACATTTATTTCAGATGGGCACATTGTACTTTATTTAGCAAATGAGAACTGTCAAGCACTGCCAAAGGACCTTAGACCGAAGGGTGAGTTTCAAAAATGACTCTTATACCTGCCTGAGGTTTTGCAGAAGAGAGCTTTCGGAGTTTTATACAGGGATCATTAGACACATCTCATGATAAGCTTTCATGAATCTTTGGATATGGAACACTCAAAGGTCATCACATATGAATTATTTTATAATGACACATTGTCATAATATGTATGAAATGATGATTTTTGAAAAAAAGCTACATTTAGCTGTGGGAAATGACAAAGAGGCAGAGACAAATTTTGTGTCTGCTTAGATGGATCTTAAAGCAGTAACTGCAGGAGAGAGAACAAATTGTGTGCACCCACCAACGTGCAATTTAGGAACAATTATCTTCCCAATGAACTGGAGGTGGAAGGGTAGTGATGCACCAGGTTAGGCCTGTGCTCTGGGAGGTGCGTGAGGTCTGCATGAGTCACACAGTGTTTTCCATTTACAGGGTGCTGTTGAGCTGAGCACCAAAGGAGAAGACAGAAGATAAGTAGCTGGGACACAGTAGACTGTGAAGTGCACCCCGAAGCAAAAGCAAGCTTATGGTCAAAAAAATCTGTGTTTGAAGGTGCAAAAGGATGGTGCAGACACAACAAATAAAACTACTCAGCCAGGAAGAAGCACTGCAAATTTAAACTTACCAGAAAATACCTGTTATGCAAAACAATCACAACTGTTCTGCTTTTCTGTCTGTGCTTGTGCTTGTTAAAAAATGGTTCAGCTGTCCTGTGCTTACTGAGAAAGCAAAAAAAAAAAAAAAAAAAAAAGAGTAGAGTGTGCTCAATAGGCGTGAGAGTGCTTATAAGTAGCAGCTTCCAAGACAAGAATTGGCTTCTGGCACATACATGAGTACAGCTCGGACTGTCTGGGTCCATGGTGTGGTTGGTTGGCAAGCAGATTTAGTATGCTTGGTTCCTTCAAGGAGAAAATATTGCTAAAGATGTGTTTGGAAGTGCAGATTTTATAGCTCTGTTGTTTTGTATTGGTAATTGTACTTTCAGTGCTGTGGCTATGTGCTGTACAAGTAGTTCTTGTCCAATGAGAGCCTGGTGCTTTTTAGGCATAAATGAACCATTCTTTCACCTAACAGCAACCTGTGGCTGGTACATGAATGCAGCTAGCCAAACAGTACCTGCACTTGTGCCCCTCCTGTGCTCTGATTTTGCATGGAGGAGCCATACATAAAACCAGGGAGTGAAAGAGCAAGGGGATATGAGGCAAAATTACAATGGGGGACTCAGACACATTGGACACTTTTAAGACTCAGCTGGACAAGGTGCTGGGCCATCTTGTCTAGACTGTGCTCTTACCTATAAAGGTTGGACCAGATGATCCTTGAGGTCCCTTCCAACCTAGGATTCTATGATTCTATGATTGATTCTGTGAATAAAATTGCTTAAATGAATCGGAGTGTGTGAATAAATCAGGATGACCATATCAGAAGATGAGCCTGAGTCAGTCTGCAATATATGGTGCATAAGTTCAGTGATTTCTGTTAGAGTGATTTCTTAGGTTTTCTGAAAAGTACTTATGTCAAAGTCTTCCTCTGAATGTCTGTGCTATGCAATTCCTTTCAGGAGAAGAAAAATAAAATTCAGAAGTTCATGTTAAAAAAGGGGGAGGGAAGACTGAACACGTTAGCTCAGGTAGGTCAATAAGTATGTTTTTTGTAACTTTTAAATATTAATGTTTATCTATCTGTACTTACACACAAAAAAAAAAATCCTAGATTTTTTTTTCTGACATTAGCCAAATTACTTAATTACCCGTAGTAAGTTTCACCCACATCTAATGAGCCTGCTCTTGCTGAGATCTTTTAGTCTAAGAAGGAAGTTGCACTTCAGTGATCACTTGTGCACTGCTAGACTCCAGTTATAAGGCAGGCATACAGGAATAAACTGAGGGTAAAGGTGACATGGGACATTCAGAATTTGATTATGCACACAACTTCAGAGCATCATACTTATAAGTGGCATGTAATATAGATAATAAGAACAGGCTAAATTCAAGACTGATCTTTCAGTAATCTCTTTTCTAGTAACAGGAGGAAGGCCACAGAAGGTAGTACATAAGTAGCTTGCATGTTAACACAATAATGATTGCCTATAGATCTCTGTTTTTTAAGGTACGTGGCTTCTATTCCTACACATTGGTTGTAATCTCCCTTGTATCTTGTATCTTGTCTTCCTTAAAGTAAAAGAAAGCATGTAAAATAGCCTTGGTTCTTTGTTCAATGTGTAGAACTGTATGCCATGCTTTGTTCCACATGACTGTAACCATGATTTTCACTCATTTGAGAGTGCTATATATAGTATGGGAGATGCGAACTTTGCAGGACTGGGATTCCAGACATTAAACCTGGAAAGGAAATTTGTCCTGCTTTCATCATCTGAGAACAAAAAATATTCAATTTTACCCTGTATTGTAGAAAATAACACATTATACAGCAAATTATTTTCAGTGTCTCTGACACCTTTTGTTGTGCTTTTTTCACTTACAGGTTTCTTTGTAAGTATTCTTTCACAAAATGCTTATTCATGAAGAGGATGCCCTAATGAAATCAAAATTCTGAAAACAATTCTTAAAATAATATCACAATTTAAAAAAAAAAAGATTTTACAGGAGTTGATCATAAGCCATAGCTTATTTGAAAAGAAAAGCAATGTTTTAATTTGTACAAGTAAATACTGTTATTAAGCAATTAACCATAAAGGCATCTATGGCTGGTAATTATTCTTGTTTAAACAAAGACAAATTACTTTCTTAAGAACAGAATTTTGCTATTGGCTTCTCCAATACTTTTCAATGGAGTATAATACACTGGTAGTTACATATATGAAGTAAGTGAACCAGAGTGATTGGTCATATTCAACAAAGATTTTTGCCTTATAAACTTAAAAAGAAAAATCTCCACAATAAAAAGATTAATATTTCCTTCACTGGAATTATTATTCTTTGGTAATGAGCAGTGTTCTTGGAAAATGAGTATTTAATATGTAGCCAATTAGTAAAAAAATTAAGTCAATTACCAAACACAATTTCTGTGTTAAATGTTAATTAAATTCAGAGGTATTTTTAATAAGATTAATATGAAGAAAACAAATTAAGAAAAAAAGTCAATTTAGCCTCAGTTTAATCTATTAATCAAGAACAGTGTTTGGTTTTTATAGACATATTTATAGCAATACTTACAGTAATGGTTAATTTAACATTCAGAAGTTCAATTCATAACCAAAGGGCTTCAAACTTCAGTTAAGCCTGCTGTTTATGTAGCTGAACATAAGTAAAAGCTATATTTCAATGCAAACATTAAAAATAAAGTATCAGCTATACTCCTTTGATCTTAACAAAACTGCTGAATTAAGCCTGACCCTGTATTGATTTATACTTTAAGGCACTGTTTGAATAAATATGCATCTTAAAATATGCAGTAGCAAAAACTTCCATTCTTCAAGGTACTGAAAGCAGAAAAGATAAAAATGGGGCAGCAGGGAACTCAGTCTCTTGTTTTTCTTCTTTGTAGTTATGTGGGGAATTTTATTTTAAGTGTGTGTAAAGTTTTATTTCTCCTCCAATCTTCCTATTCCAAAAAATGACTAAAATATGTGCCAATGTATTGGAAAAACTAAGGAACTTTATTCCTTGAAGATAAGATTAAGTGGGTTTTGGACTTTTCTCTCCCACAATCTAATAAAATTTAACCTGAGAGTCACTGTGATGTGGTACAATGGTACAAGAAATTAATTCACATTTGAAAGAAATTCTCTTTACAGAGTGGTTTTAAGACAGAATTCTGGTTGGGGAAAGAAAAGCAGTTTTGGTGGTGGTGTTGGTTTTTTTGTAAAAAAAAAAATCTAAATTGTAACTGCTAAACTTCAGCTACCTTGTAAGATGCTACACAGAGATAAAGTATCTGTAATTTTTACCAAAACATACCTGGTTTTACCTATTTCCCATAATATGCACCTGAGCTCATTAGCCTTGTCTCATAATATCATTGTGCTCCTCCTTTATTCTTCTGAAAGCATAATACCTGGCATATTTGTTATCCTCTGGTGAAGACTGCTGCGACATAACCTTAGCCAGCTTCTCTGGGGAGCACAGCATTTGCAGTCAATCCACAAAATCTCCATGTGGCTGTGTTTAAACAGCTGCCATATGGTGAAAGGAGGCAAAACATCTCCCCATAGCAGGTTGCATTATCTGTGGTATTTTTGTAGGAAAAGACCTAGAAAAAACCCACATCAGAACTCTGAGAGGTGGTCCTGTCATAATCATCTGAAGAGACTTATTTACTAAAGAAGATTTAGATGGGCTGATACAGGTATTTGTTTCTTGGCAAAATTTTATGAGACATTAATGAAACTCTTATTAGTTAAATTAGCATCTGATAGATCACAGGTGCTGAAAGAAATAAGAGGTGCAACCTAGTGGGGAGCTTATTTGACTATGAAGACATCCAGTATGTCTAGATGAAGGACTGTAGGGCTATGAAATGGGTTTCAGCTGATGAAAAAGTGTATCAATGGAAAAGTTTTCTGAGATGCACCCTAAATATTCCCAAAGGAGAAGTATGATCTGCCAAATGTAGCCTTCATGTGGGTCAACATTTAAATGCAAACTTCTGTGGTGAGGAGGTGAGTCTTGGCAGAAATGGGACTCTGATAAGAGTATATAAAACACTGACCAGACCAAAAGGGTGGACTGAGTCCTTACATGCTTTCCTCCCATCATGAATAACCCATCAGGGCACAGGCCCTGATATACGCTGTGAAAAAAAAACTTCCTATAAATTTAAGGAAGATAGCTCAAGGCATCACTGATCTGACTTCTCTTTTTTTGTGGGAAAAACAGGCTGTTGATTCTCCTGTGACAGGTCTGAACTTGTATCTTATGCGCTCTCTGCATTAATTCTCCCTCTGCTGTGTTTTCCTTTCATACCTTTACCTCTTCCCGCTTCTGGTCCCACCTTGTGGCTACATCTAGTCATCTTATCTGAGCTCTTCCATGAAGCTAGAATCTGGAGGTTTTGTGTATGATGTCTGTGATGATGCACAGCTCCTTAGCTGCAAAAAGGAGCAAACATACCAATAGCAGACACGTGATGTGTTTTGTCCTCTGTTGTGGACGGGTTTGTACACAGCACGCCTTTCCTAACATAAAGTCTCACAAGGCAAATGCACTCTGTCACATGCACCTCATAAGTCAAGAGAGAAGTAAATTAAGAGGTCTGCTTAATGAAGAGCCCACACAGACAACAGCAGGGTTAGTGACCTGTGATTGTCTTCAGCCACCAAAACAACTTTGAATGGAAAACTTCAACCTGCTTGAAGCTAACAGTCAGCTTCAGAGTGTATATGGGTACAGACTGGGTCATTGTTAAGGAAGTAAGGCACACAGGCAGTTATTGTTCCTTCCTTACTCATCATACCTACAGGATTTATAGCATGTGTCATGTCTGCTGGTATTCATTTGGTGCAGTAGCATCTAGTCTCACAGCTGCATTTCCCTTGAGTATGAACTTCCTATGCTTTCTTAGGCAAAAAGAAATGCCCATCTGCTGCTGTCTGTTCAATAGAACAGAAAAAACCATGAGCTCTCCCCCTGGTGTGGCTGAATAAAAAGCATCCGTCTCTAGGGCTGCTGTTCCAATATCTTTTATGAACATTAAATTCAACCACAGACATGGTTTAATACAACTTTCTCAGCTGTCTATGTTTCTGACTCTGTCTTACATTAGTGGAGGTTTTACATTAAATATTCTTCTCCCTATTGTTTGCTTTGGTAGTTTATCCATGTCAGAACCACGTGTGATGCATGCAGAGAAGATTACAGCATTCCCCAAAGAGTTCTTCTTGCCATAACATGCATATTTCAACAAAGCATACACAACTGGGGATGCTTGTGAGTGATGAAAAGATGGCTACAAATATCTGGGGGAATGTAAAAATAGCAAGATAGGTATGTCTGTTTATTTGTTTTTTACTTCTTTTGCAATTTAGGGAACTGCCTTGGAGTTAAATATTGCAGTAATAGGTTATAACCTAGTGGATATAGGCAGATATTGATCTCTGGATATGCCTACAAGGTCTTCTTTTTACACAAGGAAATTTAGTGTCCTCAGAGGTGCTGGCTTCTCAAGAGATTATATACAGTTGCACTGGAGAATAATGTGTGAGGGATGGTCTAGGCATGTCTTGACATCTAAGTATATAGCTACAGATACTTGGGGCTTTTTCACCCTATTTTGTTGCATAAAAATGTGACATGTATGCAAACTCGTAAGAAATATGTATTTATTAGGCATTTTTGAAGGTCTGGATTATGTGATGAGACTTAACAATTTGTAATTTAATAGCATATGTTTAAGCAACCCCCTTGAGCATGCAGGGTCCTTCCATATGAGAAAACTTGTCAATCACTTCCAATTTCATTCACTTTACAGTTGTTATTCAAGGGACACCTTCAACAGTGGTATGGTACTATAAGGAAGGAAAGGAAGAAACAGTGAGATTTCCAGCTGTGCAGCTGAAAAGCTATGATTTGTTTTCTATCACTGAAATTTGGTGGGATGAATCCAATGATTGCAGCACTGCAATCAATGGCTATAAACTGTTTAGGAGGGACAGGCAGGGAAGAAAAGGTAGGGATTGTCCTCTGCATAAAAAATGTAGATTGATTACACTGAGATATCTTTGAAAAACAGAAATGCAGAAGTTGAAATCTGATGGATGAATATTAGAGACCAAGCCAACAAAGGAATCCTCATGGTTCGTTTTTTACTACAGGCCACCCGATTGAGGGAAGGATTTTGATGAAGAGTTCTTATTTGAACTACAAGAAGCATCAAGCTTGCAGGCCCTGATCCTGCTGGGAGACTTCAATCACCCTGACATCTGCTAGAAATGCAGCGCAGCAAACTGCAAGGAGTCTAGGAGACTCTTGGAATGCATTGAAGAGAACTGCTTAATCCAGATGTTAGAAAGTCCAACTAGAGGAAGTGTTTTACTGGACCTTGTGGCCACTAATGCAGAGGAACTTATTTGAGAGGTCAAGACTGGTGGTAGTTCCACCTGCAGTGATCATGCCCTGTTGGAATTCATGACCTTGAGGGATACAGGGCAGTGAAAACTGTAGTCAAGACCTTAAACCTTAAGAAAGTGAACTTTCAGTTGTTTAAGAGACTAGTGGATGGGACCCCTGGGAAACCACCCTTAGTGATAAAGGAGTAGAAAAGAGCTGGCA
This sequence comes from Butorides virescens, assembly GCA_017310255.1. Lineage (NCBI taxonomy): Eukaryota > Metazoa > Chordata > Aves > Pelecaniformes > Ardeidae > Butorides > Butorides virescens. The sequence continues at coordinate 317,004 of JADKXX010006643.1, read as the reverse complement.
GCTACTTAAAGACATTTTTCTTAGAGCACAAGAACTCTTGATTCCCCTGTGCAGAAATCAGGCAAGGAAGGCAGGAGACAGACCAGCATGACTGAGTAAGGGCCTCCTGGCCAAAATAAAACACAAAAGGGAAATGCATAGGCAGAGGAAGTAGGGACACACATCCATCTCAGGAAGAATATAGCCTGTGGGTGTAGGGATGGGATCAGGAAAGCTAAGGCACAGCTGGAGCTAAATTTGGCAAGGGAAGTGAAGAATAATAATAAAGGCTTCTACAGGTATGTTAGACAGAAAAAGGAAGACAAAAAAAAATTTTACCCCCCGCCCATAAATGAAATGGGATCTGGTGACAACATAGACAAGGTTGAAGTCGTCAACATATTTTTTGCCTCAGTTTTCACTAGCGATTGCTCCTCCTACATCTCTTGAGTGCCTGAATCTTAGGGCAGGGACTAGGGGAATGAAGTCCCATGCATTGTAGGAGAAGATCACATTCAAGACCATCTGAAAACCTGAACATAGTCCACAGGACCCAACAAGATGCATCCCAGATTATTGAGGGAGCTGGCAGATGTAGTTGCTAAGTTGATCTCCATCATATTTGAAAACACATGACAGGCAGGTGAAGTCCATAGTGACAGGAATAAAGGAAACATCACACCCACACTGGACATTGAGCCTCACGTCTGTGCCAAGTAAGGTCATGGAACAGATCCTTCTGGAAGCTGTGTCAACACATATTATATGACACAACAACATATATTGATGTTGCTTTGCTGGAACATGTCCATAGGAGAGCCACAAAGCTGGTGAGGGATGTGGAGCACAAGTCTTACAAGGAGCAGTTGAGGGAACTGGGGTTGTTTAGTTTGGAGAAGAGGAGGCTGAGCGGAGACCTTATTGTCCTCTACAACTGCCTGTCAGGAGATTATAGCAAGGTGGGTGTTGGTCTCTTCTCCCAAGTAACTAGTGATAGGATGAAAGGAAATGGCTTCGACTCTCCAGGAGATGTTTCAATTGGATATTAGGAAAAGGTGCTTTACTGAAAGAGTGGTCAAGCATTGGAACAGGTTGCCTAGAGAGGTGGTCGAGTCATCATCCCTGGAGGTATTTAAAAAACAGGTAGATGAGGTGCTCCATAATCTTTCCTGGTACTGAGGTCAGGCTGACAGGTCTGCAGTTCCTCGTATCCTCCTTCCAGCCCTTCTTGTAGATAGGCATCACATTTGCCAACCTACAGTCATCTGGGACCTCCCTTGTTATCCAGGACTGCTGATAAATGATGGCGAGTGGCTTGGCAAGCTCTTCTGCCAGCTCCTTCAGCACTCTTGGGTGGATCCCATCCGTCCCCATAGACTTGTGAGTGTCCAGGTGGCATAGCAGGTCAAAAACTGCTTCCTCCTGGATTATGTGGGGTTTATTCCACTCACCATTCCTGCCTTCCAGCTCAGGGGGCAAGTACCCTGGAGATAACTTGTTGGGCTAATAAAGACTGAGGCAAAGAAGGCACTAAGTATCTCAGCCTTTTCCTCATCCTTAGTGGCAATGTTCGCCCTTGCATCCAATAGAGGATGGAGGTTCTCTCTGGCTCTCTTTTTGCTGCTAACGTATTTATAAAAACTTTTCTTATTATCTCTTTTTTTATTCTCTCTTATAACAGGTCAAGCAGGGCACCTCCCCGGTAGGTTCATTTACCAGCTGTGTCAGGAAGTTCTCTTCCACACACTCGAGGAACCTCCTAGAATGTTTCTTCTCTGCTGTGTTCTATGTCCAGCAGATATCTGGCAACTTGAAGTCCTGCACAAGAACAAGGGCTAGTGATTGTGAAACTTCTGCCAGCCACTTGTAGAATGTTTCATCCACCTCCTCATCCTGCTTGGGTGCTCTATAACAGATTCCCAGCAGGATATCTACCTTGCTGTCCTTCCCCCTCATCCTTACCCATAAGCACTAGACTTCATCATCACAGTTGTTGAGCTCTGTTACAAAATCAAAACACGCCCTAACTTGCAGAGCCACCCCACTGCCTCTCCTTCCTTGCCTATCCCTCCTGAAGAGGTTATATCCATCCATTGCAGCACTCCAGTCATGGAAGACATCCCACCACGTTTCTGTGATGACAACTACATCATAATTATCTTGCTGAACAATGGCTTCCAGCTCCTCCCGTTTGTTGCCCAAGCTGCATGCATTAGTGTAGGTGTACTTGAGCTGGGCTATCAGTTTCACCCCCAGCATTGGGGTGTCACCCCCAGGCTCCTCTCTAGTGAGCCTGGTCATATCCCCTCCCCCCCTTCAGGCCTAGTTTAAAGCCCTCTCAATGAGCCCCACCAGCTCTTGAGCGAGGATCCTTTTCCCCCTCTGAGAGAGCTGGGCACCGTCTGCTGTCAACAGGCCCAGTGCCGTGTAAACCTCCTCATGATCAAAGAACCCCAAGCTCCTCCGATGGCATCAGCCTTTGAGCCATGTGTTAATCAGTCTGGTTTTCCTCTTCCTTTCCGTGTTCCTCCCTGACACTAAAGGGATTGAGGAGAGCACTACCTGCACTCCTGATCCTTCAACCATTTTTCCCAGTGCCCTGAAGTCCCTTTTGATTGATTTGGGGCTTCTCTCTGGCATGTCATCACTGCCAGCCTGTACAATCAATAGTGGATGGTAATCAGAGGGCCGTACCAGACCAGAGAGTCTCTTCACAGTGTCCCTGACCCGGGCCCCAGGGAGGCAGCAGACTTCCCTGTGGGATGGGTCTGGACCACATATTGGACTCTCCATTCCCTTCAGATGGGAATCGCCCACAACAATTACCCTCCTTTTTTTTTCTTAGCAAAGGCAGTCCTGATAGGTAGGGGTGACCTACTCTCCCTAGCCAGCCCCCTGGATGGACCTTCATCCCCATCCTCACTTGCCTGGCCCTCAAGTTCCAGAGCCCCATATCTGTTGTGTAAGGGCAACTGGGAAGGTGAGGGAGGCTGGGGGGCGATTTGCCTCCTGCCCCGAGCAGAGACCTGTTTCCATTCCCCACCATCTCTTGGGTCCCTAACTCGGTGGCAGGAGGGCAGGGGATCCTCTGCTTCTTGTGGAGCCTCCATCTGCTGCCTTGGCCTGAGGGACGGTAGGGTGCGGCTCCACCAGTCTGTCTCCCTCTCACACTTTCCACCTCCTCTGTCAGCTCTGCCACCAGGCTGAGCAGATGACCCACCTGCTCACACCGGAGACAGCCACTGTCCTTACCACCCTCCAGTATGAGCAGCAGGCTCAGGCACTCCCTGCAACGGGGGACCTGGAGTGCTGCATGTTTCTGTTTGTGTGGGGACTCCGTCTGGGTTGCCACGTTCTTTCTGGCAATGGCTTTCAGGGGAGTGGCAACCATCGCTTGCTCCTCTCCTGGGATGTTGATGGCCGCTAACTGAGTGACCCTCAGAGCCAGGAGGTGCATCAGTATAAAGATATTTCAAGTGTGCTCTACCGTACTCAGTGCATTGTGGAGCAGACTGAAGGACCTGGCTAGCATACCATCCCTCAAACATTGGTGTGACACTCCCAGGTTTATCCCTAATGAGCCTGGTTTTATCTCTTTCCCCCTTCAAAAGTAGTTTAAAGCTCTTTCAATGAGCCATGCTAACCCTTGTGCAAAGATTCTTTTCCCCCTTTGAGAAAGGTGCAGCCCATCTGTTGCTAGCAGGCCTGGTGTCCTGTAGATCTTTAAAGGTCTCTTCCAACCCAAGCCATTCTCTGGTTCTACGATTCTGTGATTCTATGATTCTGTGATTGATTCTATGATCCTCTGATTTGAAGACCAAACATGATTTAAGGTTTCCAAAAGAAAGAAAATATGTCTCAATTTGCAACTGCCCACTGCAACTGCTCAGCACAGTTTGCTTTGCTCTTTCTTTGTATTCTACCAGTCCACTAGTCTTTTTGACATGGCTGTCAACGTACATGGGGGGAAAACAGATAGATTTTTCTGGTGAACAATCCCTGCCAATACCTGGGGCATAAGTTCTGCTTCTCCTTTGTTTTCTACATAGGATGCTGAGGTCATGGCTTCAGTTTCAAATAAGCTTCTTAGCAATACCAGGTTCATGAAGTAGCTAACAAATGGCTCTGTATGCAGTGGTAGGTTTGTGCAATCTTCAGGTGTGTGTTCATTTTTGAACAAGAGCAGTGCAGATATCTATGGATTTTTAGAGTTTCACATAGTTACTTAAGTGGCAGAAGTTTATACTTCAGTCCTAATAGTAACCAAGTTTCAGCCAGCTACAGAGAACTTGGTGTACGCCTCCAGTACAGAGCATGCTTTCTTTAACAATTTCAGAAACGCTAATTTAGGATGGCATTTATAAGGATGCAAAGGGCATCTAGCCCTGCCTGGTGGGATAAATAAGTAATGAAAATGGGAATCTACTTAGATATAAAAGGCTCCCTGCTGAACGTGGAGAAAGACACTCAGACTGGGAACAGTTCTAAAGTGGAAGAAGTTGTACCCCTAAGAGGGACTGAAAGACACTTCTGCCTGACTTGAAGGAGGGTAAAGTTGTTTTCTTTTGTTGCTTTTTTAAAAGCTTAACAAAAATATAGAAATATTGCTTTGTTTAATGGAAAATACAAAGATGACATGAAATTTCATTCCTGATTTGCTATCAGATTCTTGCAAGGAGGAAGATCAAATGGTTTACAAAGAAAAAAAAATGGTGGAAGTATCTCACAGACTTTTATGGTTTTGGATACAAACTCAATCACATTAATTTAATATATGTATAGAAATATGATACAGTTAATATAAGCACTGCAGTATTCAACATCTAAGTTTAAAGTCCTGGATTAGTCTTTTGAAACATTACTTGAAGAACACAGAATACAAAAACTTTCTGAAGCAAAAAACTAGCTATGTTCAGGGCACTTAAGTTCAGGGCTAAAATAAGAAGCAAAATGGTTGAGAAGGCGGATCACCAAGCACCATGTATATTAGTTTCTTGAACATAATGGGGAGAAGATTTTCAGACTCTATATATTTAATATAAAATACAAACTTCTACACTGTTGGGAAGCTGAGCACCCTAATACTGGTCGGGGAATATGTATGAAAATCATAAGCTAGACCAGTCCCACTTTTGTATTGTGTTCTAAAAGCATCACACTTCTTTGTTTCTTGTTCTCAGTCTTGTGTGTTCATGCTTACATGGTATAGACTTTAAAATTAAGCACTTTAACCATAATCTTTTATATTTATGTATTCTTTATGTTGACTTCTACCCATGAAAAGCGTTGGTTTTTTCCTGTCAGTTAAGCAACATCAGCCTGCTCCCTCAAATTCCTCCTCGTATCTCACATCTTTTCATCTGCAAGTGCAATTCAAATTCCTCCTTTAGACCTGCTTGTTTGATACATGATGACAAAAAGCAACTAAAAATACACAGAATCAAACAAGGCCTCACCTCTCTCTTTTTCTCCTACGTGTAATCCTTTTGTTTGACTTTACTGTGATGGTCTGCTCTGTGCTCCTAATTCTGATGACAGCCCCCCTCATTTTCCACTGAAACCCATGGCTTTTAAAAGGATTCAGCACTTTTAAGAGAAGAATCAGAATCCTGGAAATTTTGACTGCATAGTCCACACTTTACTGATACTATCTGAAATGTTTTCATGTTTGGTATCATATATTTTAAAATTAAATTACTGTATTGAAACTGAGGGATCCACAAGCTTTGAATGGAGCTTATAGTTGTTTTTTTTTCCTGGGGAATGTACTACACAGCCTTCTGTGACTGAGATTTACCACGTGCCTCCTGGTATCTCTGGTTTACTTGGCTTCAGTACTTCCCTACTTTCTTTGTTAGAATACACTTTTGCATGGCATCACTGTTTAGTGCACTAGAGTCAAGGTTCTTGTGCCTTGATTCAGTAACATCAACATGACATGGTCAGGTTTTCTTCTAGATGGTTCAAATACCTAAGGAAAGGTAGTTACAGATTGCTTTCCTTGTTCTAGTACATGGGTGTACATGGGTATAACCAGTAACCTAGCCCAACATAACAATGAAAACTTACCAGCATGAGTTTGTTTAACAGATCTTTACAGTGATATGGTGTACTGGTTTTGGCTGAGATAGAGTTAATTTTCTTCCTAGTAGTTAGTATGGGGCTATGTTTTGAATCTGTGCTGAAAACAGTGTTGATAACACAGGGATGTTTTCATTATTGCTGGCAGTGCTTACACAGAGTCAAGGCCTTTTCTGCTCCTCTCCACACCCCACCAGCGATTGGCTTGGGGGTGCATGAGGAGTTGTGAGGGGACACAGCTGGAACAGCTGACCCCAACTGACCAAAGGGCTATTCCACACACAGGAAGGGGGGGGGACGTTCAGATTTACGGCTTTTTCTCTTCCCAAGTCACCGTTACGTGTGATGGAGCCCTGCTTTCCTGCAGATGGCTGAACAACTGCCTGCCCATGGGAAAGAGTGAATGAATTCCTTGTTTTGTTTTGCTGCAGTGCACAGCTTTCACTTTACCTATTAAACCACCTTTATCTCACTTTTACCCTTCTGATTCTCTCCCCCGTGCAACCAGGGCGGGGAGTAAGTGAGCAGCTGTGTGGTGCTTTGTTGCCAGCCAGGGTTAAACCACAACAAATGCGAAGGATTTTTTTTTTTTTTCGATAGAGAGCTTAGCCTGCATTTCTTCTTAAGATATCTTAGCACTCTGTACTAGCTAGACCCAAGTAACCAAAATGGTACAGAATACATACTGTTGACAAAATTCCACAATATATTTTCACTAACAGCCTAATAAAATTATGTTGCTGCGGTGGAGTCTCATCTATGTTTCTCCTTCCTTTTCTTCCCTCCTTTCTCGAAAAACTAAGAAAGAAGCAGTCAATTTTTATTATCTTTGATTCCTTATTTTATGAGCAGCATAGTGGACATGTAAATGAAAATCCATTAAAACATCCATGTCTGCAACAAAGCACGTATACTGCAGCTATATTTCCAATGGCCAGCTTTAATTGTTACTTTTTCATTTCTGCAATATTTTTTACAGGGAAGCTATCACTGTAGTTGAAAATTTAAAAAAAAAAATCAATATAACTTGAATCCACATTACACTGGAGTCTTATATTAATGAATTTTTTCTTGGATTTTTGAGAAGCAGCTTTGCTCTGGTACTCTTCATCCATCTGCATACTCTGGTCAGATATTTTTAAATTCCAGTCATCATACAGTCGGAATTTACAGGTGATTCTCAGAGAACTTTTTCCCCTCTAGCTATCTGTGGAAAGGACAATGCAATTAATAACAGATGGTATGGAATGACCATGTCCTTGAAAGAATGCCTTATTGGCACCTCCTGCTAATTGTATCACATATAACACAAGTAAAAGCATAATAAATCTGAACTGGGGGACATTTTATGCAAGAGCTCTTCTCCCTTTCCAGACGGTAAATTGCTCAGCTCTTGAAATATCTATAACCTTGTGATACCCAACTTGCATTAGCTTAATTGCCTTTTTTCTTTTCTTCCTCCCTCCCCTTCCTCGCTCTCCCTCTCTTTTTTTGTTCCCTGGGTCTGTAAGAGCAGTTCTGTTTTGTTAGTCTACATGCTTTAGTGCTGTAAGGAAAGAATCTATATTTGCTGTCTTGGACAGAATTCTATCGGGTCTGTTCTGCAGACTTATTGGTAAACTGCCCTTTTTAAAGATCTTTAAAGCACTTTACTTGATCTCAGAACATGACTAAATGCTGAAGGAGTTTAATAGAGATCTAGAAATACATTCTCATTAACAGTGAGGTGGAGTGAGCTTCAGATGGATCAACAGATATACCATATTCTATTTCTGAATATGACTGCCATGCTAAAAAAAAGAAGTCCTAATGCACAAGGAATTTTTCTTTCTCACAGTAATAAATCTGTAGCAAAGAAGTTCTCTGGAAAAAATAAGAAAAGATTGCTGAAATCTCACATCTCCTTGTGCCTTGTCACCGTGTGGGGATGACGAATGGCTGCTTCAGCAGAATTTGCCTCTGTTGGTAGCGGGGGAAGGGGAGACTGCTTCTCACAAAAATTCTGCTGGATTTTTTTGTTTTATTTCTACTTGCATTATTAATTTCAATCCTGGGGTTTTTTTTGTCCAAGGAGAAAATAACAGATAGGTGCATGTATATAGAACTGCTTGCAGATGCCATTTAAGGCACAGAATGTTACAGCTGCACACAGTGAGCAACATCTACAGTTGTAGGTGCCCTGTCAACTTTTAGGCCTAAGATATCTCCCTAGCTCTACTAGTGCCTCTGTGCAGAAGGAAATTTGACAGAGGATTGGTCTTTGTGGAATATTTCAGTAGGATGGAGCAAAGTCTGCAGGTGATTATTCAAACTCCACTTGGGCCTGTACCCAAGGTGGAAAGGTGCCAGATCATTATAATTCATTCCCTAAGCACCTATCATGCCCTTTGGGTGTCTCCTGTTCCATGTCATGTGCTGCAGAGCTATCTGGTGAAAGGAGGTCTTCCCTGGGCAAGAGTAATACATAGAACTTCAATGCTATCCCTAGAGGAAGATATACATTGGTTTGGGAATGAGGACTTTCAAATCTAAGTCCCATTCCTGCTATTGACTTTCTGCATGATCATAGGCAATTTACTTCACTTTGTGTTTTTGTTCCTGTTCCATATTCTGGTCTGTTTTAAAACACAAGCTCTTGAATGCTGCCTATCCTGAGGACTCACTGGTGCTATTGGAATACACAGTAATACTAGTAACATAATGAACTACTTTGGCAAGTATGTGTCAGTATCAAGACTGCTTTCGAGAAAACAGAAATGAAAAAGCTATTCCTGAGAGACTCCTGAAATCTGAGCTAAAAGTTATCCTTATGATTTTGATTCTTTGTGCAATGCACTTTGAAGTGTGCCTTAAAGTATCTATGAGTTTGAATTTTTGGCAAGCTCATCAGGCACTTTCTTGTTACACAGCTTAGAAGAGTGGTTAACTGAGTTGTCTCATGTGCCCCTGTGAAGCCATTGTAGTTTGACTCTACACCCACTTAAGTCAATAATAAGATTCCTATTGATTTTCTGAGATGAGAAAAAAAGCTTGTAAATGCATTTATTTTGGAATATAAGTATGCAAAAAAACAGAAGAAAAATCATTGTGAATAAAATATATCCTGGTGCCAAGAAGGCCAAGAGTTGAAGTTAAAAAGGGAAAGAATAGAGTACAAAAAATGATTGAAGAAATGGACAAAAACTAGAATAGCCTAGTTAATGACACAATAACTGCTTAAGTCACCATCTTTTCCAATGTGATGTGGGTTTGGGAATTTCATATTGGCCTTATGCATTTGCTATTTTATTTCATGTTGATGATATTACTTCATTCTGAACTAGAGTTATGCAATAAATTGTGAAAACCCTGGCATCATTTGCCCATCTGAATATCAGCTCTTAAATTCACAGGAACTTGAGCTTGGAAAAAATACAGGAATCAATGTGTAACATCAAGGATGCTATTTAGTCCCCTAACAGTAATTATGCTAATCCTGTTTTTATATGACAAGTAAAAATTTAAAGTGACATAATGAACTTCGTAGAAACTGATGGAAATTCTTGCATGTCCAAACAAGTTAGACCTTCCAATTACAGGTAGATAGTCAGTATACTTTACTAATAATGGCTGTTCACCTGCACATGTAGCATAGAATCTATTTTCAAGAAGTGTTAATTTCCATGCAGAGCTTCAAACAGCTACATGGAGAAGTATATTCATCCCCCAACTGGCAGAATGTTGATCATAGTCAAAGATAATTTTCTAATTAAATCAAAAGACTGTAAATCTGGAAAACTCTGCTCTCTCCCTCACTGCAAAAGATTCTTTGTGTGTCACTGTTGAAAAGATTTATTTACCATGAATTGACTTCTCCCTGTGTACTATAAAGACGATAGTATTTATGTGCTGTTAGATTGGTTTCCTTCAGATCTTAACGTGCTTTATTTTTCTGACTAACAAACAAGAAGACCGTAAGATTACACATCCACGGCTTTATTCAGTCCAATGTTCCACCACTGCTGAAATGAGAAGAACCTGCTCTAGCCTCATGGAAAGAGGCTGGTATTCCAGCCTCTCTTCAGGCTGGCCCTGGCAGCTGATAGATCGTGCTTCAGTTTAGCTGCTGAACCTGCAGAAAACCAAACTAAAAATTCTGAATAGGATTTTTTAAAAGTGTGTGTTGGGGGTTGAATTTAATAATCTGAGAGAAGACTGAAAGAAAACTAAAGTCAAATGAGGAATTAGGAGCATGTAATGAGGAAGGCATAGGTTAGAAGAGAGGAGGGAATTGTACCTCTCTCCTTGGTCACAGCAAGATCCTATATTGTTTCAGCTGCAAAATGTAGTCATCTTAATAGTAGGCATCTGCGCAACAGTGTTAACATGTTGACTGTGTGCTATGAAAGTTGGACAGTTATATTTATCATGCCATAATTTCTCACATGTGTTTGAAAGAAATGCATACTCATTGTCACCACTAAAAGGCCACCTCTTCCTACACACCAAATGTTATGACATTTCCACAGCTGAAAGTCAGTTTGACCTGTGTAAGAAAGTGTGGAAGAGCATCCTTTGAAGCGATTGTATTAATACTTTCAGTAGGGCTGGATGATCAAACCAGTATTTAGGTATTAAGACAGGTTTTCTTTTCTTTCAAAGACAGCAATTCACTGATACTTTAACATTGCTGTAGATATGGCATTATCTTTGACAATTCTGTCATTTCCTGCCCTTCATGCCTTTATTTTTTCCATTTATACTTCAGACTTAGAAATGAAAGGTGCTTTCCTTAAAGGTCACATCACTTGCTTTGGTAAGTGCATAGTTTGGGTGGGTGGATCTGACTGAGATATAAATAATAACGTGTTCCATTGATGGGGGAAAGCTGTCATTTTGCTTATTTTAACTCTTTAGAATTTTCTAAGTGGCTTCTCTCTTTCTTTCAGTTGCCATGACATAAAGATGGCTACAAAGCAGAAAGAACACAGATTTACAGGAGACACTCAACAAACAATCCTTTTTTTTTTCTAGAAACTTGTTGTATGTCATTACTCATTCGCAACACACAGCAGTGCTCTACACTCTCTCTTGATTTTTAACTTTTATTTTCATATGTGCACTCAGCCCTTGTAGTAAATATCCATCAAAGTAATGAGTTATGTTGGTAGACTGGACTTGTCACCTATTACTGTTCAGGTAGTCTGAACCTTTCCTCAGACCTTCTTTAAACTTAGTAATTTTTCAAGGTGAAATCTCTTCACTTTCTGAAAAGAACAAAGGAAAAGTATCATTTAGACCACATGCACTGTCTCTAATTGCTTTGGTCCATTTTAGGGCAATATTTTGTTCTTAAAATCCTTCCAAGTACAAGGTAGTGGAATGGAAATGCAAAACATAAATGTGAGCTTCTGTATAGTATAGTGCCCAAAACTTAACCTCAAAACAAAGCAGGTAATGCTTTAGCATTCTTTGATACTAAAAATTATGACAGGGCATAAGAATGTAGATATTATTGGTTTGGGTGAAATCAAGGAAGAAGCATAAAGACCAAGACCTCTGATGCAAGCTTTTCCACATTACCAATGACTCTGTTTTTCTGTCTCTGTACCTTTATATTTATATTCTTACTGAACAGAAAAACTGAAAACACAAGCATGGACTTGTGCCATGCTGTGATGGCACTAGCTAGAAGCACCAAGGAAGACGAATGAGAATAGTAAGTAGAATGCACAATACAGTAAAGCTATAGGATAAACACAGGGGTAGGTGTCCAGGCAAAACCCACGGCCACTTTCTGAATTCAGCCTCTTGCTAAACATACTGCATAGTTCAGCCATCTTTCAGACACAGCAAGCGAGCTTATAAGGACTATGAAAACTAATTCAACTGTGTAAGCACAAAGTTTTTACTTGTAAATACATTATTAGCATCAATATGCAATATTGATAATGTCAAACACAATATTAATGTCAGTGGAAAGCTGCACATGGGATAGACTCAAAAACATCTAGAAGGGCTGTAGTTGAAAATTTGTCTAAAATAGGTTTTCTGACCATTACTCCTGGGATTCCTACTAATTTATGTTCATCTTTATTTCCCTTCTGAGATGGTAATCTAGCAAATCAATAACAGTGATGTATCTTTGAGACATGATTTGTCATGTGTCTGGCAGCCATACTTCTCATTAGGACAACTATGAATTGATTTAAAACAGAGAACACATCACAAAAGATGACTATTTATGTGTCTGCAGTTTACCAAATAAAGATGGAGAGGAAGAAGAACTGGCATACACCCCAATTCCATCTGATGCAAAATTAATAAACAGAAGGAAAACGTTATCTACTAAATAACATGAAGAATAACGACTCTTTGTTCTTTCTTATCCCCCTGTACCTTTCTTTGCATTTTACTATTTCTGAAGTTTACTAGTGTCAGTGGGTGTATAAGTGCATATTCACTGTAGTTAAAGGTTAGGAGTAGTTCACCAACAAAAATGGATAGCTATATTAAATGGAAGTCTGATTTGCAGAAGGAGGAGAACACAGTTTGTTCCATATTGAATTGCTTTTTTAACCTTGTACCTGTCTTAATAACTTAGCAGATCTTGTCTACCTATCCACAAAATAAGATGTGTTTGGAGCTCAAATTTCAGTAGCAAGGATAATTAAATATCCAACTCAAAACAATGCATCATTGTAAGAGAGCAAAATTATTTAGGGAACCACTTATTATTTTCTTTGCCTTCATTTCTCCTCTTTGTTAGTAATATATTGTCCAAAATCCAGTTTTGATATCATCTTGTCTGTATCATACACATTATTTCTGCCTACGCCAAGGATTAACAATCTTTTTTAGAAAACATGTATAAAACAATTTAAAAAAATAACATCAGTATTAAGTCTGAAAGTTTTAACCGTAAAAATAGAAGATTATTCTGAAAAGCTCTATAAATAACATGAGCAATGAATTTGCAACAGCAACATAAAATGGGCTTAAGTAATATATCACTAACAGCATGAAGTAAAGTGAAAATAAAGAGCAGGGAAAGTAATCCAACATGTGTTGATGTACAGCGAGTGTATTATTGTATTTGGCAAAACCAAATGACACTTAGCAACTGTCACATAAGCATCATGATGGAAACGGGTATACTGGGCACAGTACAGTCAAGCTTTATGGCAGTAGTAGATTTGGATATTTTGCATGAAATGGGAGGAAGAGCTTAGACTGTATACCAAATCTTAAATATGTTCTGACAGAGCAGTGTGTATGTTGTTGGGGATTTTTCTTAGTTTAATATCTACTGTATATTTTCCTGCCATGCACTGATTCTTACTTAATTGTACTGTTGAGCATTTGTTGATAAAGAGGAGAAAGAAGCGTGCTGATGACCTGTCCACACATTTCCTAGTTAAATAAGAGGCATAGGCTTAAGATAGATTGATAGCTACAATGAGTTTTCTTTGAGTTCATTGCTCTGTACTAGATTCATCCCATTATAGCCACGTAACTCTGCTTTACTGGCAGTCCTCACAATTATTATTGTCATTATTGTTGTTACTAACATAATTATAATATAATATTAATATAATATTAAAGATGGGGATCCACTCAGGGGTTTTTATATATATATTTGAGGTAGGGTTATATTTGTGGTTAATTTTCAATACTAATCAATGCAGCAACAAGTAATCAATGCATTTTATCCTGCAGCATTCTACAGCTGTTTTGGAAATAGTATCAGAGTTGAAACCTAGCTGTGTAGTTATAAACAGTGCAAGTAATAGTATGATAGAATGAGTGTGATAGATTGTGCTTTTATGTGCAGTAGGAATATTTTCCAACCTATTCCATCAGAAAGCTGAAAGATTCAGATATACACCTTCCTAATTTTGAGCTTATTTGTTTTGTATGGACCTAATCAATAGTCAGTTACTTTGGTTTAATAGATTTTAAATAAATTAAATGACTGGTGTATTCTGCTGTTATTATTTAAAAAAAAAAAAAGAAAGAAAACCTACAAAATGCAGCATTCAGAACAAAAGAGAAGCAAAGAGATAAAAGTGTGTTCTTCCTATTGAAGGAAAAGGGGATGGGGTTTTTTTTTTTCATCACTGTGATGAAAAAGTTCATCTGAATTCTTCTTTAGTGCCTGCTAGTGAATTTGCTACACACTCATCCAGTGGCTTTGATCTGTGTTGCTTATCACATTGCCTTCTCATGATGTCTTTTAAATCACTTTTGTTGAAGTGGCACAACCACTAACAGTGAGTTTCATTTAGTTGCCAATTTTGTTTGCAAAGTATGGTCTCATCTCTGTTGCTATGGCAATATGATGTTATACAGTAGATTTCAATAAATGTCTATTAGCCTCAGCGTGTTTAGACCTGGAAAATAGAAGTCTGGGGAAGCAATTCTTCAGATACGGTTTTCTGTTTTTTACTGTGCATCGAGCAGGTATCTGCTGGAACCATACACAGATTGTCAATACAATTATTTCTAAACAAAAATCCCAAGTTATGCCATACCGGTGGGAAAATTCAAACTACTAGAGTTCTTTAAAACTAAAAAAAAAAGTCTAGTGAGAACACAGTTTAATGTAAGGATTACCATGAAGGAACTGTATGAAAGCTGAAGAAAAGCATCCCCATTTTATTTAAAAGATTTCAGTATCTTGTTCCATAACTACTAGATTACATGTGACTTATTGTCACTACATGTATTGTGCAAATAAAGGAGTATTTGTCCATGTGGTCTGCCAAGACAATTGTATATATACATATATGTTGTAGTTTGCATTAGTTCGTCACTTACATGTGCTTACAGTTGTAACTATAGGAGTCAAATTGTCACAGAAATACTCTGCAGAAAGAAAGATAAAGGAAATTCCTCACACTTTTACATGGCTCAAAACTTATGCAAATTTTCTAAAAAACTTGTTTTACTTCCCTCACCCTGCCCATGTCTGACACACCAAGTGGGCAAGAGGAGAGGACCCTCCCTTCCCAGAAAAATCCTGGATCTGAATCCCAGATCAAAGAGAAAGATTCAAAATTCGGGATACAAAGGTTTAGGAAAATGTGGGCTGGAAACATGGTCTGAGTCTGTGTTATTAATGCTCAAATGAGTTTTCCAATACTGCTGAATTTGAATTTATTCCTGAAGGTTTAATGGGAAACTTCTTTGATATTTCTGACTTTTCTTCTGTCTTCATTGAATGCAGCCCTTTATGCATGACATGATTTACTGCATCTACCTGTGAATATCTCCCACTATCATAGAAGTATAAAATAATCTCCGCATTTAGGCACTATTTCTACTGTCCCAAACACTGTCACTGTACCTTGTTTAAATGTGTTTCTACTGCTAATTTTTTGATGTTATGTTAGTATGCAGCTCTATGACATTGTAAGATGTCTCATTGTAAATCTCAAAACATCTTGTAAAAAGTCGATTACCAAAGACTCCAAAGTTCTTTTTTACATAAGGTCTCTAAAATACACTTTTGCTGTTTGTTCTGTTTCCCTTGCTGTCCCTCCATGTAGAAATCACACAACACTGTCGTCTGCTCTGTGGCAGAGCTAGAGGAGCCCTGGGATCCTGCTAGCCTGGGTGGTGAGAGCCCCGTGGGGTGCAGCAGTGAGCTTTCAGGTGTGGAGAGTCTCTGCTGACAGCTGAGGAAGATGCAGCAGGTACTGAGAAAACCATTAAGTGATGCCATCTGTCTCCTTCATGCACATTCTTCTGCTGAGGCTGAAGAATTTATGATGAGTGGCAACATTTTACATTTCAGACCCACTCTGCCTAGAAGGAGACCCAGAGACAGCTTTTCAAACTAAGGCACTTGGTAAGATCTAAATGAAATAAAAATGAAAGCAGTATGTTTTATATTTATGTAGAGTGTAAGAACTGAAAAAAGAAAAAACAATACATGATAAAGCAATCTATAATGTGAAAAGCTTTAGAAGGGCTAGTTCCTTATATTGGTAACTAAATCCCTTTTTGACTACAAATCCCAGAATACATAACCCTTTTACTTTGTCTTCTTTTGTTAATTTTTTAAGCTATTACATAAATCACTGTTGACCCTCCCCCTCAGGTTCTGTTTTACATGTCTCTTGACTCTTTCAAGAAAGTAATCTTATCCAAATGTTTTATTAATGCTAGCAAGTTTTTTCTTATTTTTTTCTCTGTCCTCCTATGCTTGTCTTTTTCAAATCTGTACCGGTTCTAGTCCACCAACTTTTCCCTGTCATTTAGCAACTGACAGTTAATCAGCAAATTAAATTAAGTCTTTTCTAAAGATTTTTTAAAGAAAAAACAAACAAACAAACATACAAACAACCCAACATCTCTTCCTCCCTCCTCTTTAAATAGAAAATCTTTCCATGTAAATGTCAGTGATATCAGTACATGGGTGGCTTGGCTACTTTCATGGGCTTTGAGTACATGCAAACCTTTGATATCACTATGCTGTCATTGCATAAAAAAGGATTTCCTGTTACAAAAGAAATAGCATAAGCTGATTTTAGTCTATGGGTTTCTCTTTTGACTATGATAACTTTCAGTGAATTTTTGGTGTGCTGACCAAATGAACCTTTGGTAACAACATGATTTTTGTTCTTTCATGTGTTTATTTTTAATGCAATGTTACCCCATGACAGAAAAAAGCTCATGCTTCACTCTTAGTAGAACAGCCTGACTGGAACTGATGTTGGAAGATCACTCAAAAGCCTTATTCAGGAGATGCACTTTACCACTTACATAATTTCAAGTCAATGGGCTTAAAGTTAATCACATATTTACATATTTTCTTGAACCAGTATCATAATTAAATACTCTTCTGGGCCATGATCCAAAGAACACTGATCTAACAGAATAGACCACTATTAATTCTGACAGTAGCTAAATCACTCATCTTTCATGCCGCTTCAGGCTCCTATTCTTTCATAGTGTCACATTGTTCTGTTTTGAGTTGGAGACTTTCATCAGGTTTAATAGAAGATATTTGGGTTATTAAAAGTCTATATCTTTCACCATTTTCAGAAAACATAAGCACATAAAACATCTTAAAGTCTGAATAGGCCTATTGAAAAAGGGGGCCTGAACGGTGATGTTCTGTCTTGTAATACATTTCTTGGCCAGGTGCCTCACTAAGGATATGTTTGTGTCAGAAGAAAACTCCACTGTGAGGGTTAGTATTGTTGATGCTTCTAATAATCAGGAATATTTACTGTCTGATGCTCCTGTTCTTGTCAACAACTCCAAATGTGCAAGTGAAGGCTTCTTACCTGCAAAACTTGTTGACAGATGTAGCAAAGAGTCAAAGTCCCAAGGGAAAAAGGGAACCACACTTCTGAATTGGTGAGGACTGAAGCATACTGTCATGCCTGAATGGAGGATGAATGAGCTACACACGGTCTGTGGACAACTGGAAGACTCCATTCTGTAGATCCAACCCTCCAGTAACTCATAAAAACACCCATTCAGGCACAATAAACCAAATTCCTACTTTGGGTCAGCCACAAATGTTCTTTTTGCACAGTTAACCAAATACATTTGAATACAATGTATGAACCCAAACTTCCACACTGATTTCTTCAAGCTTGCTACAAAACCTCGTTCTCTGAAGGAGAGGTTTAGGATCAGGACTGGTTGAAAGAATGTGACTTTGTTGGAAGTTTCCTTCATTTCCTGTTCAACTGTAGCAAATTCTACCTTTTTCCCCTCTCTCCTAGAAACCAACTCCTCTAGAAAAGATGCCACTCCTCTCATGTGTTAGAGGGAAAAGTCCTTACTGAACCTGTATTCTAGTATAGCCAAATAACCTATTTTGGTCCATTTCCACTCCTTCATTTACACTTACCATTCTGAGTTGCAGACAGACACAGAAATGAGAAAAACAACGCATGCCTCTTAATTTTCCTTTTTTTGCTTTACTTGCAGTTCCTGAGATTTATGCCTACTTTTGTATATATTTATGCTCTTGTATGTGATTCTGGAGTTGCCTTAAATTTGTAGTTTCTTTACAATAAAGACATCATGTAGTCTCTGGTATAAATGATAATTTACAGCTCAAGCTGTCAGAATTTAGACCTGCTTTGATGAAAACTGCAGAATATGTTTATGGCTTACACCGTTTATATGTAATTGACTGACCATATTCAGTTTGCTTTCTATTGACAAAAATGGGCATAGGTGGGAAATTGTCAGAATCAAATATTTTAGCTATAAAATAGCATGTGAATGATGTACAAGGCCATAACTGGGATTTTAAGATATCTTTTTTTAGACAATTTATTATTTGCAATTATGTGCTAGTTTATCTGCTTACTTTGCAGATAAACTAGCACATACTTTGGTTTGATTTCAACTCATTTTTCATTTAATCAGACTTACTATGCTAAAAGATACTGACTTGCATCTTGGTTAAACTACAGTGAAGGCTGTGCTAAGAAGATTAATTTAATGTCACTTGAATTATATAGTTTTATGTTATATAGCTTTCCGTTTTAAAAGAGAGAATATCTTTCTAGCTCAGAAAATATACAGTCAGTAGTCTTTAAAGTATATCAGAGGGTTTTCAAATACCAACAGATCTGTCCCTTTCCACATTTATTATTAGAATTCAAGCAACATTTCACAGAAAGGGAGGTGGCAAAAAACAAACTCCTGTTTAATATTATTTATAGACTAGCCTTGGCATATCCTTCAAGCTCTGTAAACCTTACCAATATGCCATTTTTCAAGCACATCAGACCTTGTGCATCAACAGTAGGCCAAAATACTTTATACAGTTCAGATATTCTGCTGTAAAAAGGAGGGAGGAGGGGGGGAAGAAAAAAAAAGTTTTTGTAAAAAGCCAGTCTTGACTCTTTTCTAAGATAATTTTATTTCTTTGCTAGTATCGCTTAAGTCCCATCAGTGATGAGACATTTTTAGGTGTTTTATTTTGAAAATATAGAAGGAAGGGATCTAAATAATGTGAGGTACCCTGCAGTTTTACATAGTGCATATTTCTCAGCAAATCTGTCTTTTAGCTATGTAACATCTCCCCATCATTACTTGACAGCAGGATGAATAGATAAGTTGTAATAGGTTTATAATTTTTTGTAAGACGGCTCCTGCTAGACACTTTTCACCTGGTGCTCTCAGATTTTTTTTGCTTTTTATTGATATTTTATTGTTTTTTGTTTATGAGAACAAGGCAAAATCTTTAGTGTGTTTATTCCTAGAACCTGCCATAAGGTAAAAATGTAAGTGAAATGTCTGTAAAGATAGTTGCATGAAGGTGTATAAAAGAACTTCTGTTGTGTTAAGCTAACTTCTAATTTTGACAGCACCTAGGATGTGAAGAACAGCACATTTAAATAATTTTTTTCGCTCTGGTAAAACATGGTATACCTACTGGTGAAGAAACTATTAACAGATTCTTAATATTAAGATATACAATAAATAAAACCAGTTAAAACATTTGGAATTTAGTGTGTTCTGCAGTATGAACTTTATTCCATGGGAAATCATTTGCTTTCAGAACTGAACAAGGAAGTTTTATGGTGAGTTTACCATATGAACGAAGGACTGTTCAACCTCATGGGCTATGAACAAGCTATGAAATATGAACTATAGCTGTAGAATGATAGGAAAAAAAACCTCCTGAGTTTTCCTCTAGTGCTACCTTTTTGGGTGTTAGACAAGCCATTAACCTTTAGATATCTCTGAGTTGAATTTAAATGTGTAGGAGAAGAATTTTCAGGAGAGAAGGTGTGATTCCAGAAAGTGTGTTTATTAAATCAGATGGAAGTCATCTTCAAATTTAATATTCACAGGAAGTCCTTTTTCTGTATTGTACTGACAACTGTAAATGCCTTTTATTGTGTGAATAAATTAATTAAATACCCTTCTTTTCATACTCGCAGAGTGCTATAAGGAGGGTTTACCATAAATGAAAGTAATTTGAGGGGTGAAGGCTGATGATGCAATGTCCCTCATCCATGTGTCCTATGCTTTGACAGGCTAAATTATTTATATAGCTGCTTTTCATTCATGTCTCCCTTCTAGTTCCCCACTCACCTAGTATTTCTGCAGTGAATAGTGTCACTATTTGAAAGTCAGTTCATTGTACTAATGTCTTGCATTTATGGTTTGTTTCATGTAAGTAGCTGTAAAATTACCGGTTTTGGTAGTAGATGTAAAACCCACTCTTCAGTGTTTTCAAAGCATGGTAAAAAGTTTAAAGAACATCAGTAACCGTCGTTCTTATAAAATACATATATATCTGTAATTTTCCAAGGACATCTGGAAGAAAATGTTTCTGGTAATTTAGAAAACTCAAAGCATTTGGATTTCAGAGTTACAGGAAAGCAAAATAGTAATAAAATATCACAGCCTCTGTTCATTTCCTTCTCAAAATCTCCATGGCTGTGCTGTTTTATCTGGAACATCTTCTTTCTTACAGAAGCTGCAAGAATTTGCATATTATTCCCCTCAACTTAAGTAATAGTTCAGCATTTTAATTGATTTATTCTCTGCAGATTAACTATTTCTTTACCTTTTCCCTTCAGTTCATCTATTATCACTAGTGTCATCCATTCTCTTGTTCTTTGATCTTGACAAATACTCCTTTTTAAACTAGTGAAGAAGCTAAAATCTCCAATGCTATGTGTATGCTGCAGTGCCCAGGGGTACTTCCCAACACACTTTCCAGGCGCATGCTTTGACCACACTCAATTTCTGTGCTGAGAGTGAGGTAAGGACTGGGATCCAGGTCTGTTTCCCACCCCACCAGTCTCATACCTTTGTTTTGATGGGAAGGACACCAGTGGCCAGGGGCCAGAACACAATTCCCCACACTATGTTAAGTGCTGTAGATTAGCCTGAAAGTACTAGTCTACCCCCATAAACCCTGGGCTCCTGGGACTTCTCTCTGAAGCAGTTTTGCTGCCACAGAGGGAATCAGTATTTCTTTTATCATTCTCAGGTGTGGTTTACTGTATCTGCTGCTCTGTCAGTATCTACTGTAGGTGAAATATTCAGAATTAACTATGTACCTGCACATAAGTCAATGTCATACTGTGCCTTAATTCTAGCAGTGTTGTTACCTCCCAGTCTTAGGAGGGTTTTGCATCGGTGGAAGGCATGATTCTGGTGTTGCCAGTAATAAAGAGTTAACAATATTAAAACTATTGAATGGAAATATATTTTTTATGATTGTTCATATCCTTATTCACATAAGTAATAGGCAGTTCATCTATTTAGATTGTTAATATTAAGCAGCTAAAATGGAAAGATAATAAAAATTTCTGTGAAAAAGAAGTAACCAGCATATGTATGTAGTAACTTTGAATACAGAAAACTTGACTGATGTAATTTCATTTCTGCTGTAAAACAGTCTACTGGACACAGAATCTGAGATACAGATGGATGTTTTTATTACAATATAGATAGTTTCTGGCCAGTTCAATAATTTGACCCTTTTCCCAACTGTTTCCAGCCACCTATGCACCACCCCAAAGTGTTCATGAACTCTCATTAGCTGCAGATTGATGTCTGATGAAGGTCAGTTCCCTCTACCCCTCTATGCTCTGCAACTTTGACCTTTCGCAAAATGGTATGAGCATGCTGAATGGGTATTATAATGCAAAACCAGTTATTATATAGAAAGACAAATTCACTAAGGAGATATTCCTTTACAAATATAAACCAGTGCTATTCTAAATGAAAAACAAACAAACAAACAAAAAAGATAAATCAAAATCTAGGTAAAGAATATCAGGTAGATACTCAGACTGGCACACACGTAGCAAGATAAGGGACACTACTTATGTCTTGGCCTCATCATTCTACGGAAAATCTAGAAATTAGGATATTACTGAATATTTAATGTGAAGTAACTTTTGAGGTTCTCATCTCCATTATGTTGGCTGCTGTAGAAAGCTTTGACAAAAAGGATACTGCCCAACTTCAGGACAGTCGGAATAACTAATGTGTAGGTTGGGGAGAAAGAGAGAAAAAATGCATGAACAAAATTAAGCAGAAAAGCATAAGCCCCTGATCATTCTTTTAAGACCTGTGTCACCCAGGAAAAAAACATCTTCAGGGTTTTTATGACACAGTTTGAAAATATGTGACTTTCCACTGGTAGGTAACACAATCTATGTTTGTGTTAACACAGATGTTCAGCTGGCTTATATCTGTCAAGTAAGTCTATGGTTGTTGAATAATGATAAGTTAGATATGAGGACAAAGCAGAAAACATCAGCAGGGTGCTTATTGCTTGGCTAGTGTAGAAATATGGAATTGCAATTCTGAACTAAGAATGACTAGGCAGTCATCACAAATTATTTTTAATTTCAGATCATCAGAATTCATAATATTGTCACTTTCAAACTCCAGCTGTAAATGTGGTATGGATTTAGTCTAACACCAGTGCAAGAAAGTAAACTTTTAGTTAGAACTTCCACAGAAAAATAAATCATAAACCTGGACAGAATTTCACTCATCTTCCACTAGCTCAAAAATCTGAAGTGCCAAAGACGTGGTATGAAAAATCATTCAATTGAAAAAAACAGGGTGAGATAAAAACTGGAAAGTAATGGCGATGAGGGAAGAGTGGAGATCTGGTCAAGCTGCCAGTTTTGGAGCTACATAATGAACAAGAGTATGTTAATCCTCTATGGGCCTCCCACGCTCCTTCTCTGCAATTCCTCATACAATTTTTGCCAGCCCTTTCAAGCATGGAGGTTTTTCTGTGTCTCTGCATAGGAAGGTAGAGATAAGTACTGGAGTGTAAATTTCCTCCTTGAGACTCCAGGTTTTAAGCTTATAATCAGGTCACCCCTCATGTGCTGCAGGAAATTTTTTTCCTGTGTTCTTAAAACAGTCTATTTCCTGCCCTGTTGGTTTTTTTGGTTTTTGTGTTTTTTAATTTTTATTTCATTAGGAGACTCACTACTTCTGAGAAGCATCCATTTGCTTTTGGCTTTCTAATGACTAACTGGGAAATTATGGGACAAAGCATAAAATGCCATGACATGGTATCGATCATCTTGTATGAAGAGCAGCTCGAGCTGCTCAGGACCCCCCAGGAAATAGACATGGTGAAAAATTTCTTTCCTTTTGAAAGGTCTAGATAAAATATAAGGCTTTCTATGCAAAATTAGCTCTACATAACACCAGCCTTTGCCTCAGAGGAAGTCTGCATTTCAATACATATTGTAGAACAGTTGCTTGAAGATTATTTGCAGTCAGTAATAGCAGGAATCATATTGCTAGCTAAAAAAAAAACAGTATTAGATAATTAGAAAAATCAATAACAGTGTTAGGTTGTGTGCTCAGAATGTAATTAATATAATAATGGAAACACAATAGAAGTCATTAAATAATAAGATATCATGTTTACCAAAAGATATGAGTAGTGCTCAGCAAAAAGAAAGGTAAAGCTTCCCCCAAAAAGGGTTTTTTTAATGAAAATTTTTTACTAGAAGTAACTGGGGAAGAAAAAGTTAACTGCACAACTGACTGATGGACATAAGGATAGTTCTATAAAAGTTACTGTATGTCAGTGAGAAGCAAGTCAGTTTCATCCTGTATGAAAGCAATGCGTAATAGAAGATATCCCATTCTGTCAGCTGAGTTGAATACACTCTTTCTGAGGAAACCTTTGCATGCATTTTTTCTTACTTCTTATCAGCTAAAGAAATGCATTTCAATCATGACAGTAATTTGTGGTGTACTTTCAACTTTTTGGTTTAAAAGTTTTGTAATACCTTATTTTTTTAATCTGGGCCTCTACCTCCTGAGTGGCTAGCAGTGTCTGCATTGCTATCTTAAAGTTTCTTTTTCTTTTGTGGAAAAGGTCATTCCCAAGAAGAATTAAAGATCTACAACATCTTTCCAAGAAAAGTAACATCATGAAAAAGGGGGATGTGCACAAGTGTACTCTTGTGATCCTAAATGCTGCAGAGCGAAGCACTAGCATGATATCACATAGTGAGGAAAGTGAACATTTGGAGGACTTTCATAGGATATGTCTGGAAAAAAGGGTAGAAAGCAGTGCAAAGGCCCATGGGCCTGTGGTTTTGAATGTGGGGAATCAGCAGAAGGTTACAGAGTTGTTAAAAAATGGCTGCAGAGAGCAGCTAATGATCTTCAGGCTCACGGCACAAAGGACTCAAAAAATCTCACAGCCATGGACAGGCTGTTGTGTTGGATCAGCTCTTACACATGAGAGTCTGTGTTTTCTCCTTCAGAGCTCCATGCTGTAAATGATGGCTGTTAAGATTGTTTTTATTTACACTACGTGGTTGTTTAAAATAAACCTGTTCTTTATCATACCTTTCTCCAACTAAGTGGATTTTTAAATCTATCATATGCACAAAGAGGAAGAAGAGTGCCCTGGGGAAACACTGCACAGTGTAGCAGAATTTTTGCATTCTTTTTAATTGAGGAAAAAAAATTCACCTTCCTTCTGCATGGGTGGAAGAATTTTTGCCTGCAGATAAAATATGGATTTCAGTCAAATATGAGAGGTCAAAGAAGACTCAAATATGGGCAGGTCTCCTGGTATCCCATGGTTCTACCAGGTCCTAACAAATTCTGCTAGAAAACAAATGTTACTGAAATGTATTAACTTTGTCTAGTTTACAAAATACCATAGAAATCATGCTCGCTGGGAGAGGCTTATCCAAAGAAGTTCCTCTGGAAAGTTGATTGTGTATTCATGTAGATTTCAGATGAACTCAGTGTTAGCTGTTCATTTCAAGAAAGATGTGAAGTAATGAGTATATTCATCAACAAGTCAAAAGTGAAAGAAGCTATACAGACAGTGGAATTTATTGTGAAAATGAAGAATGTTACAGAACAATTCGAAAATTGAATAATGAGTTTCAGTAGAGGCTAAAACGGTAGTGGCACTAGAATAATGCCCTGAAGAATTATAATAGAAGGGGGAAAAAGATGCAAATGCTAATCTCAGGTCACAAACTAACCAAAAATATATAGAAATTAATTACTGTAGTGGGTTCTGTAAAATTACATTTTAAGCCAGAAAGATGTTAATTCCCTATTACAAAACAATCACATCAACAATTATGAATTATAGGTTTCTTAGTACTGAAAATAAATTGTTGAAATGGTGGGAATAATAAGGTCTGTAGCAATAATGGAATTCCTGGTAATTTTGAAGCTGGATTTACAACTTCAGGGAGATTTGGTGAATAAGATTTAAAATAGCATATAAATTTGAAAAATATTCTGGTTTAAGAGGGTTTTTTTTTAAAAAAAGACAGTAGGGACAAGATGAGAAAAACAGAGGATGCAACTACAATCAAGGAAAATATCACAGATTGTTTGTGAATTTAAGTTTGATCTGGCAAGTTCTTTATACTTTTTTTAGTCCATTAAGCATTTTTTAACTAAAGAAAAAATGGGGTGTAAAATTTGAACACATACAATGGCAAAAATTCACACCAGTTAGCTGTTTGATTCAATCCAATGACAAAAAAAAAAAAAAAAAAAAAGTTTTTCCTGTCTATGGTATTTAACTGGAAAACATTTTTTTAAATTGATAGAATTATGTAGCAGCTTGCCTGGACACAGTATTGTAATGGATTATTAAGAATAAAACTCAGATTCCCCATTGATTGAGGCAAAGTGTGTTTCTTTTCATGTTGTATGAGCAGCAGGTTGAAGTTTATAAATCATACAATGATATGTATTAAATATAATATATATGATATCAGATATGTAAGGTAAAGGAGATATATTATATCCAATAAATATAATAGATATGTGATTCTGTGTGTTGCTATTTATATATTATATAAATATATGTGTATGAATACAAGAATCAACATTAAATAATCTAATCAATGGCTGCCAGGATCAGTGTTTTATTGCATGTGCTGCCAGTACCTGCCAATATATGCAATCTCAGCTTCAAATCTGAAGAGGCAAGGCAGACAAAATCTCAGTGGAAAGAGTAGCACAAAGAGATGATGACTGATATTTGATACGCAGTCCCACCATAACGTTAATGGTAGATCTTTATAGCTCAGTGAGTGTGCTATCCAGTCACTCACACTGCTTCTCTTGTAACTGATATATAAAATCATATTCCATACAGTAAGTATACAGTCTTATCTCAAAAGCTAAAATCCACTTAAAAAGTGATGGTCTAGCTGTTGCAAAATATTAAGCCAATATTTGTTTAATCTCTTGATTCATTATCCTAATTCTAGTCCTTGTACAGGTGACCTCAAAAAAGCCACAGATCTGTATAGTTCAATATTTTTAGCTTAAACTGCATGTATTTCACAAACCTGTCATACTTTTGGTCACCAGACTTTGCTCACCATAAGGAATGGAGTAATTGCTTAATGATTAAATTATCATTTATCTTGGAGCAGCTTTGTCTTTAAAATTTATTTTATCTACAATAAATTAAATTCTTTGTTACATACTAGACATAACTCCTTGCTTACCTTACTAAGTAAACATAAGTTCTGTTCATTTTGTATGCCAGTAGTGTTTCACTTTGGAAAACTGTGGTTAGATAGCCTGTGTATAGTATATTCACACATATATTTTGATGGAATCAGCTTAAGCATGTGGATTCCTATAATGAGAAAAGAGAATTTAAGCTTCCTCTGAAAGAATAGTGCAGAGTTCGTTTGTCAGGGTTACTGAGAGTTGTGTTAAAAGTTGAAAATACTTCCACTCAATTAGAGAATACCATATTTTATTTTGTCTCACTTGTTTATGTGGTTAATAATAGATTCACTGATGCCTCTTTTTCCCACTGGCCAGGCTGCATCAGGATCCTCCTGCCCCTTCTTGTGATTCAAAAATTTTGACATAGCCTTTTTGTCTTTTTGATCCACTTGGGTCAGAATAGCACATCTACATAGAGTGTTCTGTTCCAAATTAAAGAAAAGACAAGTCAGCTGAAGGTCTACTTAATAAACTATCTACTTTTTCTTCTTTAAACTTGTTGGACAGTAATTCTCACTTTGAAGTCTTGTAGAGTTTGAGACAAAATAATAGTCCCTTGATATTAGCATACCTGGAGTAAAAGGATGCTTAATGATTATTTAATATTTCCAAAATCCTGAGCTCTGCTCCCTCGATAATTACTGGGCTCATTCCCTAACTGGTCTCTCCAGTCCCAATTTTTTCTTCAAAAAAAAAAAAAATCTTGATTTTTTTATTTGTGAAGATCTAAAAGGGCTACAAAGTTTCACCAAGGCAGAAATACTGAAGCTCCAAATTCTGAGGTAGCTCACCTATCTCACTGAGGGGTAATCCAGGTTAAAACAGCCAAACATAGCCATTTAGTAATGGTTAAACAGAAAAAGGAGGAACCCTTATTGTTGTAAGTGTTACACACTATGTTGCAAAGAATGTATTTGGTGAGTGCTATGCATAACTGAGTATTGTTTTTAATAGTTTTAGTTTTCTGGTAAGGACTTAGTTTTCAGTAATTGAGGAAAAACTGCACCAAAGTATTTAGGAGTATATTGTGGCAAAATTCCAAGTCCTGGCTGATCTTATTCTTTCCAATAAGAGCTGCAGAGTGAAGTGAGAAAGCTCGAGGCATAATTATGAACACAGGAGTAGGACTCTAATTTTTCATATCTCTCTTACCTAGGTGTATCACATGTTCTTAAGGTACTGAGGTACTTTATGCCTTCTTTGCCTCAGTCTTTAATAGGCAGACCAGTTATCCCAAGGGTATTCAGCCCCCTGAGCTGTAGGGCAGGGTGGAGAGCACAATAAACCCGCTGTAGTCCAGGAGGAAGAAGTTAATGACCTGCTGTGCCACCTGGACACTCACAAGTCTATGGGGATGGATAGGATCCACTCTAGAGTACTGAGGGAGCTTTCTAAGCCACTCTCCATTATTTATCAGCAGTCCTGGATAACAGGGGAAGTCCTGGATGACTGGAGGCTTGCCAGCGTGACCCCCACCCTCTACAAGAAGGGCTGGAAGGAGGATCCAGGGAACTACAGACCTGTCAGCCTGACTTCTGTACCAGGGAAGGTTATGGAGCAGATCATCTTGAGTGTACTCACCAGGCATGTGCAGGACAACCAGGGGATCAGGCCCAGACAGCATGGGTTCATGAAAGGCAGGTCCTGCTTGACTGACTTGATCTTCTATGGGTGGGTGACCCACCTAGTAGACGAGGGAAAGGCTGTGGATGTTGTCCACCTGAACTTCAGCAAAGCTTTTGACACAGTTTCCCACAGCATTCTCCTAGAGAAGCTGGTGGTGGCTCAGGGCTTAGGCAGGAGTACTCTTTGCTGGGTAAAGAGCTGGCTGGATGGCTGGGGCCAGTCTTTTTTAATATCTTTATCAATGATCTGGATGAGGGGATTGAGTGCACCCTCAGTAAGGTTGCAGATGACACCAAACTGGGTAGGAGCATTGATCTGATTGAGGTTAGAAAGGCTCTACAGAGGGACCTGGATAGGCTGGATGGATGGGCCGACGCCAATTGTATGAGGTTCAACAAGGCCAAGTGCTGGGTCCTGCACTTGGGTCACAACAACCCCATGCAATGCTACAGACTGGGGGAAGAGTGGCTGAAATCTGCCTGGGGAAAAAGGACCTGGGGGTATTGGTTGACAGCCAGCTGAATGTGAGCCAGCACACCTGTGTGCCCAGGTGGCCAGGAGGGCCATTGGCATCCTGCTTGTATCAGGAATAGTGTGGCCAGCAGGAGTAGAGAAGTGATCGTGCCCCTGTAATTGGCACTGGTGAGGCCGCACCTTGTGTGGTTTTCAGTTTGGGCCCCTCAGTTCAGGAAAGAATTTGCGTTGCTGGAGCATGTCCAGAGAAGGGCAACAAAACTAGTGAAGAGTCTGGAAAACAAGTTTTATGAGGAGCAGCTGAGAGAACTGGGTTTGCTTAGTCTGGAGAGGAGGAGGCTGAGGGGAGACCTTATCACTCTCTACAACTGCCTGTCAGGAGATCGTAGCAAGGTGGGTGTTGGTCTATTCTCCCAAGTAACTAGTGATAGGATGAGAGGAAATGGCTTCAAGTTTCTCCAGGAGATGTTTCAATTGGATATTAGGAAAAACTTCTTTACTGAAAGAGTGGTCAAGCATTGGAACAAGTTGCCCAGAGAGGTGGTCGAGTCATTATCCCTGGAGGTGTTCAGAAAACATGTAGATGTGGGACTTTGGGACACGGTTTAGTAGGCAAGGTGGTGTTGGGTTGATGG
This sequence comes from Butorides virescens, assembly GCA_017310255.1. NCBI lineage: Eukaryota > Metazoa > Chordata > Aves > Pelecaniformes > Ardeidae > Butorides > Butorides virescens. Next base: position 287,731 of record JADKXX010006643.1, on the reverse strand, counting down.
TTGGACTTGATGATGTTAAAGGTCTTTTCCAACCTTAACGATTCTATGATTCTATGATGATTTTGCTGACTGTAAATTCTGTTTCCAAAACAAAAGAAACTGTCTATATTGTCTGGGATTCCTGGAGGTTTAGCAGCTTTCCTGTGATAGTACCAGCAGCTATGGTGTACATGTCCTTATGGGCTTCAGGATATGCAGTAGATCTAACTCTATATGTAATTCCCAAGTGGAAACACTGCTATCATGCTCCTAACAGATTAAGCCAGCCTGTGGAAAACATTGTGTGGAATCTGTAATCTTGGATCATATCAACTGTGGCTCCACTTACTCATTTAGATTGTACAAGGTGTTTGGATCAATGTCCTCTAAGGTGTTCGTACACTGTGTGTGTCTTGGGGACATAAGCTGCAGAGAAACACAGCACCAGCATCCTGAATAAACATTTGCATTGAAACCAGTATATGATTAACACGATTCTGCAGGCTTTACAGCCCCATTCAAGGCCAGACATTCATGACGTAGACTTTGTACTTGGACCTTAATTCAGTGGCCTATCATTGGTTTGGCCATTAAACAGTAGACTGGAAGAAGTAATGCTCACTACTACTCAAGTACTTTTCCAAATGCCTCTGAAAGATGACAAACTTAGATCTGATGTTATTTTCCTGTGTTTTATACAATTGTTTACTTTATAAAGATTCATTGTCAACATTTGACCATGAAACACATTTCTTCATGCTTTAATCATAACGACTTTCCAAACAAGCAATGTCTCACCTCTTCCACTTCCATTACCCCTGTATCCTGCACTAAGAAGAGATCAGGCAAATGTAAAGAGACTGCAGAACATGTGTGAGTTTATAGTCCTGAACTCTTGGGAGGCTGTTGCAGAATTCTTGTTTCTGACAGTCTTCTCTATGCAAAGCCCAGTTTTTCCCGTAAATGTAATTTTATATGCTAAAAGCTCTCAGACTTTCACTGACTTAGGATAAGACAACTACACATAATTCCTAAAGAGCCTGACGCTCCATATCTATGTACCTAAATCATTTTATCATTCACTTGATAGCAGAACAAATTAGTCATAATCTCAGATTTTGGTGCACATTATGCTGAGACATGCCCACACTAATATGCTTTCTAATAAAGCAAAAGCTTGCTCTGTCAGAGCACAAATCTTATTTTGTCTCTAGTAATGTCAAGGGAGATAGAGCTGAGTCTGCAATAGGACTGCTTACTTGAGGAGATTTGGTGATTTATTAGCAGATTTCATTAAATATATGGAAGGACCCCAGCATTCAAGGTTGGAAAATGAGGGTGCAAGAGAGAAGCAATATGTGTAAAGCAAAACAGGAGAAGCAAGCATTATCATGGGTTTATAATAGTATCAGAGATCCATACATATGTAAACTAGATAGGTGCTATATCTAATGATGCAGTTATTCTAGAATCATGACTTTATCCATTTGTTTAATGTGGTCGGCTGTTTCCTAATGGCACTTTCAGCTTGGCACTGATGGGCAACACAGTGGTGTGACCAGTGACACAGAGGGCTTATGTTGCACTGGATGTGACAGGCACTTTGCTTTGATTATAACTGGTAACTCTGTTAATGTGAAATAACTACACTTCACTTTCAATTCTTGTCCGTCATCTGTCACTCTAAATCTAGTGTTGGAGAAAAATAGAGTTTTCCTTGTCTCAACTTTTGATCAAATGTTGGAACAGGTAAAAGTATTAACTGACTCATGTTTTATTAAGAGAGGGAGGGAGAGGGGGCTGTGAATGTTCCCTGCACATTAGGTGTTTGTTAAGTATTTGTTGAATATTTTAATAAATGATCTTCCAACGCTAGATGCACTCTGACAAATATTTTAAATTATGTTCTTGAAAGTGTTCTTTTATTCACTGCTATTGTTTCACCTGTTACATACAGATAATTACAAACACCCTAAGTTTTTTGCATCATTATGTTTGCTTGAAAACATAACTAAGCATAAATAAGGATTGTGAAGGAAATTAGTAAGATTTTTGATAATGAGATCCCACTTCTGATTTACAATGGCAGACGATATATAAACTATGAATGAAGATAATATTGAACTATAATGCCACCACAAACAACTGCCAGATAGTACAGCTGTTAAAGCAGGAATACATCTCTGTGTTCAGCTTCCTAGAGGAATTAAAAAAAAAAAAAGTGTTACAGAGCACCACTATTAGCACCACTCCATATTTGTGGAGAAAAATGACAAAAGTATCCCTTAATAACGGTGAAAATACACAAGTAATTCAAGCTAAGAGGTTGACTTATGTTAAATCCCAGCACCAGCTTCTTAGAGGTGTGGTGGTAATGAATACTTTAGGTTCAGCACTACATTAATACAAATCAGTCTCTCATCTTAATATGGGGAAGATAAAATAACAAGTGACAACATTCCCAAAAGCAATGGTGGTTTGTTCTTCCTAACTTCACAACATCTAAACTCTCTTGTGATCTCCTGACTGAAACAGAGGGTGTCATCTAGTTCAGTCTCCTTCCACTAGGGAAGAGCAATGACAAAGTTTTGGAGAGCTGTCTAGCCTGCACATAACATTTCCAGGGATGAGGTTGCACAGCTTTGCCTGGCAGGTTGTGACATCCCCTGTACTTAACTCCTGTGCTTAACAGGATAAACTTTTATTTGTACACCCACTCTAACCTCATCCAGTGCAATTTAAACCTGTTTTAGAGGCAGCTCACCTTCTGAGCTGAGGACTGTAATCACACCTTCCTTCAGTATTCTCTGGTATGAGATTTGACAAGGGTGATTTTTTGAGTCTTTTGCATAAGCCTTGTTATCAGGGTATCCAGTCATCATCTTTGTTCTCTTCTGTCATATTTCCATTTGTCCATGCCTCTCAAGCACCAGACATGGCAAGGCTAGGAAAGAAAATCTTTTATGTGGAAACATCTACTCATTTTAATAAAATAACTAGTTATGTCATTTCTTCTGGTGATACAGTTCTACTGCCTGCCAACTTTTTAACCTTTTTAGAAACCATTTTCTCATCCCTATCAAATCGAACACTACCTTCTTTCAGTCTGGATGGAAACCTGTAGCAGAAGTGTAGTTGAGTGCTACAGAAGAAAGCTAGACACTTTAAAAAAATCTGTGTGAAATATTATTTTCTTCTGAAAAATATATTTTGTTATATAATCCATAATTAATTAGCTACTCGTTAGAAAAACTAATCTGAAGTGAAAATGGTGAAGAGTCTTTTATTTTTAGTAATATGTGTGTTTCTTTCACAGTCTGTATAAACATTCACTTCATCTTACCCTGAATATTATTAGTGGACTGTTAGTAAAGGACAGAAGTCAAAAGACTGAAAAGCCCTACACGAATGAACACCAAAAAAAGACTGCATCTTTAACCAAAGCCTAATGCTAAACTTGCAGAAGTGATCAAGAAAATAATGAGCATTAAGAATGCAATCTTGGATTAAAAAATGAAGTATTTTCGCATTTCCAGACAAGCTGAAAACTTACTGTCTATTCTTACAGGTCAGAAACTTAAGATCTGCAGGTAAACAATGTATTCTAAGTGCTGAAATAAAGTTTAAATTAAGTGATTTTTATTACCTCCATGACTCTCTAATTTTATTTTCTGACTTCAGTTTGGTGTAATTCATATGCATGTTAAATATCTGTATGTAATGACAGCATGTAACACACCCACCAGTACATGAGTTAAGTAACTTCTTTCTCTTAAAAAACATTGCTGAGTAAATCATTACTCAGAAATGAGAAGTAAACAAGTGAATTAAGTATGTAGTGTTATGAACAGGAAGGATATTCTATCAAAAATCTTACTGAGCATCAGATTTTTATGAGGGGTCAAGAGGATTATGTCATGTAAAAGTTTTTACAATAGAACAAATTCTGAATTTTCTAACAAATGGAATTTTCCAAAACTCATGATAGAAGCTCTCATGGATGTAGTTAAATGCATTAATGTGTCTTCCACTCTATTGTTTGGGATATTCTCTAATTAACAAAATGTTTTACAAAGACCTGAATTCACTCTGATAAGTGGTGAGAAAAACTAGTCGTTGTTTTTGTCCTATCACGATAAGGTAAACAGACAAAAAACCAAAACCCCTAATGAAGACAATAAGTAGATTTGGTGCTTTTAGAGGTTTTCGTAAACATGAAAAAGAATCCTAGGGTTGATTTTTTTCTTTAATGATGTCAGGAGTAAGGGGATGGGGGGCTTTACATGTCTGTTGGAACATCTAGTCACTGTATAGTTAAAGATAGATGATTTCATGAGCTAATCCCTGAATAACTCTTTGAAAAATATGTAATTTGATATAAAGAGCAAAGGTAATACAGCAATCCTTTGCCAGTCACAATGCACCCTTTTTATGAAGAGGGATTCAGGTCTAAGGCTGAAGCCTATAGTTACTTCCTTGATCAAGTTAGCTAGAACTGTAAAACAAATCACTGAGTCTTGCCAATGTCGTAGCCTTAGCCAGCAGAGAAATTCTAGGGAAGATATAACCAAGGGATTGGTTACTTTTATCTTTTACATGGTTTGGATGTGAGCCAAATAGCCAACAATTACTAACTATTAATGAATGCTGAAGTGATACAGACTGCACTAATGTAATCTAAGTGTGGTGGACTGTGCCGCTGTTATTCAAAGTGTGTTATTCAAATAAAAAGTTGATTACTTTTAATAAAATGTATGGCTACAGTTAAGAAAGTTGATCTGCCATTCCTTTAAAGTCATTTTGCTGTGAACACTGAAGTAAAATGACCATATTGTGCTATTACTTCATTTACCCTATAAGAAAACTCTGTCCTTTTGAGTGAAATATTCTTATTTTCCTCATAATCATTCTTTAAACATAATGAATCTGTCTACAGTTCAGTTACTGTAAACCTGCATCAACTTTCAGTGTTCATTACAGATTGCAAATATTTTGTCATATTTCTAATTTACTGCTGCGTTTTGCATAAATTCCTTTACCCAGTAGAAAGCTGAACAAGTAAAATTGTGTATATGTGAAATTTCTGTTAGTCAGAATCTGACAAACCAATGGTCAGATCAGTATTCGTGTTTCCTATTCTGGTCTGGAGGTTCCTATTTGAATGTCAACACCAACACTTTGATGATTATACTCTTTTTCAAGCACCCAACAAGTTGAGATCAAAGCTTGCACAAAAAGTGATAAGGCTTTTTCTCATCTTGTTTTATGGTTGGATATTACTCGACATTGTCTTAGCAATGTCATCTTTACACTTGTGTCCAATATAGGGTAACTTGAGGTTCAGTGTTCTTTGTGTGTTTAGTCTCTGAGTAGGATAAAAGATAGTGATTCACATTCTCAGAAGAGTTGCTGCACACAATGCTGGTTTTGACAAAGATTTCCATCAAAACCTTGATTAGTCTATATGTTTCAGATGGCTTTCTTGTGTATCCTTCTCTTTCTCATTACTCCTGAAACTAAATTTTTTTCTCATTGTCATCATCATGTAATTCATTGTCTTGCAATAATAGGACCTCTACCTTTGAGTCATGGCCTAGGTACTTTATAGATAACTACATCGTGCCTACCAAAATTATTCCCTTGAATTTTTGACTGTGTGCAGTAGTTTGTCTCACTGTTAGCCTGGGCATTGTGCTGACACTTGCTAAACAGTTATTCTATTTCATTCAAAGAGAGGTTTACCAATAATGTATTAATTGACACTTTGTACAGATAGCCGTACATATTTTTTCAGCAATATGCAGTCACATATATATTGTAAATACAGATGTTCATCAAATAGAACATCAGAACTGCAGCTAACTAGAAATACTGGCACATTCAAGATAATGGAGAAAATATCAAGATGCACCCACACAGGTCTCACCACATAGGACTGGGAGAAATTTGTACTATATTGTATTCAAACCAGCTAATTCCATGTATAAGCCTAATATGAAAGTAACTATACCTTACAAAGCTTGGTTCATTGAGCAAAAATGTGACTACAACAGCAAAGAATATTCCTAGGTTTGTCTTTGTCTTGGTCCTATTTCACATCTCAGAAAGAGAGGCAGAAGTACTGTGCTTGTTGTTGAGTATTTGACAACTTGACAAATGCAAAATAAAAGAACCCACTTACCAGCTTTGAGATATGACTATAATATATTGTTCTGTCATTTGACAGATGACCTGACCATTGCCATGGGAACCAGCAGGAAGCAAAGTGCCACATGATAGAAAGCTGCTACAGAGTGGTAAAGGCTAATAACATGAAATAAATGAAGGGGTTAAAAGATTAGGAAAATTCTGGTAGTTCCTGTGTGTAGTCTGACTATGAAAATATGTTCCAGTCTTCAACAAGCTGTGGTAGAAAGAGCATGGAGATTAAAGGATGAAAAAAAAAATATTGAGAGCTCGCCACCCTTAAAACTTCAAGGTTTATCCTTCATGCATTTGCTTAGCATTGAGCAGTAGAATAGAGTCTTAAGAATTGACATGAAATGCTTTAAAAATGCAATAGAAAAAGTAGACTAAAATCAATAGTGGTGTGAGGAATGACTTGAGCAGCTTGTGTTTTCACAGTGGTAATCAAAAAGTAATTTTATATCCAATAATTTGTATTGATTGTTTGTGAAACTGTAATGCATTATACTATACACCTCGTTGTCTGGGTATAAATATGTATACCATTTTGTTGGCCTTTTTCTTTTCTTATCGAGCTTCGTTTTGTCCAAGACAATTTTTATTTTGTGTCTTTAATACATAGAAGCAAAGTAGCAGCCTATAATTGTATTTGAGCTAACAGTTGCAGCTTGCTATCTGCTCTCAACTTGTGTCTGGAAGAGAACAAAGGGATACATGGGATAACAGAACCCTTGAACTAGCACCATTTACAGGTGATTCACAAAGCAGTTGTCAAGTGCTTTCTTCTTTCAGCTGCCCATCAATTGCTCAAAGAATTGGTTCACGCAGTATTGTATTTGCTTTTGAATGCAAAACCGTCCCATTATGTCATGATATCAGAAAAATGAAGGTCATAAATAAATTCTGTTAAATACAGAAAAAAGCATTGTGAAAACACTGCAAAAAGAGCATACCTCTTTTTATCCATCCATTCATTTTTAGTCAATTCCTGAGTCTCATGAACACAAGAAATGTGGCAGGAAGTAAGAGGGTAAGTGAGTAGATGTTGACAGTTTAAATACATCATAGAAGAACATGAAAGTTTCGAGCAAAAAACCTGTTTTATTTTTTAAAAAATTTATTAGAAGATAATTGTAATATCATAAGTTCAAGGGGTAATGGTTTTAAACTAAATCAGGGTAGGTTTAGGCTAGATATAAGGAAAAAATTCTTTACAATGAGGGTTGTAAACCGCTGGAACAGGTTGCCCAGAGAGGTAGTGGAGGCCCCATCCCTGGAAATATTCAAGGCCAGGTTGGATGGGGCTCTGAGCAGCCTGATCTAGTTAGCAGTGTCCCTGCTGACTGCAGGGGGGTTGGACTCGATGACCTCTAGTGGTCCCTTCCAACCCAAAACATTCTATGATTCTATGATTCTATGATTCTATGATTCTATGATAAATTACTCTGTCATATATAATATAAATTACTCTGTCAGTCTCACCTCGGTGCCAGGGAAATTTATAGAACAGATCATCTTGAGTGCCATCACGTGGCATTTACAGGACAACCAGGTAATCAGGCTCAGTTAGCATGGGTTCGTGAAAGGCAGGTACTGACTGACCAACCTGAGTACCTTCTATGACAAGGTGACCCACCTAGTGGATGAGGGAAAGGCTGTGGATGTTGGCTACCTGGACTTTAGTAAAGCCTTTGACACTGTCTCCCACAGCATTCTCCTGGAGAAACTGGCTGCTCATGGCTTAGATCAGCATATGCCTCACTGGGTGAAAAAAGGCTGGATGGCTGGGCCCAAAGTGTTGTGGTGAAGAGAGTTAAATCCAGTTGGCAGCTGGTCATAAGTGGTGTTCCCCAGGACTCAGTAGCTGGGCCAATTCTGTTTAATACCTTTATCAATGATCTGGAGGAGGGGATTGAATGCACCCTCGGTAAGTTTGCAGATGACACCAAACTGGGTGGAAGTATTGATCTGACTGAGGTTAGAAAGGCTCTGCAGAGGGACCTGGATAGGCTGGATGGATGGGCCAACGCCAACTGTATGAGGTTCAACAAGGCCAAGTGCTGGGTCCTGCACTTGGGTCACAACAACCCCATGCAACGCTACAGACTGGGGGAAGAGTGGCTGAAATCTGCCTGGGGGAAAAGGACCTGGGGGTACTGGTTGACAGCCGGCTGAATATGAGCCAGCAGTGTGCCCAGGCGGCCAAGGCCAATGGCTTCCTGGATTGTATCAGGAATAGTGTGGCCAGCAGGAGTAGAGAAGTGATTGTGCCCCTGTACGCCACACTGGTGAGGCCGCACCTAGAATCCTATGTTCAGTTTTGGGCCCCTCACTACAAGAAGGACATTGAAGCACTGGAAGCTGTCCAGAGAAGAGCAACAAAGCTGATGAAGGGTCTCCTGGAGCACAAGGCTGATGGGAAGCAGCTGAGGGAACTGGGGTTGTTCAGTCTGGAGAAGAGGAAGCTGAGGGAAGACCTTATCGCCCTCTACAACTGCCTGACAGCAGGAGGCCGTAGTGAGGTGGGTGTTGGTCTCTTCTCCCAAGTAACTAGTGATAAGATGAGAGGAAATGGCTTCAGGTTGTTCCAGGAGAGGTTTAGATTGGGTATTAGGAAAAACTCCTTTACTGAATGGTTTGTCAAGCACTGGAATGGGCTACCCAGGGAAGTGTTTGAATCCCAGACCCTGGAGGTATTTGAAAGATGGGTAGATGTGGTGCTTAAGGATATGGTTAAGTGTTGGACTTGGCAGTGCTAGGTTAGCTGTTGGACTTGATGATGTTAAAGGTCTTTTCCAACCTAAACTATTCTATGATATGATTGTATATTTACTATTTTTCTTTCAAAATACATTTTGACTGAAAATGTGCAAATTTCAATGTATTTTACTAGCACATTTTATTAATATATTCTCCAAGATAACTTATAATACTATACTATCACAGATTCTGTTATTAAAAATTCTTTTTTTTTATCTTTTCTTCTTCTGATATTTATGGAGTCCTCAGAGAATGTAACTCATGCCACAGTCTCCAGAAACTTAACGTGAAAAAATGCATTCTTTGTACTGCAACCACTGAAATGGATACACTTCATTATTCTTACTTCATCTGCTATTCACTGAAGAGGATAACCAGTTGCAAAATGTAACTTTCAGCCACCTTACCAGGCTGTCTTTTTAAGGCAGTGATTTTAAGCTCAGTCTAGTGAAATATGTAGCCTGCTGGCTGTGTCAACTCTGCATGCTAAGGGTGTAACAGAGCTTACAGATAGTGCTTCAGTGGTATCTTGCATGGAGAGTGAAAAAAAGACCATTGCAGTGCTGTACCCATAGCTAGGAGCAACTTGGAGTGTCTCTGGTGAAAAATCAGATTTTTCTAGATTTGTTTTTGTCCCTTTTCAATGCAAATTGAAATAATTATTTTTTCACAGGACAAAATTTTTTGAAATTTTTTAATTGGTGATGTCTTTATTTTTGGGTCAGTGAGGTGTTTATCTCTGTTACATTCCTGTGCATTATTGGAACTGTAGTTTCCATACTGAATATATAATTTCTGTTAGGTCACATTCACTTCCACTTACATCTGAAATACATCTGTCAGGAGACAATGTAATCATGACAATCTCATGCTATGCTCCAGGCTCATTTTCCCCATAGTGATGTCTTTCTAGAAAGCCCTAATCGCAAAGGCGAGCATGACTGAAGTTGTTGTACACAAACCTCACTACACTTATTAGCAGTTCAGCAGATAGTTTTAGGTCAATACAATACATAATTGAAGAATTTAGAATTATTCAGAAAACTAAACCACTTTGATTCGATTTGTGCACACAAAAAAATGGAAATATTTTGGTATGATTCTCCTGGTAAAATGGGTGAAGGAAAGAAGTTTTTTTGTATTTGTAGATATTTCATTACTTCATATTTTGAGACACAAAATTGGTATTTTCTGGTTTGTGTCTCTTATTCAGAAACAAAGATTGTAGACTTTGGCACTGTAAGCTAAATGTCAAACATACAAATACACCTTTGATATACATATAAAATTGAAAATGCTGCATGTGGTTACATTTCAAAATCACAAAATAATTTACAAGTATTTGTCAAAATGGTCTTTTTCATACTCAGAGAAAAATACCCAGAACCATTTCAGAACAAAACATCATTGTTCAGCCTGGAGAAGGGAAGGCTGCCGGGAAACCTAATTGCGGCCTTTCAGTACTTAAAGGGGCCTATAGCAAAGACGGGGAAAATCTTTTTCGTAGGGCCAACTGGGACAGACAAGGGGTAATGGCTTTAAACTAGAAGAGAGTAGATTCAGACTAGATATAAGGAAGAAATTCTTTACAATTAGGTTGGTGAAACACTGGAATGGGTTGCCTAGAGAGGTAGTGGAGGCCCCATCCCTGGAAACATCCAAGACCAGGTTGGATGGGTCTCTGAGCAACCTGATCTAGTTAGAGGTGTCCCTGCTGACTGCAGGGGGGTTGGACTGGGTGGTCTCTAGGGGTTCCTTCTAATGCAAAACAGTCTATGATTCTATGATTTCCATTGGCATAAATGACAACTGAAAGCTACACAATAAACTATTGTGAATTCCAAGATAAGTGCTTGAAGAATGCTAGGTCTGTTACTTCTCACTGCTTAGATAGCTTAATTTACTGCTAGCCCAGTTAGTCATGAGTAGCACCTGACTTAACATGGTGTCCTCCATACTGCTGCAGGGTGATTCGCAGAGTAAGGTTCAGAAGGCAGAACTGCATATACAGGAGTATCAGCACCTATGCCCAAACTTTGCTTCTGCTTAATGGATAAAGCTGCCATAAATGCACCTAAACTTCCATGTAGTGCACGCAATGTTTTAAGGCTAGATAATAGTATTTCCCCTGATGAGAAGTTATATAGCCACATAGTAATCTACTGCTATCAAACATAAACTGCTTGGTTTGACATAATTTAGATACCTTGAATTTTTTTTTTCTTGGAATAAAAATGTCTGGGCGTTTTTATTATTCTTTTTTATTATTTAATGTTATTTTATTACTTAAAGTTATGTATTTAAAATTATGATAATATTTCCTATAATTATTATAATTATAAATATATTTATATAATATATAATATAATATATACTTTAGCATATAACATATTATGTTATTTTTTAGTTGTGTGAATTATATATATAATATATATATAATACATATAATACATATTATTATATATTTTAGGGCAGAAACGGGTATCCTTCTGTTGGATTTTGCTGTTTTCTAGCTCTTAATCAGATTGCAAGATGGTATTCCAAAGGATACAGTATTTTTCACTCAAGAACTTTAGGCATACTCAAATACAATGTTTCAGAAAGATCAGTGCTCTCACTGCTCAAGTAGAAGGTATGTAAAGAATGTCTTTTGCCTGACACTGACATGTTCAGGCTTCAGATGATTTTTGTGGCATTTTGAGCTGCCTGTTCCAATAAAAATTGGCACAGGTATCTCAAGTAATGGGTTTAGGAGAGACTAAAACATCCCCTGATTTAGACTTAAAAGTCCAATTTGTATTTTCATCATTCTTGTGTTAAATTGAACACAAATGTTGCTGAAGACTAAGATGAAAACAAATGAGATATCACTTTTTGTTGCCTCTGACCCTTCATTAAAACACATGGATGTTACAAATTCAGATGAACTACATGTAATAGTTGTCTCAAGTACTTCTTTGGAATGATCTTTTTAATGTTTAAATCTTTTTTCTATTGCAAAAGGGGTGTCCCTTGATAAGTCTCTAAACAGCACCTGAGGTTGAATAAGTTAGTTAAGGAGAACGGTGATTAGGAAATGTGTGCCTAATCCAAGACTAATAGAAGTCTTCAGATTTGAAATTGTGCCTTGATATTTCACTTATCTCTTTAGAAGTAACTGTTATTGGCAACTTTCAATGATTTGTAAGTAGTCAGTTACAATTCATTACTCTTCTTTCCCCTCATGACTGTGTATGCAATCTTCCCAGAAAGAAAAAAAAGCATATTGATTTCTTTTCTTACATTTAGAGAACAAGGTTAGAATAAACTGTGTAGTGCATATATTACATTGATAATTGTACCTGAGTTACAGCTAATAAAAGATGTAAAGCATAGCAAAAATGACACAATATAAACAATACAAATTACCTTTAAGATTAATGCTTCCATCATTTTTTAGATATTTATTTTTTTAATAGGCTTTGATTTCTTCTATTTTCTGAATATTTCTGGAGAAAACATAATTTTATTTTGTAAAACCATGATTCAGTACAAATGAGGACACAAGATGATCAGCATTTACTTTATTGTTAGAATTCTTTGAGTTTTTTTATATTTGTAACATGTATATTACAAATACTAGTTTTCACATATTGACAAATCCTTTCTTACATTTTTAATTTACATTTTAATCTTATATACATTAAATATTTAGATTTTTTTTGTCATTATAATGTTCTAATTTCACAATAACTTTGAAAATAAGAAAGTTGCTGCAACAAACAGACATAAAACCAAGATCGCAAAAAATAATGTGTCCTTGGAAATAGAAAACAAATTGTTCTCATGCCATTTTAATTTCATATATTTGGTAACAAGCAACACATTGAATATTGACACAATTATCCTTTTGTTTTCAACACTAAAATATCTTCTCCTTTTTTTACTGGAGGGTCAAAAGTACAATATTTTGAAAATTTTCTGCTCTTTGAAGCTATAAACCACCACTTGTACCTCATACAGCTTTGAAAAACCTAAACCTTGCTTTTTATTCTCATTAATTTGGGTTATGCTGTTGTCTGAACACAATAGACAATGTCTGTACTTAATAATTCAGAAAAGTAAAGAAAAGGGCCACTGCTAGGATGAAATGATAAATCGTAGAAATGTAGAATGGCTTGGGTTGGAAGGGACTTTAAAGATCATATCATCCAGCCCTTCTGGCATGGGCAGGGACATATTCCACTAGATCAGGTTGCTAAAGCCCCATCCAGCCTGACCTCGAATACTTCCAGGGGTGGGGAATTCACAACTACTTTGGTCAACCTGTTACAGTGTCTCAACACTTCTCTAGCAAAGAATTTCTTCCTTGTATGTAATATAAATCTACCCTCTTTTAGCTTAAAACCATTGCCCCTTCTCCTATCACTACAGGCCCTGGTAAAAGGTTTCTCTTCATCTTTCTTATAAGCCCCCTTTATGTATTGAAAGGCTGCAATAAGGTCTCCCTGCAGCCTTCTCTTTTGCAGGCTGAACAACCACTAACTCTCTCAGCCTTTCCTCAGAGGAGAGATGTTCCAGCCCTCGGACCATTTTTGTGGCCCTCCTCTGGATCCGCTCAGGTCCATGTCTTTCTTGTGCTGAAGACCCCAGAGCTGGACACAGTACCTCAGCTGGGGGTCTCCGCTGAGTGGAGTAGAGGGGCAGAATCCCATCCCTCAACCTGCTGGCCATATTTCTTTTGATACAGACCAGGATACAGTTGGCTTTCTGGGCTTCCAGAGCACACATTGTTGGCTCATATGCAAATTTTCATTCACCATTATCCCCACCTCCTTTTCTGCAGGGCTGCTCCTAATGCATTCATTGCCTAATTTGTACTGATACTGGGTATCGCCCCTAGCCAGGTGCAGTACCTTGCACTTGGCCTTGTTGAAGTTCACAAGGTTCACATGGGCCCACTCCTCAAGCCTGTCAAGGTCCTTCTGGATGGCATCCCTTCTCTCAAGCACAGAAGCTGCACCTGTCCTGGTTTCAGCTGGGATAGAGTTAATTTTCTTCCTAGTAGCTGGCATAGTACTGTGTTTTGGATTTAGGATGAGAAGAATGTTGACAGCACACTGATGGTTTAGTTGTTGCTAGCAGTGCTTACACCAGTCAAGGACTTACCAGCTTCCCCTGCTCTGCCAGGGGCACAACGAGCTGGGAGGGGGCACAGCCAGGACAGCTGACCCCAGCTGGCCAAAGGGCTATTCCAGACCATGTGGTGTCATGCTCAGCATAGAAATCTAGGGGAAGAAAAAGGAAGGGGGGAATGTTTGGAGTGATGGCATTTTGTCTTCCCAAGTCACCATTGTGTGTGATGGAGCCCTGCTTTCCCGGAGGTGGCTGAGGACCTGCCTGCCCATAGGAAGTGGTGAATGAATTCTTTGTTCTGCTTTGCTTGTTTGCATGTCCCTTGCTTTACCTATTGAATTGTCTTTTAAATTCAGTTTTCTCACTTTTACTCTTCTTGTTCTCTCCCCCACTCCACCAGGGGGGAGTGATTGGCTGTGTGGTGTTTAGTTTAACTTAGTTTAACTGGAGGGTTAAACCATGACAGCAACACTTAGCCTGGTGTGTTTAATTCCACTCTCTATTTCACTGGTAATGAAATGGAATAGTATTGCTCCCAATATGGACGCCTGAGGGGGGGTTGCTGGGTTCCACTTGGACATTGAGCCTTTGACTGCAACTCTTAGGGTGTGGCTAGCCAGCCAGTTCCTTACCCATTGAATTATCCTTCCATCCAACCCCTATGTCTCCAATTTAAAACTGAGGATGTTATGTGGGACCGTGCCAAAAGCTTTAGAAAAGGCAAGGTAGATGGCATCAGTTACTCTTCCCTAACCCACCAACACAGTGGTGGAAGACTACCAGATTAGTCAGGCATCATCTGTCCATTGTGAAGCCATGCTGGCTGTCTCTAATCACCATATGCATTGACATAACTTCCAGAAGGATCTGTTCCATGATCTTACCGGGCACAGAGGTGAGGATAAATGGCCAGTAGCTCCCAGAGTTCTCCTTTTTACATTTTTAAAATAAATGAGTGTGGTATTTCCCTTATTCCAATTACTGTGGACTTCACCTGACTGCCATGACTTTTCAAATATGGAGAGCAACTTAGCAACTACATCTGCTAGCTGCCTCAGGACTTTGGGATGCATCTTGTTGGGTGCCATGGACTTGGCAGACATATTCCAGCATTGCGTGACCAAGATAGACAAGGATGAAAAACTTTTTTTTTTTAGGTATAGCTTCCACTCATCACTGCTACAGACAGTGGAATGAAAACAGGGGAGGCATTGTCTATATTTCACTCCTGCTTGTACAGTAATTAGTAGAGAATGAATGTGTACAAATACAAAGTCGATGGCCTGGCATAGCTGAGCAGCACTGCAGTAAGGCAAGCATCAGACTATATCATGTAAGAAAACAAGGCATTGGGATGCTCTTGTACACCTTTTCTTCAAAGGTCCATAGCATGCAGTGATATCGTCCACCCTTTTTACAATCACATGTTGAAAATGAACACTTACTGGGGTTCCTGCATGAGGTCTATAAGGTTTTACTTTATGTAATATTTGACACTTTGAAGACATTTTTAACATATACATTTCATGTATTTTGTGGATTTTCCCTGTTCTGTTTTGTTTCACTTCCATCTGTACTACAACATTTAGGGTTTCCTTTACATTGAAAAGCTCACAAACTCTAAATTACAATGTTTGTATTAATTTCTTCAATTTTGCCTCATTTTCAAATATTTCCTTCTTTCTTCTCTTTATTCTTTTTAAAGTAAGTTTTCCTTTAGACAGAAATCTCAGAAAGTCTTCTTCTTTTATCAAATTCCCTATATAATACAGATCTATTAAGAAGAAATTATACCTTTGCTTTAATAAAGGAAGTGAGAATTTCGTTATTGATTTCAATAGGATCAAGATTACACCAACATATCCAAATCTGTACCTGGTTAATCAGAGTACTTTATTTATGTTTTTAATTAAGTGGAAGGTGCTTCATAATTCCTTTTTCAATGTATTAACAAACTTCAGCTGGAATAAATTCTTATGTTCTTACTCTTTCTGTTCAAAGACTTTTCCTAATCATCTTTGTTGGAAGGAATGTTACCCAGCATACTAATGCCAATCAGATGTCAAATACTTTGTAATTGAAATTGAATTCAAGAAGTTCAAGGCATGGAGACAAGAAGTTCAGAATAGTGGTACTTCCTGCACCTTTTAATATATTGCTACTGGCAGGTTTTCCATTATGTTTTTCCTCTTTTCTAAGTCTTTTCTTACTCTATTTGTCTTGCATAGTTTTCAGATTATAGCTAAACTACAGCAATGGATATTGTAAAAGAGTTCTAAGATTGATTGGTAAATCCTTCTCATGCCATTTCTTCTCCTCTCAGATAGCTACCTAGAAACAGCTTTCTAGAGCTCAGTCTTGTTTGAGATTTTTTGTCTCGGACTTGTTTGAGGAAGACTGCAACATGCATAATCCTGTATTATATTTTCCTTCTAGTCTAAAACAGGGAGAGTTATAACATTAGGGAAGGAAGAGGGTTAAAATACTACACTTGAGATGTTTCTAAAATACATTACTTCAGATTTTTTTCCTTTCCACTTGAAACCTATACCATTAATTCTGTGGTACATTAAAGATTTTAGAAGATATTGAAGAATATGTCATATTGAAGTACTGTCCCAGAATAGCTTGATAGGGCTAGAAAAGACTCAGGAGATCATATTTTCTCTTCTACCCCAGAGCAGAAGCAACTAATTTTATTACTCCTGATAGGGGTGGTCTAGGCTGTTCTTAAAGACATCCAGTGCTGGAGGCCCCGGTAAGCCTACTCCAGTGCTTCATTCACTGTGGGAAAGTTTTTCTCATTTTTAACCTGCATCTACATCTTTCAATTGCTGAACGAATTATTAAAAGCGCAGAAGAAAAAAAATACGGTGCAGTATAGAAGTTACCATATAGTTCTAAATTAATTTAATTTGTTTTATATCACAGTAAAGGTTATTAAATACCTTCTTTTTAAATAATACCACTATGAAATGAAGGAAACGAGACTTTTTCAGAACTCTTTCTTTTATGTACTTTGACCTTGGGATGCAGAGTGTAAGTGGACATCTTGACATTCTCTCAGTTATTTTTGACAAATGACATCGTGGTGTTAAGGTCTATGCTGATATAGTGTTTCTATCATAAATCAGTAAACCCTTTTTTTTACAATATCTATGAAATCCTAACTTTCTTAATATCTGCCTAAATATGATAATTCCTTCTCCCTCTTTTATTATTAACGTCATTTATTTATAGGATAGCTTACTAATTTAGCTTAGTTTCTCTGCTCCCTTTAGTTAATGAAGATTCAAGTACAGTTTCTAGGTTGTGCAGAGAAAAGCTGAAATGGCATCTCTGACTTTGCAAAATCCAAAGCTGCAGTTAAACAGACATCTCCATATTCCTTTAACAATTGAAGAAAAGGGCTATTCTTCATGAAAATTAGAAACACACATGATGCTTTAAAATAAGCCAGCAAAATACCAACCTTGACAAAACAAACTCTGGGAGTCTCTGATTATGTGGGAAGATAAAGAAGACACAATAATGCATTTCCTAGAATGGCAGATAGTGATATCTTCAAATGGCCTTCACTAGAAGAAAGAAAGCACACTGTTCTAGTCAATACACTGATAGTCTGTAATGTAAAGATTAAGATCAGAATATTTAAAAATTTAATACTTTGCCTCTCCATATAGCACTTTGGAAGTCAATATCTTTAGAAACCTGGTCCATTTCCCTACTTTGAAAGCATTATATATTTAATATTTAAGGTTTCTAAATAATTCATCCAGTCCATGTGATTAAAAATGTAAAAAGTAAGTCCATCCATTATCTTCTGCAGCTGCTGCCTGGATATTGGGGGGGGGGGGGTCTGTTTTTTTTTTTTTTTTATTTTTTTTTTTTTTTTAACTTCTCAGTATTCTTTTCTTTCTTTCTGAATTGAGACTTTAGCAGCTACATTAAAGGAAAGGAGTGTTAGCCCCACCCAGCTGCTAGAATAAAGTCTGCTCTTCCTCAGATAGCAAATGTGCAAATACATGGGTGTTCATGCACACACATATACTTCTCTGATATTTACTTTTAAAAAGTTCTATGAAATAAGGTTTTCTCATCACTGAAAGTTAAGTTGATTTGATCAGAAGAGGGAAAAGATGATGAAAGCAGATGACAACATTATGACATGTTGCATAATTCATCATTACCACTTCTGGAATAATGAAAAATTGCTACACAAGTAGGGTAATGTTCTGCTTATCTTCATTAGGGAAATGGAAAGGCAAAATGGAAAGGCAGAAGGTGAAGGAGAGGGAGAGGCAGAAGAGGAAGGGAGAGGGAGAAGGGAGGGGAGAGGAGAGCCACTCATGGTAAATAATAAATATGGTTTAGAACATAGGAAAAGATGTTTTTATTTTTATGTAATGGATTTGCATATGTTAGAGTTACAAACATTAAAAAAAGTAGCATTACAATGGTATTTACAAAATACTCAGTTCTCTGTGCTTCTCTGCTATTTACTGCACTTTTAATGAGCCCTTTACATTTTATTTGCAAAGCTATTGAAGAGATTTAAATATTTTATGCATTTGCAGGTTGCAAGTGTATACCTGAACTTAACCACTTTTACATTCAAAATAGGGCTAATTTGCGACTTCTTAATTTCCCCACCAAATCCATGTCTCCACTGATACTTTTTATAAATGAAGAAATTCCTTCTGATTTTAAAAAATATAGTGAAGAAAAAATGGGAAATTTTCCTAACTCTGCACATGATAGCTGTTATTTATCTAACTTCGAGGAGGCATATGAAAGTAGGTGACATTTCTGTTTAGGTTCCTAGTGTTAAAGTACAAACCTAGAATTAGACGCAAAAATATCTTCTAAAGTTCTTTTTTTAAATACAGAAGTAGTAAAATGGAGCATTTAGGCATTATATCACAAGTCTAAGTGCTAAAAAAGGTATAATATGTACCTTATGACCAAAATCCAGAAAAAGGTAAGCATCCTATGCGTGTAAGGAAACATACACCCCACTTTTTATTGTCTCAGGTAAAATTAGAAATGTTCATTTGAGTGATTTATGTTGTAACTTCTAACAATTATTTCAATTTTACATGTGAAGTTTTTTGTTGTATTTTTCTCATGTATTGTGCTGGGGAGTGAACGAACTATCTTTAAACAAACTAGCTTTGGAAACAGCGAGCTGCTCAGGATCAGTTCACCGAAAAAAAATATCACATACTTTAAATCAACAAATGTTGTCAAGGAAATGTTTGGTTCAGTAATTCCAGAGGCGTAAAATCTATTGAGCAGAGAGCAGTTGCTGTGAATTATTTGCTCCATTCTAATAAATAATATAGTAACTGCCTTTTGCTCTAGCCATAATTCATTTGTTGTTTTTGTTGTCTTCTCTACATACTATAAATCATGTGATCTAAGAAGTCTGATTTGCTGTCTTTTGGGAGTTGAGTTAAGGCTATAAAGCCATGAATGCTTTGCCAAACAGCTTGAAAATGTCATTCTTGCCATCACTGCTGTTGTCACAAATGCCTCTCCCTCTTTGTACTGGCTAAATACATTTGACTTTAAAATTAACTTGTACAGTAACAAGATGAAAATGCTAGTTCTACTGGTAGAGAATATTATAAGGAGACATCTGATTTGTCCTTCAAAATCATGATGAAACAGAATCTGACTCATTCAGCAGCTATGGCATGTATTTTAAATCAATTAGTCTCCATAACATAAGATCAAAGCTCTGAACTGTCTCAGGGATCTTTTACCCTTAGTCTGCCTGGACTTGATGTATGCAGTCACTGAGTTAAGTCAAATGGTATATATTCTCTAACATTTTCAGCTTTGTCCTCTGGAGAAATGTGCCCATTTTTGGTCCCTAGTTTACATTTGATAGGGGAGAAAATCAGAAGCTGTTTTTTCAATCTATTCAAGCCATTGATGTTAAACCATCAACAGCAGGGAACTACCTTAAAAAAAAATCTGCCTTAGCACTTTGTGTTTTTCCATTAAAGCATAATCAGTCACCCTTCTGCTCCACGAAGGCAGCTTTTCTTTTCTGTACATGCCTGAATGCATAAATAGTTTTGGAGATTTTGACTTATACCAATCCATGCTCCAGCTTCCCTGTTTATACATTCATGCATCTCAGAGCCAAACAGAACTACTGAATCATGCAGTCTGTTCCTCTGCTTAACTCAGGCCAGCTATTTTCATCCAGTTATTTCATCCTACAGGGAGCCTAATAAGTAGTCTGTCTGCATAAAGGTGATAATAATGCATTTTTTCCACTGAATGTTAGAACATTAATTACATGACATTAATCCTTTTAAGGCATTTTGAAATTTGCTGTAGAAATCCATGCTAAAAAACAGTATTTCGTGACTCTGAGTAGCAGCTAATGTTAGAATCATATTGAATAATCATTACTTGTCTCTTTTCAAAATTAGTAATATAAAAGGTTAATTGCCTTTGATTAGATGCAGGAAAGACACTTGAAAAAAGAATGTTATGACACCAATTAAAAACATAGTAGCAATTTTACCATCGTCTCTCTAAACTGAGTTTAATTCATACTCATGCTAAGTTGTTAGATCTGCAGGTCTCAGCAAATCCACATACAGATTAATTTTGGGTGAGTCTTCTTTTGATTAAGAAAGATTTATCAAGCTCCAAAACAGGTGAGCTCTGTTTCATAGTAGGAGCTGCTGCCACAGGCCAACGACTGTTTGCAGTAATGGGCACAGGGATAAGGCTAGAATCAGAAAATTAGATTACTTGTTGAAAGAAAGATGAAAATGTTGAACTAAACCCAGAATATTTCAACAGAATTTAAGTATTTTCTTCCCACACACTGTCCACTACTGATCTTTGTTGTTTTTCAACTTTAACTGATGTGGCAGTAGATGGTGTCATTTCCCATGTAACGGTCCTAATCCAGTCTGAAGTACTATTAGGCGTTGGTCTAATATGGTGTAGGAGTATGTTGTAAGTATCATAGTGATTTGGCAAAGTGTACATCAGTATTAATTTAAAATATTTTTCCATTCAGAGTATATACACTTTCTCTTAGCAATGAACAATTCAAAGAACTCCATTTACTTTCACTGTGTATGTAGGTATGGTAAGCCACCCTCCATGCGAATGTTTTTATGGGGTCCACAGAACATCCAGCTGTACTCTTTCTATTAAGTTAATCCGTATTTTGAGATGGCAAACAGGTTTTACAGTTATGAATGAAAACTTCATATTATCCTAAAATGGTAAAACAATATTTTGTTTTTGGAAAATAGAGAGTGTTCAAAATACATGCCATCTTTTAAAAAATGCTCATCTGTGGTGGTTTAACCCCCTCTGGCAACTAAACACCACACGGCTGTTCACTCACTCCCACCTCGTGGGATGGGGCAGAGAATTGGAAGAGTGAAAGTGAGAAAATTCATGGGTTGAGATTTAAAAGACAGTTCAATAGGTAAAGCAAGGGACATGCATGCAAGCAAAGCAAAACAAGGAATTCATTCACCACTTCCCATGGGTAGGCAGGTCCTCAGCCATCTCCAGGAATGCAGGGCTCCATCACACATAACGGTGACTTGGAAGACAAAATGCCATCACTCCAAACATCCCCCCCCTTCCTTCTTCTTCCCCTAGATTTCTATGCTGAGCATGACGTCCTATGGTCTGGAATAGCCCTGTGGCCAGTGGGGGTCAGCTGTCCTGGCTGTGCCCCCTCCCAGCTCGTTGTGCCCCTGGCAGAGCAGGGGAAGCTGAAAAGTCCTTGACTGGTGTCAGCCCTGCTCAGCAACAACTGGATGTTAACAACATCAGTGTGTTATCAACATTCTTCTCATCCTAAATCCAAAACACAGCTCTGTGCCAGCTACTAGGAAGAAAATTAACTCTAATCCAGCCAAAACCAGGACATCATCAAAGATGAATTTTGTAGGTTAAGCTAGTCTTTAGACGGTGTTCAACTTGTGTTCATGGTTTCTACACTCTTTCCCATTCACAGAGTATTAATGGTCCCTCAAGCAGTGATGGTTACTTCCTAATGGCATGACTATGTTTCTTTTCAGAAGAAAAATACAAACATATCTGATAAGATTTCCAAACAAGTAGCAATTTTTTTCTGAGATACGGTGCACTTTCACAGAAATTTCTGATACTTTGGAAGTCTGCAAACATAGCTGACCAGTTAGAGCACATCTTCTACTTCACATTTAACCAAAAGAAATCCAGGTTTTGCCTCTGAAAAAAATGTCTCTGTGCTGAGAACTGAAGCACAGGACATGGTAACAAGTGGGAGATTCATGGGAGATTCATATTAAAAGCACATGCCAGAAATGAACTAAAGCAGTAGCACAGATAAGCTCATAGGCTCATCTCTTTCCATGATTGTTTATTCTGAATGGATCCAGTTACAACAAACAGTAAACTGTCCCTGCCTTGTGGAAGGGAAAAGAGAGACATTTAGAGAGAGTTTTAAAAATAGAGATAAGAAAGGTGGGTGAACAAGGAAGAATCAAAATAAGGGAAAGAAGGACTCCCCTTCTTATAACTGTGGGGCTTTTTTTCAAACAATAAAAATAAATAAAAGTAAGTAATACATTAACAGTGACTAAACTGAAAATCTTTTGGAAAAAAAAAAAGGGCAAGAACTCACTGCTTCAGTAGGTATCCTGGAAGAGATTTCTTTAACTGGTCCTTTTCTGCATTGGAACATGATTTTCTGCTCCTGCTGATCCTCTCATATAAAAATTCTAGGCTGTCAAATAAGTGAAGAGAAATTCTTAAACATTGTTGGCTTCATTTTACAGGAATCTAAGAGGGCACAGTAATACTTCCTTCTTGTTTGAAGAGCAAATGATGGTAATAAAACCTTTCTGAAGGTTCCATGTCTGTCCAATGCCTATCTAGCAAACAAAAGGAAAACTGCTTTCTCCAGGATCATGATAATTGTCATAATCATAATAATAATAAGACAGTTTTTCTTAGCCTTCTCCTAAGTTAAAATGCGTCTGTCTAGTATCTTTAAGCAAAGTCTTGTCTCTCACTTTCTGCCATTCAGTCCAGAAGCACAGACCAGAGAGAATAAAGTTTTTTGGATCCATTTCAGGTTTCCTTCAAATCTAGTCCAGGGTCAAAATTCAGCGTAATGAAAAGTAAAAACTTGTAAGTTGTTAATCTGTTAAATGCCTCACTTACTCCTGTCCTGGTTTCAGCTGGAAGTTAATTTTCTTCATAGAAGCTAGCATGGTGCTGTGTTTTGGATTTAGTACTACAAGAATGTTGATAACACACTGATGTTTTTAGTTGTTGCCAAGTAGTGCTGAGACTACTCAAGGACTTTTTGAGCTTCTCCTGCTCGGCCAGGTGCATAACAAGCTGGGAGTACAGCACAGCCAGGACAGCTAGCCCAAACTGACCAAAGAGCTATTCCATACCATATAACAGCATGCTCGGGGGGGCTTAGTCGGTCGGTCGGTCGCGGCTCAGGGAGTGATCGCTGCTCGGGAACTGATCGCGGCTCAGGGAGTGATTGCGTCTCAGGACGGGCTGGGCATCGGTCGGCGGGTGGTGAGCAATTGCATTGTGCATCATTCGTTTTGTATATTCTGTATATTCTGTTATCATTCTCATTATTACTATTATTATTATTTTCTCTTATTAAACTGCCTTTATCTCAGCCCTCGGCTCTAACCTTTTTCTCCTTCCCGATTCTCTCCCCCATCCCACTGAGGGAGGGGGGGGGAGTGAGCAAGCGGCTGCGTGGTGCTGAGTTGCCAGCCGGGTTAAACCACGACACTCCTTTATTCTTCACTGAACCCTCCCCTGCTCAGTACTCCTGAGGTCAAGGCATTTAAAAGAAATTTTCTTTTCAGCAGCTTGATCATCAGGACACGTAATACTTACTCATAGAGCCTTAAGGATGTTTTCCTGTTGCATTTAATGCTGTTTATGCTGGGAAGCCCTTTCTGTTTTTTTTTTTTTTTTTTTTTAACATAGCATAGTCATACTACCTCTTCCTTCTAATGGAAAATCAGGCAATATAATTTCTACTGTTAAAATCTTTTGATGCTATTGTTGCCACACAGATCTGAAAGTTTATATTAATTTCCACTGCTGCCTAATATATTATTGAGTATTTAATATAATACATGATTTTTTTCTAAAATGCTTGATACAGGTTTTTCATGCACCTATGATTTTAACAAATGTTTGCAAGGAAAAAAAAATTTAATCAACTCTGTAAAATATTGAGAACGCCCTGAAACCCTATGCAGAAAATCTGACATACATAGCACCCAGAGTTCAACTGTATGGAAGATGCAGTGTAGGAGACAATTATATATCCAGGGTGAAAGCTGGAGTAATATTGAGAGTACATGTATTTTTCCTTCCTCTCTAGGACTTTCTCAAGAACAAAAAGTGACAGGAGATGTAGTGTTAGCCTAAGAGTATGCTTCAGCAATACTTTATTGCTTTATTTTATTTATTTATTTTTTTGAGAATAAATTTTGGTGCAAAACACTGTCCTGGTTTTGGCTGGGAGAGAGTTAATTTTCTTCATAGTAGCTAGCATAATGCTGTGTTTTGGATTTAGTACTAGAAGAATGTTGATAACACACTGATGTTTTTAGTTGTTGCCAAGTAGTGCTCAGACTACTCAAGGACTTTTTGAGCTTCTCCTGCTTGGCCAGGTGCATAACAAGCTGGGAGGGAGCACAGCCAGGACAGCTGACCCAAACTGACCAAAGAGCTATTCCATACCATAGAACGGCATGCTCTGGGGGGGGTTAGCTGGCTGGAGAGGGGAGAGTGATCACGGCTCAGGGAGTGATCACTGCTTGGGACGGGCTGGGCATCGGTTGGCAGGTGGTGAGCAGTTGCATTGTGCATCATTCGTTTTATATATTCTGTATATTCTCTTACCATTCTCATTATTACTATTGTTATTCTTTTCTCTTATTAAACTGTCTCTATTTTGATCCACGGGTCTTACTTTTTTTTTTTTCCCAATTCTCTCCCCCATCCCACTGAGGGAGGGGGGAATGAGCGAGCAGCTGTGTGGTGCTTAGTTGCCAGCTGGGTTAAACCACGACAAACACTAACTCAAGAATACAAAAACCCACAGTTTCCCTGTCCTGATTTTGGCTGGGATAGAGTTAATTTTCTTCATAGTATCTTGTATGGGGCTATGTTTTGGATTTGTGCTGAAAACAGTGTCAATAACATGGAGATGTTTTCATTACTGCTGAGCAGTGCTTACAATGTGTCAAGGCCTTTTCTGTTTCTCACATCATGCACCAGTAAGTAGGCTGGGGGTGCACAAGAAACTGGGAGGGGTCAGCTGACCAAACGGCTATTCCACACCATATGATGTCATGCTTAGCATATAAATCTGGGGAAGAAGGCAGGGAGGGACATTCATAGTGATGGCATTTGTCTTCCCAAGTCACCGTTATGTGTGATGGAGCCCTGCTTTCCGGGGCATGGCTGAGCACCTGCCTGCTGGTGGGAAGTGGTGAATGAATTCCTTGTTCTGCTTTGCTTGTGTGTGCGGCTTTTGCTTTCCCTATTGAACTGTCTTTATATTACACCATGAGTTTTCTCACTTTTGCTTTTCCTATTCTCTCCCCATCCCACCACAGGGAATCAGTGATCATCTGTGTGGCGCCTAGTTGCTGACTGGGTTAAACCACAACATCCCTAAGTCTGAAAGTGCAACAGTGAACTTCTTGGGATGTTTCAGCCCCTTAAGTATTCTGCTAGCCCATGCTAGTGTTGAAAATTAATGTCTTTACACAATTTGATTTAGTAGCAGTTTAGAATTTATTTTTGCCTTTACAGAAAATCACAGGATTGGATTGTGATATTTTAATAGCACTCAATCATCAGTTGATTAACAAAGTGATTTGATAAAATTTGTTTTAATTAAAACAGCGACTTAGTTAAAGATTTAAAATTGGCAAGGTTCACTCTATTGCTGCATGGAAGAAGTACACAAAGGAAAATTAAGTTACACTCAAGTTAGAATGATTCACAGAAAGACCGTGGCTGTGGAGAATGAGGACTTTCCTGTTGAGTCATGAGGTTCAGAGGAGACCCCTTTGCTTTCTAAACTCCTTCGCAGAGAGGAGTCTAGGTGCAGCTAGGTCCCATCTGAGTCTCGGACTTTTTTAATGGTTTATAGCTAAGGATAACATGTGTCACTTTGTAATTGAATCACACATTTACAGGTTACTTCACACATGAATACACACAGACACAATTTTATATGTATATATACATTATATATAAATAAAAATATATATGAAATTATTAAAAATTCCTCTCAAGTTCAGTGAAATATTCATGTCAAATGTCTTGGCATTTCTCAATGGGCGAGGGTTGATCCTCAAACACTGAAGGGTTTCAGCCCAGCCTCACAGAATCACAGAATCTCAAGGGTTGGAAGGGACCTCGGGAGGTCATGTAGTCCAACCCCCCTGCTAAGGCAGGTTCTCCTACAGCATGTTACTCAGGCCTTCATCCAGGCGGGCTTTGAATATCTCCAGAGAAGGAGATTCCACAACCCCCCTGGGCAGCCTCCACAGTCAGTCTTTTGCAATGGACCTCTGATTTTCACAAACTTCAGTGTCTGCGAGCTCTGAGAGGTGTCCTACTCAGAGGGAGATGGTGGTCACAGCCTACTGCGGTCGAGAGGGGCTCAAAGGGCTTTACTTAGGACTGTTGTTTATAGCTCCGTGAGATGATTTGCTTTAGTCATTAGTAATTTTCCATCCTGCCACAATCATAGAATCATGGAATTGTTTAGGTTGGAAAAGACCTTTAAGATCATCAATTACAACCATTGACCTAACACTGCCATCCCACCACTAAACCATGTCCTTAAGCACCACATCTACCCGTCTTTTAAATACCTTCAGGGATGGGGACTTGACCACTTCCCTGGGCAGCCCCTTCCAATGCTTGATAACCCTTTGGGTAAAGCAATTTTTCCTAATGTCCAATCTGAACCTGCCCTGGCACAACTTCAGACCATTTCCCCTCATCCTATTGCCTGTTACCTGGGAGAAGAGCCCAATTCGCACCTCGTTACAGCCTCCTTTCAGGTAGTCATAGAGGGTGATAAGGTCTTCCCTCAGCCTCCTTTTCTCCAAGCTGAACAACCCCAGTTCCTTCAGTGGCTCCCCATCAGCCTTGCTCTCCAGACCCCTCAACAGCTTTGTTGCCCTTCTCTGGACCCGCTCCAGCAATGCAACATCTTTCCTGTAGTGGTGGGCCCAAAACAGAACTCAGTATTCAAGGTGTGGCCTCACCAGTGTGGAGTACAGGGGCACAACCACTTCCCTATTCACACGGGCCACACTATTCAGCCGGCTGTCAACCAGCACCCCCAGGTCCTTTTCTGCTGGGCAGCTTTCCAGCCACTCTTCCCCAAGTCTGTAGCATTGCATGGGGTTGTTGTGACCCAAATACAGCCAGCAATTACTGGAATTCCAGTACCAATGATACCACTTAACTGTCCAACTCATTGCACAAAGGCCAAGGTCTGCAGGAATTTGTGAGACTGTAAAGCGGTCCAGGAAAAAAAGGAGGGGGATGCACCACCACAAGTAGGGATTTTTACTAAAGGACATGGGCATTTATATCACAGTAGCACTAGTCATAGCCACTTACTCCTGACTTTGTAAGGATTTTACTAACACATAAGTATTGTGTGAGTCTGTCATAAGAAGTTGAGACAGTCCCAGTAGCAAAAAGAAATCATCTTTCCATTTTGATGCAACAGCTAATCCTAGAAACCATTTTTGGGCACATTGAGGGCAATAAAATAATGAGAAGCAGTCAGCATGGCTTCAGTCAGGGGACACTTCAGTGATGAAATTACTGGTCTGGTAGATGAGGGGAGAACAGTGGATATTGTCTGCCTGGAGTTCAGTAAGGTCGCTGACACTGTCACTTGTAAGATTCTTATAGTGAAGCTGTTGCAGTAACAGGCTGAATGAGCAGGCAATGAGGTGGATAGAAAATTGGCTGGATGATTGGTCCCGGAGGGTGGTGATCAGTGACATGAAGTCTAGCTGGACTCTGGACACAGTCCTGGGCAACTGGCTTTATGTTGATCCTGCTTGAGCAGGGGAGTTGACCAGATGACCTCCAAAGGCCCCTTACCTCAGCCACTCTGTGGTTCTGTGATTCCATGATTCTGTTTGAAAAAGCGATGTTCAGTGTGGACATCCAAGTTCATCCTCTGATCTGTGAGTCCTCCTGCATGACCTGAAAAACACTAAAAATTGGTGGTTCACCAGGCATCCCATGGTTTATATGTCTTTTCTACAGTACTGCATGGAAAACACACAGAAAGTGTGCATCTCTGTGTTTTGTCTATGCTCTGTCAAACTCTCTTTACTCTTTTCTATGTATTGTAAAGATTAAAATTAAAACTGAGAACTGATTGTTAAAATTCATCTTTGTATTAGATATCGAGCGAATTTTTGAGTAGCTGGTAAGTTCCTATATGTAGAGCTCTATCTCTTACTTTATAAATCTGTTAGCAAGATGACATCATACCAATAGAACAGCATTACTTGTTAATTAAGCACGTGTAAAATTACTGCTCATCAATGAAAAAAATAACATTTCAACCTTTTATAGCCTTTTTAATTCTACAGTCTGAATTTTATTGTTGGGTGAATGTGAAATGAGAAGCAATGAAATTACATGTCCAAGCTTATATAAAAGTTCAACAGCAGAGCTTAAATAAAAAATAGACATCCTCAGCCCTACCTTAATGGTTCTGCTATTAATAGCTATCTGCTGTGCAGCAAGATATGAAATACCTGCAAGACATTTCTAAGACAAGAGCTGAAATAACTGGGTGCCCCTTTGTAGTTCTACTGTTAGTTTACTTCTCCACAATAATATAAAACCTGTAGCATAAATTACTAATACAGTAGGGATTTGGCAGTTATTCTTCTGGAATTGTAACTATATTGACAGACTTAACAAAACCTGACTTCAGTGCAACCTACTTAGTCACCAGCAAGATTCCCTTGGTGAACGGGACTTTCTGAAAAGCATCCTTTTTCCAAATGCACTCTTCTGTTTCCTGATTACTCCAGTCTGTGAATGCAGTTCTGCCCTGCTTCTGAGATAATCTTTAACTTTTCTCAGTCTCCCTTTTTATTTCCCCAAATATGTTCTCTTATACTCTGTATTTTCTTGTGCTGACTTCCGATTTGTATCACCTCAAGAATCTCTTCCTCCATATTGATTGGATTTATCTATTATGTAGGTTCATAGAGAATCATTTATTATACGCAACTTTTTTGAATCTTTGGATTGGCCTGAAGGGGAGATTCATATCAGCAAAGTACAAACCTTCCAGAACAAATTTTTCTTATGTAGAATACAGTTTTCTCTGAGGCAAGTGAAGGTATGATGTCTGAGATATACTGCTGTATCTAAATAGAAGAGAGGGGAAGGAATGAATGAAAGAACCCTTTGATAAATCAGGAAAATATTTACTGAACTTGTTATAGTGCTGCATACTGTGAATATGAGTAATTTTATGACACAATGTTATAAGATTAACTTTAAAAACTTGAGGAGACAAATCCCTCTCTATCTAGGTCCTGGGTGTGGTATTTCACAAATTCTGCTCCAAGTACATTTCATTGTGCTTTCCCAATTGTTAAGATAAACGCTCCCTTTATTATACCGTCAGGTATTGCAAAACCCCCCAAAATTATAAAGGCACAGATTGTTGACATTTTTTTCCCCTATGCCTCTGAAACTGAACCAAATAGAAGCTCTTGGAGTAAGCTGGAGAGGAAAGTGGTCCATTAGAACCTGATCTTCATGGTAGGAACAGCTGTGATAGCAATAATAGTAAAGGTGTATAATTTTTATTTGAAATAGAAGCAGTATTTTTCATGTATCGAAGAAATTCTGCAGGAAATAAATGTCTCATTCCAAGTAGTAAGAACTAAAGCTAAATGGAAAGACACGTCTGGTTTAATACGTGGACATTTCCAGATTAAATACTGCCCAGACCTTGATATACCTCTCTTTATGAATTTACTCAGCAGATGAATACCTCAGGAAGAAGCAAAATATTCACTACGGATGTGTTTTTTTGAAACTCATTTCTGAGTATCCAAGAAAACAACAACCATTTGATTTCCCTATTTCAAGTCAACATCCTTTCAGTTTTCTCTAAGGTGAAAAAAAGTAATCTGAGAAGCCAATTATCCAGGAAACAAGATTATTCAGTAATGTGACATTTCTCTACATACTTTATCATGTAATGGTACATAGCCATAGAAACAATACCCATTAATTTCTGAGAAGCAAACTGTAAATGTCATTCACCATAAATAGTTTCATAAATGACCCTTTATGTTACATGAAACCTTTATTATTCTGAAAGGTTTATATCAGCATGAAGAGGGATCATTCTTGATTTGAACTTTAAAATGTTTAAGTAGAAGATGACACTGAAGACACTGAGCAAATACGGTAAATACCTTTGCTGGTATAAATATAATTTACTGAATGTAATTTGTAGTGTTATCAACAAGAACTTCATAGGTTTTTATGGTCAGCAATTGACTAAAACTGCTTTCACTGTTACTTTGTTAAATATATATAGTAACTCTACGGGAAACAAGTGTAGTTTTAGATACACTTTTATAAGTGAAAGATTTGTGTGTACAGGTAGATAGTCCTCAGATTTTGACAGTCTTCACAGAAAAAGTTTTCATATCATGTACATCTATGAAGGATACATTTCTTCTTTAATAAATAAAACAGAATGTTTTCTTCACCTAATTTTGAAAGAATAAAGTTTCATTTGTTTTGCCTGGCATGTATTTTTTCATTACAGGTATTTGTGAATACTGAACCTTTGCAGAGCCAAATCATACACGTCTCAATTCAGAGAAATTCTTAAGCCTGTGCCTAGTTTCCAGTATTTTGGCTAAAAGACCTTAATTCTAATAACATCATCTGATGATGTTCAATGGAATTAATCTGGGCAAGCTGAAAAAATTGATGTTATGACAAAGGAAACATTTCAATGCTTTTCCAACAACAGACTTGTTCTGACAACTCTCATAAGATTTAAGTTAATAAAATATTCCTGCTTAAAAGTTAAAAATATTTGGCATATTTTTGTGGAATGCAGCAATTATTATGCTACTATGTAACATGTCTGGCTGAAATTTGTAGTTTGTGGGTTATATTAATGGATTCACAGATTTTAATGGCAGAAGTAATTGCTGTTACTAGGAAATTTAATCTGCTTAACATAGGACATAAAATTTTGACATGTAGTCCACCATCAGAACCATATAGTTTCATGACATGGAGCTTATCTTTCTGAAAAATATTCCAAAAATTTCAGATATTTCAAATTATGTATAATTCTTAATGCACCTCAGTAAGTTGCTTCTGAAGGCCAGCATTCTAATGATAAAAACTTTGAATAGTCTATCAATTAATTAAGCAACAATTTTAATCAATATTACAGATAAATTGATAGGCTATTACTATTGATTATATGGAGATTATTTTGGTTTGGGTTCTTCTGCCAGTAGACCAAGAAGATAGGTCTAGCATTTCTCATGGATGGACACTTTTCCCATCTTTGAAACATTCTTACAATTCTGAGTCCTTCGTAAATTTCAGTATATTTTTTATATGTAGATCCCTGAAGACCACTTTGTACAAAATAGTTATCTTGTCAATAATTTATTTAAAGAGCACAGAATTCTCCCAACTCTGTTTATATATTCAAGAGTGTTATAAATTCCTGTCACCTATAGTGACAATGTAAGCCCTTTTACATGTTTAGAGCTAATTGAAACTTTCATTGAGAACTAATTGAAACTTGCATTGGGCTAGTTTGCCACAGTACAAAATAAGGGCCATTTTTTCATGCTGTTTCTTTGACATAAACATTCTTTTAAAATTGTTTTTAAAGTGCTGGAATTCGAACTGAAAATATTTATACACATTGTCATAATTTGCACAAAGTCATGAAAGGCATGCTTATTTCAGCAGGTGAGATTTCTCATGCCAATGATAAATTTTAGATGTCTGTACTGAACGTTAATTCACTGATCATAAACAAACAGTCTCATGACAGAGATGTTAAATATTTTAGTTATTTCTGTGCATGAAACTCCCAGTAACAGTCATTACAAAAACTACATGTGGATATGTTGTATGTTCTGTACTCCTGGAAGGATCAATAAGAAAGCAGAATCTTGGCTCTGTCTGCTTCATCAGATAACCTTTGTAACATTCATGAGGACTGGCTAGTTATGCGGTACATACATTGCTTTCATCAGTCTTAAAGAAAATATAAACAACTAGATTATTTACCAGAACACCTGTTCATGAGTTGGTCCTCCTAAAACTAGTTTTCATTATACCAGTGTTTGCTGTTTCTTTTTTTAATTTTAGATTGCCTTGGAAATGCAAATAAACTGACTGGATGTGGCACAAGCAGAAGAGACAAAATAAAGCCTGTGATTAACATATGTTATGAATTTAACATTTTAATGAATTTTAAAAGTTGGCATACAAAGTCATCTTTGCACACAGTTCATATATGATTTCCCAAAAAGATATTAATTTCATGAATAATTAATAGTTTCTTTATTGATAACAAGTTTCTTAAGCAGAAACAATTTTTTTTTTAAAAAAAAGAGCACAAGAATTCAGAATTAAGGAAAAAGAAGAGCAGAAAATTTATACATTCAAATCACTAGAGGGACAAAACTCCAGAGCATTACCTCTGCACAATAGATTTCACAAAATTTAGACAAAATAATACAATGAAATTAATTGCAATAAATACCTTTTACCAGATAGAAAATGAAACACAAATAAGACATAAAAAATGATATTAATACAAATAAAAAGTTTCTACAGAAGAAATAAAATTCCAAACTAGTGATATTCATTCTATAAATGTCAGTGAAATTGGACATAAGTACAGAAAGACTTAAGAAAAAAGTGAAAAAAAAAAAGATGAAAGCCATCTAATCATATGCAAATATTTAGCTAATTCAAACTGAATAACAAACATGACTATGAACTGACTGTACATTTTCTACAAGAATACATAATTATACATAGATTTTAATTTTTCATTAATTTCTATAGAACCTTTTATGCTTCTATTTGTTTTATAAAGTACACAACCATTTACAGTTTCAGGCTCATTCACAGCTCTTCATGGTTATGTATTGCCCAACTACCAAAAGCTAAGTTCCAGATTATTTATTAAGGAAACAAAATGGTTGGCCTGGACAGCACTTATTTGAATCTCTTTATCTCCCATTTTTTTCTTTGCTGAGAACATCTGAATGAGAAAGTTTGTCTCTGTAGGTGCCTAATGCTGGTCATCAAACTCACACTGATCTAGCTTCAAAATTTCATCACTTAAATTCACTCTGAAATCTGCAGCATACAAAAATGAAATATTAGAGACTATTATTCACTTTTAAAAACCTAATTGAGCAAAACCACTCTTACAAAATTACAGAGCTGACAGCATTCTAAAGTTTTTGTCTAGCAATGTTTGGAAATAAATACTTTTTCTCCCATTGTGACTCAACAGCACTTGTGCCATATAATAATCTCAGGCATTACCTGTATCCATGGTTATCGATGTGGAGTACAACTTTTATACTGAAGCATAATCTTTGCATAGGTTGGTAGAAGATGGCTTTGTATCTTCTTGTTCTCATTTCCTGTAATTTCACTGTAGCATGTCCTATTAATTGCTTACTGTTTACCTCACAGATATAATGAAGTTCAGCAAATTACAGAGTTCAAGTAAGAATACACAACAAATAATTGATTGTCCCTTTTTTACTGAGAAAATTGGCTGTAAACATCTCTCAAAATTCTCAAGCATGTTAATTATTCTAAATTATTCCTGATTTTCAACAGTTCTTCAGATCATTCAAGCTGTAAGTATACATTCTACAATTAGAATTTTGGCTTATACAGCTAACCAGTTTAAGCAATGCTTAATGCATTAGCAATGCTTGCAAATTCCTTGTGTTACTGACTGACAACAAATTTACAGTTGCATATTTATCTGTAATATAAGGTACCAAAGCTGCTAGCTACATTGATATACCATTTAATCAAGAGGAAAAAGCAGTAATATTGCACACACTAATTTCATATCTAAAGAACACTAATTATCACATTCTGAAAGAATATATATTTATATATATATATTAAGAAATAGTTATTTCCCTGAATTTCCATGATTTCTCATGGTTTCATGTTAAGTTAAAAGCTGAAGTAAACTGACATAAAAGGATTCCAGAATATGATCTCTTTTCTCTGCAAATTCACATGGGTTTCACATCATTTTCTTGACATTTGCTCAGGTCTAATTGCTAACTGGTTTTAAAGATGTAACTTTTTCTGTCAAAATCTTTCAGTCTTGCAAAGAGTAGATGATTCACATGCAGCCATAGTGGGTTCCCAGACTTACGTGAATATGACAGGGGGGAAAGTTAAATAAGAAAATCTCTATTTTACTGTAGACAAATGCTTACCTTTAGTGTGATATTCATGTTTCAATTTCATAATATTTATAGCACAATTTTCAAAAGTGCCCAAGTAAATGAAGTTTAACTTCTGCTGACTCTTAAAAGACTAAGGAGCTAGTAAAGCCTACAGGTTGAGGAGAGCTTTGGTCAAATAGTTCTCAAAAGTTGGCCTTTGTACCTTAGTCACTTTATAAATCAACTAAGAATCCCAAATTCCTCAGAAAAATTCAAATGTCATTCAACTGACATTGGAACTTTCCTTTTGAAAACCTTGCCTTTGCTCCTGACCATGCTGAAGTTGATGGTCCTCTTCCTACAGCACAGGATGAGTGATATAAAAAAGCTTATTTATGTTTGTAGAATAATTGTGTTAGATCTATGACAAATGAACCATATAAAATGCTATTATTTTTGTCTATCCTTGCGATGAGAGTACATTGTACTAATGTCTTTGAAATTTATAAATGGAGAAAATACTGAAAACTGAAATCAAATCTATTTTTTACTTTAAATTTCTCTAGTAAAACAACAGGAGAAAAGGTGGTATCTTGACTTGCCTACTTCAAGACAAATCTACCTCCATCCAGTGTGAAAACTCTGTAATTAGTTAGTCATGACAAGAATAATAATTGCTGGTCTTGAGTCAGCTTTCAAGCAACCACAGATGGCTACCACAGCCTTCTGATATCACTGAAGCTTTTTTGGGACCACATAGCAAAGTCTTTGTGTGGTAGAGGTATTTGCCTGAGGGTACTTAGGATAATAACCTTTCCTCTCATTTTAAGATTTTTATGAGTTCTAAGTTCCTGATCTTTCTTATGTGAAAGGACTCATATTTCTTGATTTTTCTTGAACATGTGCCTTTCACAAAAAACTTTCCTGATGATGTATTCCTAAAATCTTTTCACTGTTTTGCTGATTGAACTTAAAGAGGCAGAAACAAAGTTAGGTTATGTGTAGTTAACCATGGAACAGGGCTTGGAAAATAAGATTTAAAAATTTTGTCATTGTGTGAGGTGTATGATTAGGTCTTAATTTTCTCTGATAGTCTTTTATTTCCTTTCTTGAGATTACACATCCATATTTCTTGTTACAGTTTGAAATATTACATGTATAAACCAAATATTTGTGTATAAAGTAGTAAAGTTGTGTGTCTCTTCTTTTTTCAGATAGCAAATATTGTGTACATCCATTTGCAATACATTTTTAATAGTGCACTTCATTGAGGAAATTTCAGATTCATTCATATGTTATGCCTCCTGGAAAGCTGAACTATGTCATACACTTGCACGCACTCCCTTTCAGGTTCCCTAATTATTTTTAAATCCTCTTAGTCTTAACCTTTTTCTTATAGAGAAACCGTGCTGTGGAAAATGTGATTTCCCTCTGAGGCACCCACAGCACATGACAAAATGGTAGGAATGGAACGCTCTGCTCCAAAGAGGATTACAAGAAAGGTGCATTCTCTAAGTCACAGAGTTTACTCAGATTGGGAAATGTCCCTGTTTCATCCAAGGACCACCTCTTCATTCACAGAAATTAGAGAAACAGAGTTGGCCAAATGCAATTTCACAAGCATATTTTTAAGCCTGAATAGATACTTTGAGAAATATTCATAGAACCATAGAGTCCTTTAGGTTGGAAAAGACCTTTAAGATCATCAAGTCCAACCATTAACCTAACACTGCCATCCCACCACTAAACCATGTCCCTAAGCGCCACATCTACTTGTCTTTTAAATACCTCCAGGGATGGGGACTCGACCACTTCCCTGGGCAGCCCGTTACAGTGCTTGACAATGCTTTCGGTGAAAAAATTTTCCCTAATGTCTAACCAAACCTGCCCTGGTGCAACTTCAGACCATTTCCCCTTGTCTTATCGCCCATTCCCTGGGAGAAGAGACCAACACCCACCTCACTATGATGTCTGTTCAGGTAGAACAACACTCCTTCAATGACACAAAACACTCCCCTACTCTTGCTGACCACACTATTTCTGATACAAGCCAGAATGCCATTGGCCTTCTTAGCCACCTGTGTACGCTGCTGGCTCATATTCAGATAGCTGTCAACTAGTACCCCATTGTACCTCAAAATTACCAGTATCCAAGTGCCTCAAAATGTGGTTTATTGCTAATCAAATCAGAGTAGGGTAAAGAGAAAATAAAACTAAATCTTAAAACACCTTTCCCCCACCCTTCCCTTCTTCCTGGGCTCAACTTCACTCCCCATTTCTCTCCCTCCTCCCACCCCCATCCATCAGCAGCACAGAGGGAAGGGGAATGGGGGTTGAGGTCAGTTCATCCCACGCTGTCTCTGCCGCTCCTTCCTCCTCAGGGCAGGACTCCTCAAACTCCTCCCCTTCTCCAACCTGGGGTCCCTCCCACGGCAGTCTGTACTGGTGCATGGGGTTCGACCTTCCCAGGTGCAGCACTCGACACTTGCCCTTGTTGAACTTCATCAGGTTCCTCTCCGCCCAACTCTCCAGCCTGTCCAGGTCCCGCTGAATGGCAGCACAGCCTTCCGGCGTATCAGCCACTCCTCCCAGTTTTGTGTCATCAGTGAACTTGCTGAGGGTACACTCTGTCCCCTCGTCCAGGTCATTGATGAACAAGTTGAACAAGACTGGGCCGAGTACCGAGCCCTGGGGAACTCCACGAGCTACCGGCCTCCAACTGGACTCTGCCCTGCCGATCAGAACCCTCTGAGCCCTGTTGTTCAGTCAGTTCCCAATCCACCTCACTGTCCACTCATCCAACCCACACTTCTTGAGCTTCCCTATGAGAATGCTATGGGAGACAGTGTCAAAAGCCTTGCTGAAGTCAAGGTAGACAACATCCACCGCTCTCCCCTCATCTACCCAGCCGGTCATGCCATCATAAAAGGCTATCAGATTGGTCAGGCATGATTTCCTCTTGGTGAATCCATGCTGGGTACTCCTGATGATCTTCTTTTCCTCTACTTGCTTGGAGAGGACACCCAGAATGAGTTGTTCAAATAGTTAACAAATAGTTATTATTAGGTCTATTTCTAATATCGGCTGTCCTGAATTGAAACACTGCTCTGAAAGATCCTATGTGTTTTCAAGAAGTTATGTTTGTGTCTTCTCATTAATTCCTTTCATATAAAGAACAGAAATTTCATTCTATTCTATGGATTTCACTGCAAAATTATTAGAATTTTCAATTGTCTGAAATAGCTACAAAGGTTGAAGAAAGAAGGACAACTTAGCTTCAGTGAAATAGCTCACTGTTTCAAAAGTACCTTATTAGAAATTAAAATACCCTCACGTCTTTTTTTTTCCTGAATCTATTTCAGCATATTTTAAGTGAACTATAGTTGTCTCTTAGATAACATTACTGAGCACTGTAGAAATTCATTGCTCTTTCATTTCCAATTTTCATTTATGGCTGAAATGAATATTTTCCCCAATTACATATTTAATCATTCCCAATTATCTTTTCCTTGTTTCCTTTTTTAATATATATATATAAGAGAATATTAAGTCTTGAAAAAATCCTGCATATTTATAAAACCTCTTGGTCTAGATTAATACACATTGATTGATCAGCTCTCATTACTTGAGGCTGAATACCTTCTATTTCAGGTTTTCTTTACTACCACTGACATTGATTTAGATTGAGTAAAATGATCAAACTCCATCTTAAAGATGTAAAACCTAGAGTGTCTTGCATCTGTTGTACTGTCTTCCAAGACGTTTTTCTTTTATTTTATACAAATGAGTAAAAAATACTTAGTGCCCACAGGGGGACACCCATAGTTAAATGGTTTATTTAAAGAAGCAGAGAAAAGATAAGCAGAGAAAAAAGTTTCCTTTAACCTGTCTTTAAGCCATTTGCATTTTGGTGAATAGCAAACAGTTGAAATATACTCCAGACTTATCTCCTGGAATATACAAATTTTCATCACCTGGCAGAACTAAGTAACGTCCACACTGTCCCTGATGAACAGTGCCCCAGGTGGAGCGTCCCTTCCTTCCCCATCCATGCAAGGTGCATGGCCAAGCCTGTGATGTGCTCTTCTAGAGTATGGGTGCATCTACAGGAGAAAAAGGGGGGGGGGGGGGGGGGAAGAAGAGGTTTTGGGGTTTTTTTATAGTTGCTGGAATGTATGTCATTAGGTAACTGTTGTCCGTCATTGAATAAATCCACAGTTGAAAGTTTCCTGTCTTAGCAGTAGAAATTTAAGAGAGATAACTTGACCAGCATTAAGTACCACCTTTGCCTATAGTAGAAAGTCTACTAAAACTACTAAGCTTTCGAAATATACATATACACATACGTTCAGACTGAAGTAGAAAAAAAGGATAGAAGAAATAAAAGAAACAAGAAAAAAAATCAGTGTTCATATTTTAAAGAACTAAGGTTAAGAGTCTCAAAAGTTCAGAGAAGTCAAGAAGCATGGAGTGCTTATGTTCCCTTTACAGCTACAATTTTAATTCTAGTGTATCTAAGACACTCACATGGTTTGTTGTGGGTTACTTGTATGGTTTACTGTGGTTGGGATGCCAATGCCTTACCTTGTAGGTCCGTTATGAGAGTTAAACACTCTCAGATTTGCAGATAGATATGCAGGAGAAGGGAAATCATATTCAGTCTGAGCTGAGTTAAAGCAAGTCAGATCCTCAACCAGTGTCAGTAGTCTTAATTTCACTGGTGTTTCTTCATTTCAAAGTATCTGATATTCTTGTCTAATACCTACCTGGCACAACAACATGATGAGCAAATTTTGAGGCAGGAAGACCAGAAGTGCAGTGATGCAATCTAGTGAGAAATAAAGGTAAGATAAGAAATATATATAAAGACTGACCATACAACCATCAATAAAATTCTTCATTATCACCTGAGAGTAGACAACCAAAGAGACATCAAACTGGCAGTAGAACTGGAAGTCCAAAAAGGGTAAGAGAGATGAGATCTACAGAAAACTGGGGATCATCAGTATATACGTGGCCATGGGTGACCTTGCTGAAAGGGTATAATTCCCTCTTTCATAATTGTAAATGCTTTTCATAACAGTAACTCTCACTGACTCCAAAACCTGAAAGTTATAAGGCTTAATTAATTTTTATTGTCCTTACTGCCTCATATATAATTCATCATTTCATATATAATTCATTCCACTGTAGTTGTTGAGAAATTGTAATTTTGCTACATACAACTTATAAAACTACACAAGATAGTTGCCAAGTAATTCCCGTGTCGTGTTGCTGTTATGCACCAAGGATCAACAGTAACATTATTGACTCTGTTTTGGTCACAACATTTACTGAAGATGGTGCAAGACAAAGGAGCCTAGCTGAACTCTAATGCCTCAGACTGGTTTCTACCTGTAAGGTTTTCTTCCCTGTGTTCTGGTTAAAGAAGCTGGATGTAAAAATCAATGACAGGGGATACATCTGTCATCATTAAATGTCAGCTAAGTGATGCTAGCTCTGCTACAAATATTGAAAGTACATTTTGTTAGTCTTGTCACAGCTTTGGTGAAGTTCTGCATTGGCCTTAAAACTCTCCCAAGACTGCCTTATTCAGACCTTATCATCAGATCCATGTACTTTACTTTTCTTTGAGGCTGCATAAGATCCCTTTGCATCCTTTTCTTTGAGTGCCTGTCTTGTAAGACCTGCTGGTCACCCTCTTACACTATGGCATTCTCAATAACCTACATAAATTCCCAGTGCCTTGCACAGCCTTCTTGGTTTCAGTCTGTAAAAGTATCACAAACAAAATTTTCTGTTTTGATAAGTAATTTTGTTACATTTTCCTTTCCTTAAAAAGTCTTATGAGGAGGCTAATTTTAATATAAAATTTCCACTGATATTTCAGGTTATTCTGTCATTGTTCTGATGTTGAAGGACAGAATTACCACCAATACAAAAAATACATTAAGTTGGATTACAATGAATAAGCTTCCCCACTTAAGAGGCCACTGATTTGCTTTGTCACATTTACTGGCAGGAGATACTGACATTAAGTTTGAGGCAACTGGAGTAGTATTCATACTTGGGATGTTTAACTGAAAATAACGGTACTGCCAGAGAACAAAATGCATAGGAACACCACATTATATCACTATTTTCTCATCGTTGTTGTTGCTTATCTGAGGTGTCTTTCATGCAGTGACATTTGACTAATTTCTCTGCAGCACTAAAAAATGCAATTGTTAACTCTTCATATAACCACCAACAAACACACATTTTCATCTAACTATTCTTTCAGTGCTTTTAGTTATGGGACTGAATGAATCCAGGGATGTTCTGGTCACTGAGAAATTTTGGGGTTGAACAAAGGTCATGTTAAGAGCAACTCAATATCGTTGTTTGACAGCTGTATGTCATTAATAAAACTAGAGGTGATCTTAATAAGTTTCTTTGAGAAATAAGGTCGCTGCTTATTATAGACAGAGCACAGAGTTAATTTGATCTTTGTATCCTTACTCCATGTACACTTGTGAAATGAGTTTGTGAAGTTTTTGAATTCCAGTGGATTTCTGTATTATCAACATAATTTCCTGCAGAACTCCCTTCTGGAAAATGAACGTCAGTGGTTAATAGCTAACAGGCTTCTGAAGGTGAGGGTTATTGACAAGGGACTGTTTGTCCTGGGACACCAGATGAATGTTTTAATCTACTTATTTAATTTCTTAATTCCCTGTATTTCTTAGTGTCTTCTTGTATTTAGCTTCCTTTCTTCAGACTGCCCCTCCAATGCTCATATGTTCTATTCTGATATTCACTTAAAAGCAAATTAGCAATTCCCAAGCCTCACAACATGAGCTGGATCCTTTAGAAGATTTCTTCATAATCATTTGATGTGGTAGTTTCAGACAATCAAGTAAATGTCCTGAATTTGATTAATATAATTTGCTGAAACAGGAGAGCAGCCAAACTTCTGATGGCCCACTATGTTACTAGGAAGCTGCTGGAGGCTACAGAAAACCTGGACACCTGAGACATGAGGTGATAATTGTGCATTACTCCTTGGTTTTTTTCCAGACCTGTTGTGAAGAATGATAATATCTGGACCCAGAAAGATCAGTTTGTTGAACTGCTTAATTATGATCAGGGAGGTTGCAAGATAACAAACTTTCAATTACACCAGAAGATACTATCAGAGTGTAGGTATGCCACTTATGCTTTACGGTTTTTCTCCAGTGA
The DNA here is from genome assembly GCA_017310255.1 of Butorides virescens. Lineage (NCBI taxonomy): Eukaryota > Metazoa > Chordata > Aves > Pelecaniformes > Ardeidae > Butorides > Butorides virescens. The sequence continues at coordinate 245,924 of JADKXX010006643.1, read as the reverse complement.
TGATGCTCAGGTTTCTCTAACTTATGGCATAGTCTGAGGCTGGTTTAGAGAAATCCAAATGGGAAGACTGCAATGTGCCATTGAGACAATGCAGACATTTTATTCTAAGAGATTCCTTTACTTTGAAAGGATTCACTGCTATTGACAATTCTTCCTGCCAGGTACTAACATCCTGAAACCATCAGACCACCACACATACAGTAGTGATATATATAGGCTTTTGTGGTGATAGAGAGAAAAGGAATGTCATAATTTTTAATGACTTTAATACTTCCACAGAAAAAAATTGATTCATTACACAGACTTAAAGTAGGATTTAGCTAGAGAATTGAACTTCTTGTCAGCTCATCACCTAAGAAAATTTACTTGCCCTCTGCCCCCAAAACAAACAAACAAAAAATTACAATGCAGGCACAAACATACTCAGATATGAAACAGTATCAGCATGGCTTCTGTATCCTACTAATATGCCCTAGTTTTTGTGGGAGTAGTTGATACATATTCCTCAGACTCTTTGTTTAGGACTGCCACAGATTCATGAAGATCTGCTTTTCCAGACATGGAAATTAATGGGAAAACTTACATTAAATTCAGTGAAGGAAAAAAGTCTGGAATGAGAACCCCTCTGCCCTTATGTATTTCTTTTCCAATATATTAAAACTGAAATCCTTTGCCCATATATGTTACTGCTGAACAGAGGCTACTAAGGTATTTCCTGCTGAAGACAACTGAAGTCATGCAACTATAATTCAGACACCTCAGCAGTTTTAAAGGCATACTAAAAATGTATTCAGGCAAGTTATCACACCGCCTACATCATGCAAAACAACGTAAAGGAGAGGAAAGTGAAAAGTCCAGTTTGGTTGCCAATCCATCAGACAAAGATATGCTTCCATAATAGTTAGACTTCAAATTCTCAGAGATTTTAACTGCAGCTCCATTGCTCCACTGCAGCCATTAGAGAAATTGCTATCAATTCTGGGATATCCTAATACTACCAACATGAGCTTATTTCATGAGGAAAAAGAAACAGTCAAGCCTATGTCAAATATATTTTTTTTTCTATGTGAAAGACTGTAGTACTTCTAAATTGAGTTACCAAGCCATCAGCAGAATGTCTTTACTTGATGAAAAAGTCTAAATATAATCTGCAGTGCTGTGGCAGTCAAAAAAAGAAAAGCCATAGCAAACATAATTTTGAACAAAAGCAAGGAAAACTGGATGTCTTTTTCTGCCAAGAATGTTCAGCTGTGCTCAAAATCAGCTTGCAGTTCTCCTCTTCAGGATCCAGGCCTGTCAGAAGGTCTTCTAGGCATTTGCCTGTTAAATGAACCTATAAAATAATGAACCTGTTCCTCTGTAGGTTGTCGGCAATGAACAACATTATTCTGTGACTTTTAGCTACAAAAAATCAAAATCAAAGTTGCTACAAATTAACTGATTGAATTATCATTGTTTTGAGGACTCCGAACTGACCTTGAATGCATAGTTTTTATATAGATTGCTAACGGCATCATATCATGGAATTCATTACTACTATAACCATAACAACGAGAGATCATTACAAACCTATACTGTAAAATACACCAGTTCAAATGATAATGCAGAAAAGAGGTTGATCAAGCCCATTTCATTAACAAAGAAATGGAGAGAATGATGAGCCTGGGGATCTGTGTGATAAGGTCATAAAATGTGACATAAAGAGATTGCAACTTTTAATGTTCCATTGATTTCACCTTTTCACTACCCTGCTCAAATTCAGCTAAAGGGTTTTCTTTTGGTATAACTACTAATTTAAACTCTGAGCAAAAAGATAACAGTTTTATAGGCTATTTATCTTGTATGATGGTATAAACTGTTAGTATTAAAGAGAGCTAAATGGAGATAAAAAATGTTAAGATTTCTTGCCAAAAACTCAAAATACTTAGAGTTAAGTAAAGAAGTTTAATTTAGAATTTTATTCTTGTCTAAAACTCTTACCAGTTTTACAAACAGAGAGTATGGTATTACAGCAACGGCTGTATTTTCACAGAATATTGAAAGTGATTTCCTGTTTGTGAAAAAAAAGCATGTATTTGAATTTATCTATCTATGCTTATCTGAAGTGAACTAAATTACTTAAACAGTTTTTTTCTAACTGTAGAGGTAAATTCCTATTTTAGTCTTTGTATGCATTTTATTTATGTCTAATTTGACTGGTTTTTCCCTAATTTTTTTATTTTGTTTTTGTTTTCACACGTCAGCTGGATTTTTTTCAGGTGAGGAAAGAAAAATGGGGAGGGGCTGACTCTAAAATAATCCTCAGATAAACATTGAAAGTAATATTAAAATGAAAAAAAAAATCATTCCCAACTGCATTCCATAACATCTCTTTTCTGGTTTCACCACTGACCAGTTTTCTCACTGCCCTCTACCTTCTTCTCCCTTTTGCTTGGTAAAAAAGAGCCCTTTTGCTCTCCAGCTCATCTGTGCCAGCTTCTGAATTTTTTCCTCAGCTTTGTCTTGCACTGCTTACAGTGTGTCCAGGCAACCTACTCCAAGAACAAGGTTCATGTTCTCACAGAGTTTTTTTATTGATGAGGAGCAGGAAAAACAGTTGAGATGAAGGGAATTGTTTCCAACAGAATTTTTTATCACGGATTTCCATTAGGTTATATCCTTTTAAAGACAGGTGATTCAGCTGCTTTTTTTATTATATCCAGGTAGTACTGAGATGACAATCAACTCTGCTGTGTTCCAAACTGACTCAAATAATGTTTTTTAATTCAAAATATATCTTTTTTTCATGGAGCCATCAGGTCTTCCACAATAATTTATAGTGTGGAAATAGTTTTCATGCATAAGAACATGACTTTAATTTAGCAACAGAGCTTATTCCATTTCTACCTGAAACATTAGATCTTACAAACTAGAACTTTATAACTTCTCCTGAAAATTAAAGAACTGTAATTACAGTTTTTATTATTATTACTAAAAAAAAGTGTTAATAACTTTATTACAAGTCCCTGTGATAACTTCAATTTTAATGTGGTTTCTTCACTTGTTATGATTCTTCTGCTAAAGACCAAGACTAGAATATTGACCCTCTGGAGTGAGGAACAATGACTGAAAACAAAGGACATAGTACAGAATAGATTATTGCAGAATAGCTCTACTCATTACACTCCATGAAGGTGAGCTTTCACATTATTCTTTCATTCTACCATCTAAATGTGCTGGCAAAACAGACAAGAGAGGTCTGAGAGGTTTAAAACTTGAGTTTTCAGCTCCACAGCAGATGGGAAGCCATAAATCTGCAGGTCTTAGAGGTTTTCAGAGGCTTTTGCAGCTATCTCTGAACCTCTGATATCTCTGAACGCTGCATGGATATGCAACAATACTTGTAATGATATGTGAGCATTGGAATTTAACATATTTTTTTTATTTGGCTAAGTCTGTGATCAGAAGTTTTCAAACTTGCAGACTTCTCTTACGCTGTTGTGGGTTAGCCCCAGTAGGCAGGTAAGAATTACATAGCTTCTCACTCACTCCTCTTTTCCCCTCAAGTGCAGGGGGAAAAGCAAAGGAAATGCAAAAGCAAGAAAATTTGAGGGTCAAGATAAAAATCGTTTAATAAGTGAAGAAGTGGAATAAGAGAGAAAGAAAACAAAACAAAACAAGTGATGCAAAGACAATAACTCTCCACTTCCCATGGCTAGACTTATGCCCAGCCCCTTTGTCCTGTGGATGCAACTTTTCTCTTTCCTGTGTGGTCTATGGTTAGCAAAGTCAACATACCATTCCCCTGATTGTTGCCCATCTGCTGGGCTGCAGCGTGGCACCTTCCAATCAATACCTTTCTAGTAGGAACTTGTAGGAGAGAACAGAGCAGTCTGAAAAATGAGGATTCCAGCTCTTTTGTTTCTACTTGCCTATAAAAAGGACTGGTGTTCTCAGCTTCCCAAAGGAAGATGTCTCAGGATCCTTTGGAGGTTTTATAATGAAACAGATAGACAGAAATTTAAGTCATGGGCAGAACTCTGGTATGACACAGGAAGTGGGTGGATACGTTGAGTAATAAATTCAGTTTTCTAGTCCATTTGGAACCAATTTTATTCTATATTTAATTGTATGCTTATTTAAAATCTGTCATCCAAAACTATTTGATTTTCATTCGCAATGGATTTTGAGGGTCGCACATAATACAGATGTAAACTGTACAAATACAAAAATTTGCTATGTAAACTGAAATATAAAAAGGTCACCACAATTCAGAACACTTGATCTATGGAGTGGGTTTGGCTCTTCACTAGCCTGCGTTTATGCAAAACAGGAATGACTGCATAAATGACAATAGGTTTACATTCTTATGAAAATTAGAAGCAAATAAATGTCAAAACGGAATTTGCAGATGAGCACATTTATTTCATTTGAAAAAGTCATTATGTGAAAAAACTGCATTCCTGTTTTTCCTTGCCAGAAACTGACTGTTTGATAAATATGTTAATTATGTACACATCCTCTTAAATAAAATATAATTGCCTTAAAATTTTTGCAAGTGTAAGTAAATTTGAACTTTGTTACATTTTTTTAAAAACTCAAGCATGTTCAAGCTAGCCAACTTTAACTGTATCTGTCCACCAATGTGGTTATCCCTGTCTAATTAGTTTTGCTACATTGCTACAATAATTTTGCTTGACATGGCATTGAATTGGGACTCAGAAGGCAATCAGAAACTAACAACCATAATAGCCATTCATTACACCTCCTGACTGAGCAATTAGTAACTGACTATGTCACTTTGTTTGTGTATGTGCTAGTCTTTCATGTACTCTGTTTTTGCATTATAATACTTCTGGACATACGACACATGCACTTTTGAAATCATATGCAAAGTTCACCTCAAATTCTTACTGCATTTAGAATGAAAAATGGAAGAAATATGAAGTGAAAGAAATATGAAGTAAATAGTAACAACAGAATAGTGTATTGTTTTACTAGTTGAGACCCAGACTTCTTTCTGCACACAATACATATCCTACTTTATTTGGATAGAAGCCACCTTGCAGATAGAAGTAAAAAAAATATATGGTAATAACTCTGGTGAAATGTAGATGTGGATTGAGATGCAAACATATATTTGGACTTTCTGTTACTGATCCCTAAGGGGCTGAATTGCTGATACTGGGATGCTGAACCAGTAAAGTGGATGGAGCATATTTGTACATCTTTTCACAGAGGAACAATTCTCAGAAAATTACATATATCGGTAAAATACTAGACATCTGTCTGTCTCCATTTAAAAAATTAAATTATATAAAATATCTCTACTGACAAATTTGTGATATGTACAGCATCAAGGAAATGGTTGCATGGACAAACCCTGCAAACTGAGGCAAAGGACTTGTTGGGAAAAAAAAAAATATATGGTCATAATGTAAAGAAGTGGTAGTAGCTATTAAATCTGGCACAGGTATACACAGCAAAGTCCATAGAACACAATTCTTTCTTAGTCTTTTCTTCTATGCCATGTTTCCCATTCCATTCCTGCTTTTTAAGCACTTTACGTGTTTTCAGTTTAAATTTTGGTTTTCTACGTTTCCTAAATGCTTCCATTATGACTCCATCAAGAAAAGGGACATCCAGAAGAGCTGCCTTTTAGAGCTGCTCTTGAAATATGAGATGAATCAGTATGGTTGCAGTATTAGCCCAAGACTCAGCTTCATCAAAGAATAGCCATGAAATAGCCATTTGAATTATTTTGGCTGCATATGATTTATCTTAAGTGCACAGAATACCTACCACATATAGGTTCACACCACCCAACTTTCTCCTAATAAACATTCCTACTTCTACAAGCAGCAATGCAAAAAAATGGTGACGCACCTCTCACAGTGGCACTCTGTTTAGATAGGGTAGGGAAGTGTACACCAGTCTTTGTCACTTTGAACAGATTGTTTCTGGAAGAACATGGAAACACGTTCAAGAGTAATCACTTGGCATGCAACTTCATTTAACCATGCCCAGCTTACCTTGGTTCTGACAAGACTAAAACAACAGCTGGCATGAAAGAATATTTCTTTATTCTATTATTCAAAAGAATATAATTCCTCTCTGACTTTAAATTTCTATGGGAAAAGATGGGATTTTTTATAGACTCTTAGTATATAAAAGTGGAAAAAAAAATTAGATACTTGTTGCTGTTTCAATATCATAACCTCAAAAATGTCTAGCAGACCAAAATTACAGACCTATTTTTGTAGTGGAGATTTTTCTATCTAATCTAAAAAAAAAAGTTTATATGCAAATGTAAACAATAGCTAGCTATTTCTAGATAGACAGAAGCTGTGCCGAGGGCATCGGCTGGAGGAATCATTTTCCTGGAAACAAAAAATGCATGGGTTATAAAGGAGGGGTGAGAATATACAATGACAGACTAAGGATCGTTTAAAGATTTGAGAACATATTCTTTTTTTAAGAGTGAAATGAAATGTTTGCACTACAGTGAAATCAACAGAGTTGCAAAGGTTCTTGCAGGAGGAAATTTAAAGGAAATTAAAAAGTAAAACCAGAAGCGGCATGTAGTAAGAGGGTCTCAGTAATCTAGAAACTTACTGGAAGTCCTTTAATACTTTTAGATAACAAGTCGATATGCTAGATGTATTTGTAGTACAATATCTCAGTTTCTAGGAAACTTTTATTTAAATTTCAATTTAAATTCACTTACTAACACAAGGATCTGTTTCACTGAATTCATTTAATTTTACTCTTAAAGTTGGGGTCTCTTGATTCATTGACTTTTTTGGTACCATTTCAGAGGGAAAGAATTTTTGTAGGATAAAAAGTAGTCTAACAGAAGAAAGAATAAACCTTTCAGATAACTGTTGCTCTTAAAAGTCCACACTATTCCATTTAGTTTAAGTTAATTTAAAGCCAAATTGGATAACTATAAGACCAACACTGTGCCTCACTATTGGCTTTGCCTTTTTGATTTCACTGATAAACTGTTACTACTCTTCAGGCAAATAAACATTCAGGATTCCTATTCTCTGCCATGAATGATGTTATCAGGAATTTTCAATGACTTATTCTGCAACTTTGTTTTTCATCAACTTTTTCTGATGAACTTTCCTCAGACCTGCTCTCATTTGTATCAATGGATCAGACTGGTAATTTAGGCAGGACTGAAAAAAAATTTGTGGAAGTTTTTTAATGTGGAATGATGTTTCCTAAGTGACCTTTTTTCACTGGGGACAGAATCTGATCTGCTTTATGACTTGTCTTTGCTCCAAATAGAAGATTGCGGGACTTCTGTTGTGTTTTTTGATTTGGGTGTTTCTGGTTTGGTTTTTTTTTTTCCCGGGTCTTTAGTAAGAAGGTCAGCTTATTCAGAATTGTCCACCTGTAAGTCTGCTAAGGACTCATGGGACTTTCCAGTGAGATAACCGCATTTCTTCTTACAAGCTGATGCCAAAAGCTTGCACTACCTTAATAGCACATATTCTTTATTCTACTCTACCAATATGATTTTTTTTTTCACCAAACTATAACATCTCAGTACAGCAAATGGGTTTTCAAGAATGTTACATGACAGACAAAACTTTGCCCATAAAGCTGGTCTTTTTACTATGTATTCATTAAACTTATTTGGACACATTTAATGTGTCAAAATATTGAGATACTTTTCCTCCTCTGCATCAACTATTAAAATATAGCTGAGATTTATTTTGATATACAAGCAGTCAAACAGCCAAGTCACTGAAGCACAAATAGTTCAGAGTTAGCAACTTCGGCTTCATCAATTACAAACATACGAACTTTATGGAAGCTGTCCTGCAGTGACAGTGTTAATTACTGTATCACATCACAGAATCACAGAATCACACAGAATTGTGGAAAGGCAAGGGTTGGAAGGGACCTCGGGAGATCTCCCAGTCCAACCCCCCTGCTAAAGCAGGCTCTCCTACAGCATGTTGCACAGGACTTCGTCCAGGCGGGCTTTGAATATCTCCAGAGAAGGAGATTCCACAATCCCCCTGGGCAGCCTGGGCCAGTGCTCTGTCACCCTCAGAGTAAAGAAGTTTTTCCTCATATTCAACTGAAACCTCTTACGTTTCAGTTTGTGCTCATTGTCCCTTGTCCTACCACTGGGCACCACTGCAAAGAGTCTGGCTCCGTCCTCGTGACATCCACTCTTAAGATATTAGTACATGTTGATGAGGTCCCCTCTCAGTCTTCTCTTCTTCAGGCTGAACAAGCCCAACTTTCTCAGCCTTTCCACATAGGGGAGATGATTCAGACCCCTCATCATCTTTGTAGCCCTCCTCTGAACTCTTTCTGGGAGTTCCTCATCTTTCTTGAACTGGGGAGCCCAGAGCTGGACACAGTACTCCAGGTGGGGTCTCACAAGGGCAGAGTAGAGTGGGAGATGCATAGAAGTCCAATTTAGAACTTGGAGTCCTGTAATACCATACTTAAGCATTCTATATCACAATACTTCAGGTCTAACAGAACTAGCTGTTTTTCAATATGGCAATATACAGTATATTTTGGGTATATTATATTTGGTTAAATTTATTTCATACCTTGTACTGTAAAGTAAAGTAAAAATTATACTTCTTTAGCAGGATGAACAAAAATTACATGATATGTTTTATGTAGTCACAGGCATGTGAAAGAGGTTACATTTAGTTATATAATGTCAACACTTTTCCTGTTTTATTAAACATACTTAAGTATACAAATAAAAAGTCTTTTTTTCTGGAATACAGCATCAGGAGAGGTAGTTGAGTACCTTATAAAACCTCACTTAATAACTGCAGGACTAGACTGGTATTAATTGAAGTGGTTATCAGATATTCCTATTAATTCAGTTTTCTTCATCTGTGTCTTAGACCTATTCTTCTTAGCTTTTCAGCTTCATTGTACAGCTGTTTGAGAGGACAGAAAAGAAAAACTTAGCTATTGAATATAATAAAACCCTCTGATTTTCAACAATTTTAACAAAACCTCTTTATTTTTAATACTTTTCTGCTTTTTAGTGTTTTGTAAGTAAACAAACATGCTCAGGCTCCATTATAGTAACACTTCATTTTTTGAGAAAAACTCTGTCCTTACTGGCATGCTTTGCACTCACTCTGCTTTCTGAAGCTTGTAAACAATAACTTAGTTTGGTACAGTGAGACATCATACACAAGGAGAGACCAGGTTTTAAACTGCATTTGTTGTAAATAAAATTTCATAGCTCACTTAAGTTTATAAATATTTTAGAAGAACCAGAAATACAGGCTGAAGATAGATAAAAAGAGAAATCTCAAGGAAATTTTGAAATGGTAGAGGAAATATGTGGTAAATATTTTGTGCCAGATGGCTTATTCTTAACTGTGATTTCAAAACAAATCTTCTTTCTATACACTCGAGTATCTGATGGGCACAATTATTGTTTTTATTAAAAATAATTATTTGCTGACATAAAGTTGTCAGTAGAGATTATACCTTACCATGGTAGACACATAAACATTTTAAATATGTATGTAAGAAGTTTCATTTTAATAAAAAATTGAAAAACAGGCTCATTGCAGGACAGACTCTGAAGCAGGATGTCTGACTAACAAGGTGCTGTGATTTTTGAACAAACTTGCCTAAGGAATACTTTTAAAACCCAATATCATTTTGCACTTCTAGAAGTCTGTTTGAATATCATCTAAGTTTTCCACTGTGCCTCCTTGATTTCCTTTGGCACAACTCGTTTCAATTTTGAAACAGATTAGAGGTTATTGAAGCTCCTTACACCAGTTTTGGAGTCCCCAGACAAATTTTTTTTTGTATGTCCACTGTGCCCTCCTTCTCCTAGCATCAGCAAAATTGTAAAACCCACAGAATTAAAGAAGTTGCCCCTGTTGTCTCCCCCCCACACACACACCCCCGCACACATAAACCCTGCTTCAGAGAAGTTATGAAGGTCTCAGCTGGAAGCTGCTGTTCAAGTTAGCTGCAATGTATTTGAGGTTGCAGTTCAATTATCAGATACTGTATAAGGTGCAAAAGCAGCTGCTGCACCTCAGAAGACATATTGCTCAGAGCTACTAACAAACAAGAAATGGTCAGATGATTTAGGGAACATGAAATTCCATAAAATATTGGAACAGATCTAAGTTATAGTTGTTTACCCTCATTGCCCTTCCTATGTTGCTGATGAAGGGAGATCGATCTTATACTGAGATTTGTTCTTACCACTTTTCTCCATAGCTCTTAGTTAAGCAGTTTTCCACTCACTTTGCGTAGCACCAAATTCATTCTGGTAAAAAAAAAGAAAGCTCATAAACATAGATGTAAATGTTGTGATACTGCATAAACCCTAAAGAACATGGACAGTTCTGTGGGACTTTCCTGAAAACCCCAATGCATGATATGCATAAATAAAACAAGTGTTTTCTCCACAGATATTTAAATGTAAACAGTTTCATATCAAAGTTGTCAGGCAAACAACAATATCTACTCTTCTCCAGTTCATATACAGATACTGAAGATCCCATTACTGTTAGGGAAAAAAATATTGCTTAATATCACAATACAATCCTCAGTTCTTCTTGTGCAGGGTTGGAGAGTCTTTGAAAATGGGCATTCATGATCAAAGTACCACCCTCTTTAAAAGTATCTTCAATAAATAATCAAAGAGTCTCCCTGCTGTTTTCTTCAGGATATAAGGCTCCTTTCATAATTACTGGTTTCAAAGTTAACTTTTCAGAGAGAAGCGGGGAGGGTAGAAAATTGGTTGTTTAAAAGATGTTCAGGTTCTCACCGCTACATCTTAGTGAAAGGGAAACCTTGTTACAAACATTGTCAGATTAAATTTTTTGATAATGAAGTGAGATATCTGTGGTCCTTTAATGGTTGATTGAGTCTTTCTTCTGCTTATGAGGCAGGAGGATTCTTCGAACAACTAAAGCGTGACTTTTTTTCCAGCTTTTTAAAAATAATGAGAATTCTTTATATGATCTGTGGCAACATTAGGAAATTTCAGACTGGTGTAAGTTTAGGGAGCTAAATATTTACTTTGTGCTGAGAGGATCAGGTCTTGCTTGGGCAACCTGAGAAAGACTTCAGTGTATTTATCTAGGGATTTTTTTTTCTTTCCTGTTTTGTTCAAAACTGTGGGCTCCACATTAAGAGAAGCAGCAAAACAAGCTCTCAGTAAATTACTTGAAATTATGCATGTCACACCAACGAATAATAATTTGCTTGATAAATAGCAGAAAATATTATGTGGATTAAAATGATAAAGGCAATTTTGCTAATAAGCTGGGAATAATATATAACTTGAGACACTGGCAAGCTGTCCTTCAGCCTAATTTGGCTTCCAGCTGAGGCTCAGGTTTTGAGATGAAGCTATTTATTTTGAGTAATTGTCATAAAGATTAAGCCAAAGATGTAATGTAGTGCCATTGCATAGCAGTTGATCTTAGAACTGCTCCAGAATACAATATTATGCCATTTAGAATGATCTATTCTAGATAATTTTTTCTATCACTTTTTTCCAACTGCCTGAAGTGAAAATGTTTTTATTATCTGAATTAGGATCCCTTTTGCTAAATAATGACAGAAATAGTTTCAAAAATAATGTAACCCCATGGATGGAAAAGTAATATGCCTTGTCCACTTTTCGTGTTTGCTTTAACTATTGTGGTTTGTTATGTTCAAGGACAGAGTGGAAGCACACCATATATATCTGTATATATTCGTGTATGTAGCCAAGAATTTACTCGTAGTATAACTGAAATCTTAACAGTCTAATTCAAGAATCATAGTTAGTCTACATCTAATAGTTACAAAAAAAAAAAAAAAAGTGGTTAAAATTATTATACACACTCTGTTTCTACCCTTTTTCTTCATGTTATGCTAGCCCTCCTGCTGCTCCTCTGGGTCCTAAGTTTAATGGTTTCATGCTGAGATTGATGGTGGGAGTGGGTTTCAGCATCTGAAGTCCTTTGCTAGGAAGAATATGATAGCCATGTTGATGGTTTCTTCTTCCTCACTCTAGGATCCACAGTAAGTTATTTTCATAGGTTTACTAACATAGTTTTACACATACCTCTTTCTGCAGTTGCAGCTCCAGGTTACATGTGAATATACTGGATAAGGTGTCTTTCACCTATATTAGACATAGACCGATTTCTTTTTTCTCTTTGTCACTCTTAAAACCAGTTTTGCCCAGCTCTAGGTCTGTATTTCTTTAACTGGCCATGGGTGAGTTGTTTATAGCTGTGCCAAGCCTGTACCCCCTCTCTTGTCACTGCGTGCTTGTTCTCCTCTCTGCCCCATCCTGTGTCTCTGCTTCTGCTGTCGCACCAGGCCTTTCTCTACACTGTGTGGTCAAAGTTAGGGTCACAAATACCTCATTCTTCACAAATTCACTGTTTGTTGCTGCTATCTGTGTAAAAATACTGTTGTACCACACAATGATACACAAAGTAAAAACAAATCAGCCACAGACACCTGGTCCACTAGAGAAATTGCTGTCACAGCTAAATCAAATGAAAACAAAGCTGAAGGCAAGTCAAGAAAAGTTGAGACAGAGCAAGACCAAAAAGCCTCCCTCCTGAAGTCTTCCAAATTTGCTACCAAGGTAGAAAATGGCCTGTTACTAGCCGTGGTAATGCTGTGTTATAGGGCTGTCCATTACAATTTCCAGCAGAGAATATGTGGGTTTGCTGATGGCAGACCATGATATGATTCAGTGATACTGGAGTCCTGAGCCTGTTAGAGTAAGTGCTAAAATTACATTAGCTCTGGCAGTACAAGAGCCTTGCATTGGCTTGTATCCTGCTATAAATGTATGTAGTTCAGAAAGTGAAGTACTAACACACACTTACAGATTAAAGACTAAATTTGCAAAAGCTTCATCCACTGAGTTAGGGACTTGCATTAGCAATGGCTGGATTTAATGCTGTTTGGTATTGCAGCTGATTTCCAAAGGTACAGGGGTGGTAAAATGTATATATTTGGTACTTGGTCAAGCAAATGTACCTCAATTTATATCTTCATAGAGCCATACCCATCTAGATATAAACCACTGGAGTTATCAAAAGTTTGCACCATAAAATGACTCTGAGTTACCAGGGAGATATCCACACCATTTCCTCTATATAATTTCATGCCTCAAACATTCAGCGGAATTGTCTAGGAGCTAACAGATTTTATTCACAGGCAAATACTGTTTCCTCAGTAGCAGCCTGCAACTTCCCATGCCAAGTCCCACATCAGGCATTCAAGATTGGAGGAAAAAGAAGTTTAAGAATCAGGGAACAGACCGCAGGGTTTAGGACAGTTACGACCAATTTATGGGGTGGGTTTAGATAGAGTCCCATGGCCGCTTAGTTGGCAGGTAACTAATGACTTGACACAGACCTTAGCCATTAATAAAAATCTCTAGCACCTATTTATACTAGTTTTTTTCTCCTGCACAGGCAAATATTCATGTTCTAAAATAATAGCAATGCAAAATTCTTCTTCCTGAATCATTGAAATCCCAAAGGGGCTCACACAGGCTTTGCTTTGAAAACAAACACACACGTCTGCTTAGACATTTATGATGAAATATATTAGACATTGTGATTATTTTAGCTGCCTGCTTCTCTAATGACTTTTCACAACCATTTCAGATGATGGGTGGCAGCTAGATCTGATGGTTTCAAGGGGTTTCAGTCCAACGCTATGTGATTCTTGAATTACTCTGAAAATTTCTTGCTTACTATAGCAAGGTAAAAACAACCCTTTCTATTCTGGAAAACACAGAATAGGAGTTGATTGTGTTAAGATCTTGGTAGCAGCATATTTTGAGAAGTAATACATTAAGGCATTTCATTAGAACAATACAAGAGTTCATTATACTGAAATGAACAAAGCAGGATTGTGGGAGAGAGGCAATTTTTGCAACAAGTGCAGCACAGTACCTTGTCAACTATCCTAAAAACCCCTATGGAAACTAGCAAGACCATGTGACTGTTCTTCCCAGTATTCCTCAGTGTGGCAGAAGGATTCCTGAAAACACATGGCCAGTGTTTTGCAACCAGTATTACTACTTGACATATTTATGAGACTTTGTCATGCTGAATTCTGTAGCTGTATCTATGGTGCTATCATATCTCTACGATAGGCGTTGGGCCACTATTCAAACATATACGGTTGCTCATTTCATATATTTGTGGCAAGTATATATCTCAGTTGCTTCATGAATGTATCAGAAAGGGTATCATGGTACACATATGTTCCTTTGACAAATGAACTTCACTTGCTAGTATAAATTCTGAGGAAAGACTAGCCTTGAACTTGCTGATTTTTATGGTAAAATTCTGCAAACTATGCAGAAATTCAAATTTATGCAGAATCTCTACATCAATACTTCTATGTAGTTACACAAAACAGAACTGAGGGATACATGCAAAAAAAAAGACAGAAATGGGAATTAGTATATGGGAAGAGCTTTTTGTACCACCTATGACAATTGCATAGCATAGCCAAGCTGTATAGCTTTCTGTTTTATTACGGAACTGAAGAAAACTCCAGACCCTCTACAGAGGAACATCCAGTTTTATAGAGAAGAATATGCATAATATCACTGAAGAGGGAGATTGAAGACCCCTGCAAAACTCATGCTACTGGAGATGACAAGCACAGCGGCAAAGCAGAAAACTAGCCTGGATATCTGAAGTATTGTCAGTCACCCATGTAAGCACTGAACTAACTTGCTCTGAAAGGTCTGCATCTGGGAGCATGCTTAATGCATGATTTATTGAATTTAAGAGTTCTATAATTAAATTTGATTAAATTCTGATATTACTGCCTTTGCATTTAAACACCGTATAATACTTTCCACATATTTGATGTGGGCATAATGTGTTTCAAGTTGTACACCAAAACATGCAATTTATGGCACTGACTGTTAAAGCCAGCAAAATAAATCACAAATCCATGTTCAACGTAATTATCAGGCCTTAGATTAACACAGAAGAAAAATCTGTGATAGAGTTGCAAGCGCATCTTGTTGGGCTGATTACAGTGGTGCGATGCCAGCTGTAAATACAGCTGAGGTACAAACCACTATTTAACACTCCTGAAGTCCTCTTGCAAGACACATCCACTTAATCATGTCCTGTTTGTTTTTGCTGAATAATTAATAGGTTGTTCAGAAAAAAAACCCAAACAAACAAACTGTGAGAAAAAGGGTAAGAAACCTGAAGAATATATAGAGAAATGAAGATTAATTGAGCCACATCATTATACAACTTGCAAAGAAATAGTCATGGAATGTCTTAGTGGTGGTGATTCAATTTATTTGCTGACACGCTGTGCACTAATTGTCTTTTATACAAAACAGTGTGCAAGTATATTTATGTGTGTTTATATATTACACAACTGTTCAACATTCTAAGAAATGGAGTAATATATATTATTCGCTGATAAACCTTAAAAATATTGCTACTTCATATCAGTCCATGTATTCTGATCAAGGCCTTTCTAAAGAGCTATCTGAAGTCTAGTTTATAATTCCACCGATATATTTGTGTGTTCAGTTAGAGGTCTTCCAAAATACATTACAGGTTTCTTCCATGTTCTTCCTTTGATACCCCTTACGTTTATGAACAAAACCAGATGTGCTGCTGACTCCTGCTAGAAAAGTACCACAAAACCTATTAGATCACTTTCTTTCCAAGTGTAACATTATAACCTGCAATGAATGGAATTAGGAAGGAATTTTTTGAGCAATATATAGCAGTGTACATCCGTTGAAGTATTGTGGGATTTTCTTTTTTGATTTTTTATCTTTTTCAGTAACTTTACCAGCCCGGTGAATTGGGTGTTAAACAAAGGGTTGGTGAAGAAATGGAGGTCAGGGTGTTAAGTACATGGGCAAGGTGATGGAAGTGAGACAGCCCTTGGGAGTGATAAAACTGGGCAAAAGAGAGACCACCTCAATGCCCATACATAAGTGTGTGTAGCCCAGTTGACAGAGGTCTTTGTGTAGGTGCAGAGCTGTAGCACTTCTGGAGTAACTGAGAACTAGTGGGACTCTTCATGAGTCTGCTGTCTTGTGATGGAGGGATACAGACCCCCTTAGAAGGATAGGGAAGGAGTCTGTCCTTCACCTGGAACAGCAGCTCAGATGTGTGGAGCTCTGCCAGTGAATGGACAACTGCCTGGATGAGTCAGGATGAGGCTGGTAAGGGTGACAGAGTGATCACAGTGAGGAAGTGGACTAGATGTGATTTATGGTCTTTGATGAGGACTGGTTCTCATGGGAAAATTTAATGTTCCTGGTATCTCCTGTAAGGGTGTGTCACAAGCAGTCCAGGAATTTGAGGAGGGTGTTAAGGGACAGCTTCTTAACAGTGATGTGAGATGGGCCAACTGGGCTGACATGGTCTTGGATCTGCTGCTTAGGAATGAAAAAAAAAACTGGTGAAAGATGGGATAACCAATGGCACCCTGAGATACAGTGGAGTTATGAGGAAACAGAGGAATTTAAAATCCTGAAGGGAGTGAGGAAAGGGAGCAGCAGAGTACAGACCCTGGACTTGAAGAAAGCAGACCTTGTTCGGTGCAGAAGAGCTCAAGGGAGCTGTCAGATCTTGAAGGACAACTTCTTGCAAGCACAAGAACAGCCTATGCTGGTCCTCATGAAAATGAGTGACATATCAGGAGACCATTTTGGCTAAGCACAGAACTTATGACAGAGCTGCAGTGCAAAAATGACAAGCAGGAGGCTGAAGCAGGGACAGGCTACAAAGAAGGAATTCAGAAATATTGTTTGGGCATGCAAGGATGGTCTTAAGGGAGCTAAAGCTCAGCTAGAGCCAGAACAGGCAACAGGCATTAAGAGCAACAAGAAGGGCTTCTGACAGTAACTTAACAGTAAAAGAATAAACAAGGTAAGTGTGTGTGCATTGCTAAACAGGTATGTGATGCAGTGACAGTGAATGC
This sequence comes from Butorides virescens, assembly GCA_017310255.1. Classification (NCBI taxonomy): domain Eukaryota; kingdom Metazoa; phylum Chordata; class Aves; order Pelecaniformes; family Ardeidae; genus Butorides; species Butorides virescens. Next base: position 228,965 of record JADKXX010006643.1, on the reverse strand, counting down.
AGTATGGGTGAGATAACCGATGTTTTGCTTCTTTGAGTTTTTATGAGAGTTTAACAGATCTTTGTGCCTAGAGGGATTTTAATGAACAAAGAAATTACTGAGACTAGGAAGATTTGAATAATGGATATCTTGAGAAATCCAAGTCCATGAGACCAGATGACATGCATCCAAGGTGCTGAAAGAGCTTGTAATCTTGAGATGTCATAGAAGCTGGAAGAGGTCTCCAATTACCAGAGAAAGACAAATATTGCATAATCTTCAAGAATGTCAAGATGAAAAATTGAGGGACTCTGCAGCAGTTGCCATTACTTCAGTTCCTGGGAAAACCATAGTGCAAGTCCCCTTTGAAGTAATGTATGGGCACATGAAGAAGAACATGTTTGTGAATGGCAATCTGACCAACCTGATTTTCTTGTAGAGTACACATTCACCAAGTTAACAGATGATACCAAGCATAGGTGAACCATTGAGAGCAACAGGGTCTGTAGAGAGGAAGGGACTGACATGAGCCCCATGCAATTGGGGCAGGAGAAAAAGGCAGCCCTGCCCATGGCAAGCAGACTCCAGGGCAGATGCTGGAGGGGATAGGAACAGCTCTGGGAAGATCTTGGGCTCAGGCAGGTACTGAGATGAACAGGTGCCAACTTTTCTCCCAAGCAGTAGTGAAGACCAACACCACCCAAGCTTGAGTAAACAGGGCACAGCCCAGGAGCCTTTGGAGGGGATTATTTTCTATTGCTCTAGAAACTGGCATCTAGAATACTACAATCTGTCTAAGAAAATTGTTAATAAACCAGATCAAACCCAGTGGCAGTCACCAAAATGGCATGGAGTTGGAGCACAAGCCCTATGAGGAAAAAATGAGGGGCTGGAGCTGCATCATCTTGGACCAGAGAGGGCTTTGGTGTGGGGGGATACAGAGGGAAGAACTTATTAGCAACCTGAGAGGATGTTGTCAAGAGGACAAAGGCAGGCTCTTTACTGAGATGCACTGTGGGCCTACAATAGGCATTGATCAGAGTCTGAAGTGAGAGATTCCTACTGGATGGAAGGTGGGGGAGGGGAAATTTAGGATAGTTAAGCACTGGAGCAGGTTGCCTAGAGAGCTTGTAGAGTCTCCATCTTTAAGTGTCTTCAAGACCTCGCTGGAAGAAGGCCTAAGCACCCTAGTCCAAATGCAGTGGCCACCCTTCATTGAGCAGGAGGCTGCACAGGAGCTCTACAGAGGTCCCTTCCAGCCTGGGTGGTTCTGTGTCTTACGCTTTCGCTTGAAAACAGTGATGATGATGACTTCCTGTGGATGAATACCAAGCTTTAGTGGACTCTTCTTCCATTCAAAGTGGAAGAAATTTTCCTTAACAAAATATAAAACCTGCTTTATAAGTACAGTAAGTACCTTAAAGAATTCCTCGAGTTTCTTTGGGTTTTTTTTATTATTGCTATGTGTAGAACTGGGGATTTCTGAGATATATTGGTGATTAGACAGCTCTTTTGATCATGATATAAATATTTAACACGTTGCTTTTTTCCCATTTTTTAAGAAGTACATATAATATTACTCAACTTTGCCAGCTTATCCTGAAGTGTCTTAAACTGTCAAATCAATGTCAGTACCATTGACACAATGAACTATAATGGTCCTTCTAATGCACATTATGACCTATCATACCAAGGCTGAGCTATCGAGTTTTTCAGTTGGCAGATCGTTGCCTCGATAGATCACAACTTCTCCAATGCAACAAAATAAAAAAGTATTGAACACGTTTGAAGGATTATTATTAAAAGAAATAACTCAATTGTTCAGAAAACAACATAATAACCAAGGTCATTAGTCTGTAATGTGAACATTACAGATTAATCTTTTGCTAAATTGTTTTTTTAGCATGATATTTTTTAATTATTGAAGAAAAAAGTCTTAAGCACTTGATGTTTTCATTAGAAATAATTATTATTATTATTACTGCATACTTGAATTAAAATTTCTCCCCATGCTTCAGACAATGAAAATCAAATTTGTGTTTCCCACAACTATTTATCTTGGCGCAGGGAACCTGACAAAACTCCTTTGAAATTGACAACACAGTTCCTGAGTTGACCATAGGAATCAGACATTGTGAAGGCTCCCCTTTCCCTTCATCTCACTATTCTGAACAGTCCACCAAAACAAAACACAGAAATAAAAAAAAGTGACAGTTTCACTATCTCATGCCACTTGTATTTATAAGCCATTACAGCAAACCCCTACATTTCTGTGAATAAGTAAGTGTCTTATGTTCACAAATTTTGCAGTCCTTATTGATACTGAGAAAGAATATCTCCACAAACATTTGTCTGCCTGAGTTGTACATATCATAAAAGAGGTTTTCATTTAAGAAAAATGATGTTACGCTGTTAGCCATTAGTGCTCAACTGAATAATATGGAAGGTCAAAGCACTGCTCTAATGAAAATGGAATAGTAAGGCACAGAGCCTGATTCTCCCCCAGATTAGACCAGGATGACTTGTTTGACACTGGTGGTATAAAAAACTAGAGTAGAATTTAGGTGAGTGTATTCAAAATCTGATTATAGAGCACCCTAATGATGTTAAGGAATCAAATCATTGCACTGCTAGAACAGTCCCAACTCTCTAATTTTTCTGCAAAGTGCCTATTATATCCTTGTGTAACTGATGGCTCCTACAGTGTTCCATTTTCATTGTTCCACCCTGCTAAATTTAAAATGTTACCAATGAAAGAAAAGCTGCCTTAATTTCTGTGAAAATGTTTTAATTGTATTATTTTTTCAATAAATTTAATACTAGTTTTCAGTACTTTTTCCATAATGCATTTACAGGACCAGAATTTTGATTGTGTCTCTCTGTACTCTTGCAATCCACCTCATGGTCCAGTGAAGCCAGCAAAGGTTCACTTTTCTCTGAAAGTCATTAAGATTTTAAGAAGGACCTACAGGCACTCACAGCCCATGGAATCATAATGCCTTTTTTTCCGTTCTTCAGTGCTGGAACAGCGTCTGGGCCCAAAGATCACATATGTCCTCCACCAGTCCTGTGTCAGGCAGGCAGATAAATGCTGCTTTTCCATTCCTTTCCATGCTATGGACTTGCATACGTGGATGATAACCATGAAGTTTGTGTGAGGTGGGGTTGTCATGAATACATTCTTTGAAGTAAGAGGAATTTCACTGCCTAGTGGAAGGACTTGCTTTAATACACAAGTTTTGTCCTGCTGAGTGGAAGCTCTAGTCAGGAGTGATGGCAACTACCACATGATGCCAATGCTCCTGACTTCAGGAGGCCCATGCTTTGTTCTTGACTTTGTTACTGATTTGCTTTGATATCTCAGGCACATAATTATGCAAACTATTCTAAATTAATTTAATTCTGCATGCTTTAATTTTCAGTTTTAAGTGTTGAAATTGAAATTAGTTAGGGTCTGATTTTCAAAGAGATCAAGAATCCATCACTTCCAAGATTAAGGTGAATTAACTCAGCTGGCAAAACAAATCATTGGCAAAGACAGAGTATTGCCTGGGTTCCTAGGCAGTTCACTTCTGTTGAGTTGTTCTAATTTAATGTGGATTGTTACAAGTAGCAAGATGTGGATGCTGGAAACTGAAAAGAATTAATTATAAAGATATTTTGCAGAATTAAAATATGTTTAAAAGCTTCAGATCAAGAACAAAAGAAGAATAAACATTAAGCAGCAAAGTTTGCTGAGCTATTTGGGGAGATAAGGATATGAGCTAACTGTGAAGAGTTGCAGAAAAATGTTGTTACCAAGCGATTAGGTAACAAAGTAGGTGATGACATTCAATGCAGACAAGAGTGATGTCAATCACATCCAAGCAAAACACAGCCCTGCCTTTCTTGGTTGGTGGTGGGTTCAGAACTAACTACTATATGTAGGGTTGAAATCTTTCAGTGATTACATATAGTTTTATGAAACTATTTAGAAGTGGTTAAAGAAAATAGAATACTAAGTATTTTTAGCAAAAAAAAAGCCAACCATATCACCATATACTATACCTGCATCTCTAAGATCAGGTCAGTCCTGGTTATCTATTTCAAAAGCATATAGAGAAAGTGAAAAGATAAAGGAAGGCTAATTGCATGGAGCAGATTCCAGAGGTGGAATGATGAAACCTTGTGATTCCAGTTGTGCCTATGTGTGCAGAAAGAAGGATAGTGTAGAGGTCTTTAAAATCATGAATACCATGAAGAATAAACAGAGGTGTATTATCTACCTCTTCCTTTAATACAAGAAGTTCTGGATATAAAATGTAACAATCAGACAGAAGGTTTAATGCACAAAAGATGATATTTCTTCACAGTCTGGGTAGGTAAGCTATTAAAAGCTTCACTGGGAGATTGATGGTTGCTAAAAGTTTACAGTTCCAAAAGCAATTAAACAAACTCAAGGAAGAAAAATACATCAGGTGTTATTAAATACAAACATACACCTCTGACTTAGGATCCTAATCACAGAGGCTAAACATATAAAATGTTAGGGTTTTTTTCATCCTATATTTATATGTAGATAGCTAGTACATGGCTATCATCAGAGAAAGAATACTAGACTTAGTGTAACTCAGTATTGGCATTTTTATTTTCAGGTAGGAAGACAATATTTATTTCATTGTAGGTATATTTTTTGTTCTTTTGTCTCTGGATCCTTTCATCTATATAAAAGTGAGAGCATAGATTTGATTCAAAGGCCATAGAGGACAGTATGCACTAACTGAATTTTCAGTCCACCCTAATTTCCAAAGAGAAGAGGGAGTGACAGAAGTTGAAGAAGGTCAGAAAAAGACACACAGAGAATGGGGAATAACCTTACTTTATTTCACAAAGCTCAAAATGCAGAAATAAGAATGTAGATTTAAAGTGATCAGCTGTCCTGGTTTCAGCTGGGATAGAGTTAATTTTCTTCACAGAAGCTAGCATAGTGCTGTGCTTTGGATTTAGTGCTAGAAGAATGTTGATAACACACTGATGTTTTTAGTTGTTGCCAAGTAGTGCTGAGACTGCTCAAGGACTTTTTGAGCTTCTCCTGCTCGGCCAGGTGCATAACAAGCTGGGAGTACAGCACAGCTAGGACAGCTAACCCAAACTGACCAAAGAGCTATTCCATACCATATAACGTCATGCTCGGGGGGGCCTAGTCGGTTCAGGCAGTCGGTCGGTTCGGTCGCGGGGAGAGTGGTCGCTGCTCGGGGACTGATCGCGGCTCGGGGAGTGATTGCTGCTCGGGACGGGCTGGGCATCGGTCGGCGGGTGGTGAGCAAGTGCATTGTGCATCATTCGTTTTGTATATTCTGTATATTTTGTTATCATTCTCATTATTATTATTATTATTTTCTCTTATTAAACTGTCTTTATCTCAGCCCTCGGCTCTAACCTTTTATTCCTTCCCGATTCTCTCCCCCATCCCACTGAGGGGGGGGGGGGGGGGTGAGCGAGCGGCTGCGTGGTGCTGAGTTGCCAGCCGGGTTAAACCACGACATCAGCAACCATAATAACTTTGGAGTTAAGGGATAAGCTTAGGAACACACAATTTTCAGCATGAATTAGTAGCTGTCACAAGACTGGCCAAGACCAGGCCAACAGCATTATGTTAAACTACTCATTCTTATTAGGGTATTATTTCATTGTTCTGAAGAGAAATACAATGAGCTGACACTGAAATAATAACTGAACTGCATAAAATAAGAAAATAGAAGCTGTAGTACATAAAGCAGACTTTCATGGTAGAAGTCATGGAGAAAACTGCCTGCTGGCCTGTCAACTTGACTTGATACACCTTGGAGAACATGTATGCAGCATTTTCCGCATTTCCAGTTGTAACTAAGCTGTGATAGTCACTGAAAGATTTCAGAAAGGTTTTGGTAAACTTCTGTACCTTTAACCTTTCCTCTATTCCACCACCTTCACAATCTCATATATCCTGTAATACAAGACAAGAGAGGCAAGAAGGACAAAATCTGAAACCAATATAAGACTTAAAAGGCAAAAGTCATCACTCCTTGGTCCTGCCAATGACTTTGAAGCACATTAAGGTACACACAAGGGACTGCATACCTGAGCCAGCAGCAGGGTATCAATATGTAGATTCATGTTGCTACTAATCTTATTCTTTCTCTCCTATGCCTAAATTCTATCTTGATTGCTTTTCTCCTACTATGTCCTGTTGCACTAAGGGCTTTGTCATGTAAAGACTTGTATTGCTTACCTGTGACTAGTGTCAGAACTTAGCATGTCCTACAGTTTTATTAAAAGATGTCTCACATAATTCTAGGCACTAAAACACCTGCCTCAGAAGATAAGCAGGTTTGCTGCTTTTCAGTATGACCAATCAAAGAAGCGACCAGGTGGCTTTTACTCTGGGGATAGTGAAAAAATACGTGATACGTGAGAAAGAGAAGTAACAGGAACAACTGATAATTTGGCAATTTTGATATAAATGATTTTTGGATCTAAAAATTTTCTTGAAACAGATCCAAACTTCTGAGTACCATTCACAATGAGCATAGAGTTTCTAAGCATAATAGGAATAGTATGAGAGGAATATGCATCATCTCAGAAGCATGATGGTCCACAGAACTTCAAATATATTTCCTCAACAAAACCATTTAGCGATTGAATGGGCCCTCTACATTTAAAAGCCATAAACATGAACTTATACTTAAGAATGACTTGAGCCCAGTGGATACATTGACATGCTATGACCAAGATTTAATGATTAATTTTGTTTGGGAGTTGACTTCAGCCTTCCACAAAGTGAAAAGGACCATAGCAGGAACTCCTTGTATGGGATTTGTGTGACAAGGTTTTGGTAGCAGGGGGGCTACAGGGGTGGCTTCTGTGAGAAGCTGCCAGAACCTTGCCCTATGTCCAATAGAGCCAATGTTGGCCGGCTTCAAGATGAACTGCCACTGGCCAAGACTGAGCCCATTAGCAACAGTGGTAGTGCCTCTGGGACAATATGTTTAGAAGGGGAAAAAGTTGCTGCACAACAGAAATTGCAGCTGAAGAGAGGAGTGAGAGGATGTGAGAGCAGCAGCCCTGCAGCCCCCCAGGCCAGTGCAGCAGGAGGGCAGGAGGGGCTCCAGGCGCCGGAGCAGAGATTCCCCTCAGCCCCTGGGGCAGCCCATGGTGGGGCAGGCTGTGCCCCTGCAGCCCAGGGAGTCCCACGGGGGAGCAGATCCCCACCTGCAGCCTGGGGAGGACCCCACGCCGGAGCAGGGGGGTGCCCAAAGGAGGCTGTGACCCCATGGGAAGCCTGGGCTGGAGCAGGCTCCTGGCAGGGCCTGTGGCCCCGTGGGGAGAGGAGCCCAGGCTGGGGCAGGTTTGCTGGCCGGGCTGGTGACCCCGCGGGGACCCACGCTGGAGCTGTCTGTGCCTGAGGGACTGCACCCTGTGGGAGGGATGGACCCAGGCTGGAGCAGGGGAGGAGTGTGAGGAGTCCTGCCCTGAGGAGGAAGGAGCAGCAGAGACAGCGTGGGATGAACTGACCCCAACCCCCATTCCTCATCCCCCTGTGCCGCTGGGGGGGGGGGGGGGGGGGGGAGAATTTGGGAGGGAAGTTGAACCCAGGAAGAAGGAAGGGGTGGCGGAAGGTGTTCTAAGGTTTAGTTTTTATTTATCATTACCATACTCTGATTTAATTGGTAATAAATTAAGCTAATTTCCCCAAGTCAAGTCTGTTTTGCCTGTGACCATAATTACTGAGTGATTTCCCTGCCCTTATGTGGACCCACAAGGATTTTGTTATATTTTCTCTTGCTTGTCTGGTTGAGGAGGGGAGTGATAGAGAGGCTTTGGTGGGCAGCTGGGGTCCATCCAGGGTCAACCCACCACACTGATACTGTAGACTGTGATTGAAGCCTCAGAGCTCTGAAATCCCTACACTTTTCACTTAGATCAACATGTTTATGAACCTTACACTCATGAATCAATTTGACTATGAGGGATCCCTGTCTGGATGAGATCTCTTGTTATCTTTATTATTCAGGTAAGGAACTGAGGTGGAGATTATGGTCAGATTTCCAAGCTGCACTATTTGGGGTTTTGTTTCCTACTGAGTCTTCCTTTACATGCCAAAGTCACTTTCAAGGAGAAGCCTTAGAACAACATTTTACCACTCTGCTCCCAGACATTTCAGAGACTTTAAAAATATTTTCTCTTTTGTTCAGGGCCAGAAAACTAGTGACAAACTTAGATGTTTGACTGTGACTAATTGGCCCTTACACTAAGACCTTCAAACAGTTATCTTTTTTTTTTTCTCCCTGTATTTTATTTAAAATAAAACAAACAAACATTTTTAATGTGATATTTTATTCATATGTGTTAATTTTAAAACAAAGAACCTGTGTTTACATAAACAAAATAAATATAACATCATACTTCTTGTGCTCTATATCTTAAACTATTTCAATGCCTCCTTCAGCTGGAGCAGGATTTGATTAGCATTGGTGAATTCATACAATCTCTCTTTCAAAGAACATTCATAGCACAGAGTAAGAGATGCAAGAGATGCACAGATGTAAATGGCAGTATCTTCTGTAGCAAGGTTGTCTTAAAGTATCACATACTCCAAGCACAATATATTCCAATGTTCTCTGAAAAGTTTTTCCTAAATACTTAGAAATAAACACTTTGCACGATGAAGGTCTTTCACAAAGATAATAGAATCACACAATCACAGGATTAATTAAAATAGTCCTGTTTTCCTTGCTAATCAACTAATATACTGGTTGGCATGTGTGATCCTATAAATTTTTTTTCATGTCATGCTGACATTATAATTTTAAAAAGTCATACTATGTAATATTTTATTGTAAAAGATATACTGCTCTTTTAGAGATGGCTATACATGCAAAGATTTCCCAAGTACTTTCATAACTGTTCATGAAAAAAAGCTCTTCAATCATGTCTTGAAAACTCCAGAGGAAGTTCAGGTCCTTTTGCAAGTAAACCTTTTACTTAACCTTCCACCGCCCACACATCCATCTTTGTCGTATCTTTGCAAAAGTATTCACCCAAAGTAGAGTGAGATGGAAGAATAATATTGGTAATATGGATTTTGAGAATAATTATCTTTTCAGTTTTTCCTAATGAAAAACAGAAATGGCCAGTTTCAAAGCTGTCTTCTCAGCTGCTGATAAGATTAATGTACTGATTAACACCTTTTCCAAGTTGGATTGGAGGTGAAAGCAATTCCATTTGGCAACACCTCATCCCATTTGCTGACATCTTCATTAACCTCACTGATAAGAAAACCATTTCACAATAAAAATTTCTCAGGGCTACAGATTTTATCTTCACAGCTTCACCTAACAATGTTAATTCTCTGTGTGAAACACGCAGGTTCAATTGCCTTGATAATTTCACAGTGCCCTATACCTTTTTTTTTTTGGTTAAAAGGTTGATATAAAAGAAACCAATTACTTCACTCTCACTACAGAAGACTGATTTTCAAAAGGACATTTCACCTTTTAATAAAAAGAGAGAACAAGGATGTAGATAAAAGTGAATGAAAGGGTCATCAGACACAGAAAGTTAGTTGAAAGTACGTATTAAAAGGAATAATGCCATGAGATCGTATTTGGAGTTGTGCCAAGCTCTTCTGTTGTATTCTATAATTTCACTGGTTAGCAAACAAAATCAGGCACCCTAATTTCGCTATAGCATACCATTGCAGTGTTAAGAAGACAAACATTTTGTCCCTTGCTCAGACATGCTAAGTTGCAGTCTTGGAGTCAGCATTTGGCAACAGACTCTCTCCAGTTACTTTAAAAGGCATGTTTGCTACAAAAATAGTTGCTGACTGTTTAACTAACAGCCTGTAATATAAGAAGCCAGTTCTGAAGCTAGCTGAGTAGGGAAACGTGTTTCAACCAGGTTATACTCTTATAAAACCTTCTGCCATGTAGATTCTTATTTGGAATGTGTATTCACACAGGTAAATACAGACTATCACATCAGAAAAGTTAGTGGCAACTTCCACTAAAGCTGAGGTATACAGTTCAGTGAAAATCAGTAAATATCCACTTACCAGGGTGTAGGCTTTTGAGATAGCAGGGCTGCTTCCCATCTCTTTTACCTTGTGCATTTGGAATTGATGTGTCGAATCAGTGGCATGACACATTCTCTGTGTATGTAAATGCAAGCACATTTATGTTCTTACTCATCTGAAAAAAATGAAATTTGATATGCTAATCTTAATAAAATGTAAACCCAGATGGGTCTAATTTTATGCTTTTTCAAAACGTACTTCAATATTGTGTCAGGCTGAGGGAGAGTATTCACCTGCTCTTGTACTTTATGTGTTCTCATAGAGCATTACAGTGTTAGACCAGCTAGTGCTGTGCATAAATCACACATGACAAAACAGATGACGATAAACCTTCTACCTACTCTACAAAAATGTGGTTATCCTCTAATCCTGTAAAGTTACAATGAAACAATGCCATTCCTGTTATAATTCTGTGGAAGTAACTGATCTTACATTAGATCTGATCTGACATTCAAATTTTTGAAATCTGGGATCTGGTACCTCTGAATGCATTAATGCCACCAGAAAATACCCTTCACAGTGATCTAGCAAGCCATCTATAGTGCAGCATGGGTCGTACCTAACAGTTACACTTTCAGACTCTGATTTCCCATAGTTCTCACATAGTTTGACTGAGCAGGTCTTAATGCATAGGCAGAAGGCATACAAAAAAAGAAAGCCTTGGGAGGGAATACCACAGAGGAGAATTTGCAATACGGAGGAGGCAGGGAGAAAGAAAAGGAAAAGAAAAAGAAAGGGAAAAGGAGAGGGAAAAAGAAGGGAAAAAAAAAGTAAGGGGAAAAAAACTAAAGGGGAAAGGGAAAGGAAGGGAAGAGAAGTCAAGGGAAGGCTATATTATATATAATATATATAATATGATATTTTCTATATATGTTACTTCATATTTATAATTTTTAATATATATATAATCTGTTAAAAATATATATATTTATATACCATCAATGCAGATCACCAGGATCTTCTTCATTACCAGTGCTGACAGACAGTATTTGAGGGAGGCTCCTCTCTGAGGAGCAGGATTCAAAAGTCTGTGCATAACACCAAGTGGGGGTTTGAAATTAGAATAGGTGAATATCCCCTATTCTAATACCAGTTTGATTTTGGAAACCTGACTAAAAGAGGGCTTGATGGTAATAAATTTTACATTTACTTGTAAACCACTGTCCAAAGTATGGGGTGTAAGAGCTGGAAAGGACCATAAAGAAAATCCTTCTAAAGAAAAACAGAGGATAGAAGCCTTGTCATGGCTTGACTATAGTAAAGGTAACAAGTTACCTATAAGAACAAATCCTGAATCTTAAAACAAAAAGCTTTACTGAGCAACACAAGACTCATTGGGATGAAACACTATTTAACAGCATGATTTTCAGCTTTTCATCAAATGTATACAAAAAAGACTTTGCAGAATGACTGTAAAAGAATAAGGAAGAACAGAAAACTATGTGTTTTAAAAGATACGATAGTGTGGTTATTTTCCAGTGGATAATTCAATTTCTAAGCACTAGAAAGATGACTGATGTGGTATTTTCCACCAGAAATTTCAGGTATTTTTCCACTATACAGTGATACATGACAGAGCTGTTGCAGTTAGTAATGCAGAATCCTTCTGCAAACCTGAGCTAATATCCTGGAACCAGAAGCACAGTGAAAGAGAAAGTAATGTTCTTTATCCACTCCAGTGTGTCTTGAGGATAACAAGTATTTTAGGTTTTTAATACCTAACTGATCTAGTTAGCAGTGTCCCTGCTGACTGCAGGGGGGTTGGACTCGATGGCCTCTAGTGGTCCCTTCCAACCCAAAACATTCTATGATTCTATGATTCTATGAATACTTTTGGCCTGGTGTATTTCAGATTTGACACAGAATACAGGTCTTATGAATAACAGGATTCACCATAGTTTCATAGTATAAACAAAGACTACCCTCTATTTAAAGTCTAGACTTGAACATTGCTTAACCTTAAAGACACCGTTGCTTGAGAACAAGCTCAATACCAACAAAAGATGAAGCCAGAATGCTAGATGCAAATATGCTGGACAGAGCAGATTTTAGGAGACAGATGGGGAGTCAAATTTGTGCACTATATGTATCTCTTGGTCTATATTTGAATAATTCTGATTTAAAATGTCACGATAGACAAATTTACAGAAATGAATGTTGCACATTATTAGTAACTGAATTTGGTGAACTAAGACCAACTGTATCTTCTAGCTTGCGTGATGTTCATCAGCTTAAATGTTTGTTGAAGTAGCACCCGTAGACTTGCCTGTTTGTGATAAATAAAGTAAGAAACTATGTTCATATATGTTTTAAATAACTTTTTATCCTAAATAGTTTTCACCTTCTGTGAAAGTGACTTTTGAGTGTGGAACCAGTAATTCTGATGCTAGAACATGAGATGTCTGAGTGTACTTCCCTTAGAAACAGTGGTGAAAAATAAGGCTCTGTATAACTCAGGTCTATCCAGAATGCAATTAACCGATACATTCACTTTTAAATAGTATGAAAATGTATGAAATTAGTAAGGGAAGGGGTTGACAGTGCAATGAAGTATATTGTTTTAAATGATGTGAAAATGACCTTGAGATGTAGAAAGTACCAATTTCCAGTTGCTGTGCCAGTACTGAGCCAGAGTTTTAGCAAAAGATTTATGCGGTGTGAAAGGATAACTACTGTAGTTAGAATCAGGAAGAAAAAGAAGTTGAAAGCTATCACTAACAGCAGCAGTAACTGTTGTTAATTGACTGGTTTAGGAGATTTTCCCAGCCTGTTGCGTTTTGTGGCAACTTGAAATGTTATTGCAGGATTTGTGACAAAAATCTGATTTTAAACACCATCCAAAGCCATGTTTTACCTTGAAAATGTTTTTGTTTGTTTGTTTGTTTTTTGGTTTGGTTTTTTTTTTGTTTTGTTTTGTCTTGGTGGGGAAGCAATAAGTAGCAAAGATGACAAATCAGAACATGTTTGTATAGAGCTGCATTAACAACATTTGTTCTTCAACAATTCTACTACCGCTGAGTTTACATTACCACATCTGCATAAATGTTCAGAAGCTGACAAATCGCCACAGCACAGAAACCAGAGTTTGTAAACAGGCACATATCAAAGTAGCTATTCTTCAATGTTGCTGATTTCCCAAGACTGATTTCCCAGACTGAAGCAGATGGAGATTGGATAAATTTCCGTATTTGTGAGATAACTGTTATTTTCTTTAATATACTGATCATGCATACTTTAAAAACATTTTTTATGGTATAGAATTCAGTCAAAATTATCAAATTGTATGATCAGATACAGGGGTTTGCTTAGTTTAATTTTTTAAAGAATGAGTTTTAAAACTGAATGACCAATACAGCCACAGAAGTTATTGCTATTATATCTAGTATGATGCCAACAATAAATCAGAAGAATGAATGGAAGAAATGTCTAGCAGGGCTTTTGCTATTGTAAATGCAACTTTTGTCCCAAGAAGTCCCAAAAATCAGAGGAAAGATTACCTGATCTTCTTATATTCTATTTCTTAATATATAGTAGCAGTCAGATTCAAAACACACTGAATTACAGCTACTACAGCTATAGCTTGATCCAGTATACCTGTTTCTATTATAGAAAATGGATTAACTTTGATGTGTTCTGGTTATTATGTCTATACACTATGTACATTCTCATGAATACAAAAAAAACCCCTCTTTCAACAGCACAGTCAGGCTGTGTTTTGACTCTGGGTCTGTGATCCAAGACCCCTTTTCCTGCTGGTCAGAACTGCCTTTTGTCTTTTCAGACTGGCTGGCTGTTACTGCTGTTTCACTTGAGTGAAACAAGAATAATAAATAGCAAAAAGAAATCTTTTCTTTTTAAAAATGCTAATTTTGCTTGCCATTATTTCCATCTTTATTAGCTTATTGTTTTCCAGGGCTGCAACTTCAGCTTGCATAAATTGGTGCAGCTCCAGTGGCTTCTGGAACTATGCTGATTTACACCAGCTAATGATCTATCTCCCCCCGACTAGAAGCACCACTGGCAGTGCAGAGTACTTCTGTGCCACCCCAGTCTGTTTCTCTAATCCCCATTTAGTGATTTTAAGTATTTCTAGTTACTGTCTCTGTTTCACAAATATAGTAAATCTTCAAGTATAAGAAAGCTACAGCAAAACTGGAAGATAAAACAGTTCTATTTCAGTATGTTAATAAAATATTTTAACACTCTATGTTATGCAAATTAATATATTGCAAAATATACTTCCTGGGTTTTAGAGAAAGTTTCGTTCATGATTCCAGTCCTCACAAAACAAATGCTTTTCTACTGTACATATGATACATTTTTTTCTGTAAAACTAAATCAGTGTCACCATTCAAACAGTAGAGTGACAACGCTAGCACATGTTAAATCTGAGATCAAACCCAGTAACTAAATGGAAGAAATACTCGGCTGCATGAGTGCAGGAGAGATGTGCCTTGGATTGAGATAACAAATGACAGCTGATGAGATTGACAGTTAAAAAAATGAATTTCAGATGGAGGTTCCTCTAAATGAACACTTCTTTGGTATTTGGAAAATGAGAAAAAAGAAGAGAGTAATCTGATAAAAGGAGAGGGAGAAAGATTAGCTTTTGAAGACAGGCTAGAACTGATGATTGGGAACAGTGAAAAGGTTTGGCCTCTTCAGATATTTCTGAAAGCAGGTGAGCCTACACCAGCATGCATGCACTTTGGGAAGGAAATCTGGAAACACAGAAGGCCTAAAAATATCTTAGGATATTAAACAGACAGTCTCAGACATCAAATCTGAGGGGAAAAAATAACCTACAGAGGGTAACAGATTATGCCATCAATGGCTGCTGACTATTCTACAGTCTTCATTTAATTTCTAGAATCTTACTGAGATTCTCCAGTCCTCCCCAGAAGGGTCCTGGAAAGCAGATAAAAGTTCTATAATTTACTACGCTTTTATGGGGCAACCCTTAGGAAAGGTACTGCAGGTTTCCAAGAGTCCCACCTTCCCAAGCTCTCCAGAAAACCTGTCTGGAGCTTTCAATCCCCACTTTCTTTAACTCATAACCCAACCCTTCTGACCTGCAGAAGGCATTCAAGCTTCAGACAGGGAGCAGAAAGATATTTACATTTATAGCTGAGTATAATTGGGAGTTTTAGGGTACAAAGCTGATGATTAAAATGTACAAGCTCAAATTACAGAACAAGATTGAAGACCCAGTATTTCTTCTTTCATAAGTGCACTTAAATACAGACATCTAACAAAAAAAGTCTGCATGCATTAAATAAAGAGAACATAAGGGCTAAACGATAGGGTAAAAAAGCATTCCTATTCCTGTGACTAAAATTAATTCTGATACAATAGAATAGTTTCAGAAGTAATAGGTTTGTACAATTTCTTTGTTTTCTTCCCTGTTGATACGGTTTGCCAGGTATAAAGCTGACATTATAAACCTAACACTCTCATACTTCATTATAGGCATTATGAGCACAGAACAGCAGTTTAGGCAAGTTACATGTGTCACATAAAAATTAAAACTAAAAAATAAATCAATAAAATAAATACAGTTATAAATCAGTAACTTGGTGCAGTAGGCAGGAGAAGCAACATCTTTCCACTGATATTACCAATCTGTTAGAATGTGACTAGGTACATTTTTTTGTTGTCATTAGAAAAAAAACAAGAACAAACACAGCTGGATTTCTGAGTCCTACTATGACAAAGTGTCAAAGAAGTGGATTTAATGTTGTAGAAATATTTCTTTAGGAACTTCTGATTTCATGATAGGTCTGGGGGGTAACTCAGGCTGTGTTTAGAATAAAACTGTTTATGCTGATAACTATATGCAGAATAATCCAGGTGTTTTTCTGGCCACTAAGAACAGAGAATAGACTGGAAGTCTGTTACTTGTTCTAAAAAAAAAAAAGTTTTACAGAAAGAAATAATTTTTTTTCTTCATCTTGAAGGTGGAGCCGTCAAAGAAAACTGGTTGCTCTTTACAGGAAAAAAAGAAAAAGAAAAGGAGACCCATTGATTCTAACAGTGCCAGCTAGCTGTTCACACACACTTAAACTAGGTATGAAGCCCTTATTCTTTGAACTGAAATTTCCCCTGTTGATCAAAGGACCTATTTTGCAGTACCTGCAGTATTTACTTTTTGGCAGATCTAAGACGTCTACTAAAGCCTTTCAACCCCTGTCTTCACAGCTGTATTATTGGTAAGGAGTAAAAAATTTATTGTGATACTCATTTGGGGGATTTCTTCAAGGGGTTAGCTGCATAAACATGCCATGGCATCAAAACAAGACAAAAAGTCAAAGGTTGCAGTTATTTAAGTTAGGAAGCGGTTGCCTAACAAGATAAAAAGAGAACAAAAGAAAAAAATTGTGTGAAATTAGAAGCAGGGATAAACACAGTTCTTACTTAATATTGGGCTCTTCTGCACCCCTTTAAGATTCTGTCTACACAGCTGTAAAGGTTCCAGTAGTAAGGCAACTACCAAGAGAAAAATAAGACAAAATTCAGTACCACCTTCTAAGAACCAACAAGCCCTTTAAAGATTTCAGACAAGAAAAGCTGCTGGTCCTGAGGGGCACTGGTGAGTTTCAAACACAGGATAAGACAGGCTGGGACTAAGTGCCTGCCCAATCAGCCAGATGGAGGTGAGGGTTTGTGAAGAGGAATGGTCACTAATGTTTACTAGTTTTGAAAAAAACGTTAAATTTTCTTTCCTTAGGTTCTGGTTTTTTTTCTATTCCCACTGATTTTGGTGTAGTAGAAGAAAAAATGTGTTGCTCTGAGTGAATATAATCCAGAGTCTAACTTTATGAAAAGAAGACATAAGCAATGTCTGGCTCATTTTGGGGAAAGAAGATTTAGACCAGCCTTGCAGGTGGGGCTACCCGACATTCAGAGCCACACTTTTAAAGTGTAACCATAGCTCCTTCTACTGTATAATTAAATTTGCTTCCATTTCATGGGAAGGTTGGAGCAGTAATCATAGTGAAAGCAAACAAAATATTGTGATACTACTATTGCAATTAATGGACATGGATAAAAGAGGATTTTTTTTTCTTAATTTTTTTAATTCTGTATTAAAGTGAACTATTAACAGACTCACATTTTTTACTTGAAATGTGGGTTTGGGGGTTTTTTTTTAATACTATGAACTATCATTCCATACTTCCTGTACTATATTATCATTCCAATACTGTGAACTATCATTCCATCATATATCCATTCATTGAATGCTTCCACAAATTTTTAGATTATTTTTTAATTTCACTATTAATGTTAAAACTATTAGAACTATTAGAAAATCATGGGAAAGACAGAGACCTGTGTTTGACAATACTGTTTAAATCTAGTATGAGGCTTTTGGCAGTACCTTAAAATGAGTTTAATACAAAAGAATTGTTTTCAACATTTGAAGTATAACAAAGCTCATATGACAAAAATGTTTGTAGTGATCATATCCTAGAACAACTGAAAAAAGTTAGATTCAAACTTTGTGTGAAAGCTGCTATGTCTTTTTACAGTAATACCTTCCTCTTTTGCTCCACCTCCCATACACTTTTTGCTTTGTTTTTTCTTGTCTGTAACTTACCATAGGTATGCTAGTAAGAAATTTTAAATATGATTTATGCCCACGGTACCTTGATGAATTTGAGATCTGAATCCAAGACTTGGTCTTTCATGCAACTAAATAGGTGGATAGTTTAGAAAATTCAACCTCCCTTTCAATCGCTTATATATAAATAACGCCTTATTTGGCATATTCTGTCCTGTCCCTAACAAAACCGCAGATCCTTTTAACTTCTTGGAATTTGGTATGCAAGTGATGTAATTACATTGTGCTTTCAAAGCTCTAAGTAAGAGAATATTGCCCGTTTTTACACATTGTTATGCATAAACCTTCAAACTAACACTGTCTTAAAATAATCAGTAAAAGATAGTGCTCTAAGTATTTCATTACCCATTCAGCCCTTGGGCGACTACTCTGGCAAGAAATATTTGCCCTGTGTGAGTCAGATAGAAAAATCTGTAGCTACTTCTTCTTGCTGCATTTCCCCATCAGCAATTAAGAACAGAGAGCATTACTAAGATATTGCTTTGTTTGTGTGCTGCTGCTGCTGCTTGGATTATTCACAGCTGTGAAGGAAACAGCAAGCAAGCTCTAACAGCAGAATAAAACAGTAAAAAGTACGTTGAAAAATACTGATCAGAAATTTTTTTAACTTGTATGTCTTAACTCAGGAAAGCACTGAGTATGTATCTAAGGATAAGAATAATTGTATCCCTAAACTCACATAAAATAACATTCATTTTAAGTTGTATTTAAATGCATACCAGTTCCTTGGCTCAATAGGAAATTGCTTATGGTTGTGCCTATTATTATCATTTAATTAATGCCAGGTCCTGTCTACTAAACCAGCCTCTGAGAAGCAAATGTCAGGAAAATCCTCTTCGTTTTTTTATAACATTTTTTTTTTAAAAAAGCATTAATGAGAAATAATTAACCTTGAATTCACATATGGTGCTCTTTTATGAAAGATAAAATGACTATGTTGTTGTTGTTGTACAATCATGCTGTGTTGCAGAATGAAAATAAACCATAGGTTATTCTTTCAGATTGGCCCCTTTCTCTAACCTATCCATCATTTTCTGTTGAGGGAATATTACTGTTGTTAAAAAACCCTGCTCTTTCAAGACTTTTTAAAGGTATTTCTGTATTTGTAGTATAATTTAATGAAAGTTTTCACTGAATTATAAGGTGGTGGGAGAAGAATGGAGGAAAGAAACATAACTGGTTAAAAACGGGACATGAAAGCATGGCGGAAAATCTAAAGCCAAATCATGGATGCTTCACTATGCAAATATTTACCTCTTGTGATAATTATGTGATTGGCTTTTATCACGTGTTGGAAGCTTTGCTGTCCTTTCTTTTTGCTAAGGAATACCCAAACTTTTTTTACTACAAAGTTTCTGCATTTTGGACACCATTCAGGTGCTGGTAGGTTTCATAAGAAGAATCCTCTTGGTTTTAACTGTTTTAAATCATGTCGAAGAACTTGCTGTTATCCAAAAGGATTTGCTATCCGCTGAAGAACAAATGAGAAGAGGGAAAAAAGGAGGGACCTTTCCTAAAACATGACTGTTGGTGCTAACTCAGGACTGAGAATTTTAAAACTAGGTGATCAAAAATTAATCTAGGCATTTAACCCAATATCTTTTATACTGGGTGTTCTGCCCATTGGATCCTGTTTGCTTTCACTTCCTAAAAACTAAAATATGGACCCAATCGAGAAATGTTATCATAAATATTTTTGATTTTTGAAGACAGCCCACTTAAATTAAACAATACTGTAAGCAAACTCTTCGTCAAACAGAAACCTTGCTTCTTTCCTCTTCTTTCTCAATTAAATCATCAGAGACAAATCTCAGCTGCTTACATGAAATAACAAATGAAAATTCCTCTGTGCCCTCAGAAATCATAGAATCAAATAGATCAATGATCTATTTCTAATAAAAAATGGCCAAGGGTTGTGTTGCCATGTTACTGGGCTGAATAGGGCAAAAGGTACAAATGTATTTATCTTAATGGTGAAACCAAAAGACATTATCTTAAATAAAGCACAGGGGACTTCTGGCATTGTGATCTTTATGAGAAAGAAGAGGGTAGAGCTTCTGTTATTGATAAGAGGGGGAAAAAAGCTGTTTGAACTTGATGGTGCAATGGTAGTTCACTGTTCTTATCTTGTCTCTCTTAGTTAATAGCAGCTGTTTCTCCTCACAAAGAATTTTCCCCATGTTAACAGGTAGAATGACACAAACACAGGGAGATGAAGCCCCAGGTCCTCAGTGGCATTTAGCCACCCAACACCATTGGATAACTGCTGATCCCAAGCACCTAACAAAGCTCAACATGTGAAAAAAAATTAACTGCTAAAGATCCGTTGACTGGTCAGCAGTAGAGGCAGGGACAGAAGCGCAGACCATCCCAGACCATGACACTGTGCTAGGTCCCTGTAAATATTCGAGTTGTTCAAGCAACGTGCAGGGGGAATGCTCGTACTCTCAATGGTCTGCTTGGACCAAAGGCATGTGCAAGCTCTCAGGGCTGGCCTGAGGGAGACCCCACTTTGTGCAACGGTCAGACATTAACATCATGCCTTTTTAAACCTGTTTGGCCATTCACAGTCCTAAATTCCTCTTGTGATATTGCCACGAAGGTCAGTAGTTTGTTGTGGGCATCAGGTGGCACATTTCTATGCTATTCTGTGGTAGCATTTGAATCCAGATCAGTAGTTAAAACAAGTACCTAACATTATAGCTGTCTTAAGTTTAAAGCAGAAACATCTGCTAAAGGTGCAGGCTACTAACTGGCTGGGCTGAGCTCAGCAGAGGGAGAGGTTTCTGTGGTTTTTATTTCATTCTTACAGTTTCATTAAAGTCAATGCCAATAGCTACTAGTGACTTGAAGAAGCAAGAACACAGGCACAAAATGAAGTAGAAGAAACTAAATATTAAAACAAAACTCTTCATCCTTAAGCAACATAAAGAATATATATAACTTTTTTTTTTTCCTAGAGTTTGCATTCTGGAGTGTTTTCCTGTTTTTTCTTCTTTTCCCCAAATTTATTGAGCTGCAGTACAGCCTGGAACTCAAAGTAAGAATTGTCACTTTGAGAATAGAGCCGATTTATCAGAAGGAGGGTTTTGCATTCTGCACAGAATATCTGATTAAGTGAATTTTTTTCCCTAACAATGTCTTACAGATTATTATCAGAAGCCATTAAAAAAACAAAAAATCAAGGGCATTCCAAAAGAAAAGCAATCAGTTTTTATGGAATAGATTTTCCTCCAAATCAAAGTAAGAAACATGTCCACATTATTAATCTTCCTTCAAACCATTTTAACAAACAAATATACTGTGTTTTAAACTACTTCAGAGTAAAAACAAAACAAAACTAAAAAAGAAAAAAAAGAGTAAAGACTACAATGTGAAAACCCCCTCATAAATTTATTTTGAAA
The DNA here is from genome assembly GCA_017310255.1 of Butorides virescens. Classification (NCBI taxonomy): domain Eukaryota; kingdom Metazoa; phylum Chordata; class Aves; order Pelecaniformes; family Ardeidae; genus Butorides; species Butorides virescens. The sequence continues at coordinate 207,865 of JADKXX010006643.1, read as the reverse complement.
TTACTGAAAAGATAGATACATAGTAAATGCACTAAATGAACTGTATCCAGTTTGTGGTTTGTACTGTGTGAAAACTGTTAAATATATATTTTTAAATGCTCAGTGGCAATCAAACCAGTTCAGTTTAATTATCTTGAAAAGGGATATTTTTTATTTATTGGAGGAAAAGAACAAAAAAAAAAATTACATTGCCAAAGACAAGACAGGCAGAGTTTATATTGGACAAAATCATAACATATTTAATAAATATTCAGAGTGTTCCAATGTCTTGTTGTACATATTTTTGCAACAAATATAGCGTATTTTAATTCAAAAACATGAAACAGAATTCGGTTTTCATGTAGATGTCTCAGCTTTAATTCACTCAACTTTAAAGTACAAGTAATTTCAAAATTAAAATTATTTTCAATGTTAAAAGTATTTTTACTGACAGTAAAACAGCTTTATTTTTATTTTAATGCTTAATGCAGCTGTAGTATCTGCAAATCTAGTTTTACATTATCATTGCAATTCATAGGTGTGATTTAAATTTTAGTATTTACAGTGGAAAGGGTGCTGGTAAAAGCAAATAAAAAAAGGCAATTCCTTAATTCTTCTTTGATGTGGTATAACATTTACACTGTTCAGCACCAATGTAACATTAATGTAATACTAATATTAAATAATGATCAGTCCGTTCTCTTTTCCATTAAATCACTGTTAATTTTCAAGACTATATCTTTTATCCCTTTTACAGTGAATTAATATTGTTCCTGTGCAGGAGCAGAAGAAAAAACTGCATGTGTTAACATTCTCTGTATATTCTCCTGCCAGATACACTAGTGCAAGTACTTTACTAGAAAGCCATCTGACACCATAGCATTTTCTTTCTACTAAGAGGAATAGTTACTGGAGTCTGTTATGATTTGTCCCTTCACATGAGATCGTGCTCATATCAAGATACGTTTCTGTAATATAATGATATAAAAAGATGAAGAAAATTTCGAAATGAAGATATTTTGTCCTTCTGCAAAAGAGCAATGTGAAAAATACGGGGGAAACTGCAATCTCAGTCAATGTTTACCTTCCTCCTGTAAGAGAGACCAGTGAAATCAACAGGCACGCTGACGCAAGTACTGCAGACACCCTGTACCCCATTCGTGTTCACCAACAAAAGTCAGCAAATCCTGTTCTGTGCTCAGCTGAAGCCTGCTGCTTTCTGTGGGAATGGTGAGTATATTTTGGGACTGATGAGCCAAAGAAATTATAAGATTTTGCTGTGAGGTGGCTCATTTATTTTTTTGCATTTTGGAAGGGATCTGGTGAATTTTGCTCTTTCCTTTGCTGGAGGAGAAGCCTGGGGCTAGGTTAGTAACAATGGTTGCAATGATCTATTTTCAGCCCCATGGGCATTGGAATTACTTTCTCCTACATTTCCCTCTCTCCATCTTCTTGCTATAAGTACTCCTCTAGATATTAGACTTGAATACTAAAAAGAAGACTTTGGCTTACTATCAGCATGGACAGTTTGCAAAGTTCTCTCTTCAGAAGCTGTCTTTTTCAGGGTAAAAGAAAAAAAGTAGTTCCTTGAGGCTAGCAATCACCTTTGACATGCAAATTTCAGGCAGAAAGCCAACCATAATTGAGAGTCATTTAATGAGATGCTCAGCATGATTTCAGAAGCTCCATGGTCAGGGGCAGGCAGGCTGTCATTTTAGGAGACATTTTGGATTTGCTTTTTTCACGCTTAGAGATTGATATGATGGAGATGAAAATCTGGACCATGAAATAAAACCACTCCTGGAAACCTTGCACACAAAGAGTCAGAAATCTACCACTACTGTATTAGAATCAGTCTCTTTGATAAAGTCACACCTTTGAAACATCTCATTTATTGGCAGAATTATCCTGAGATGTAACTGCGATGACATACTGTAAGAGCTGTTAGGGAATTCCTTGTCGGCCAGCTTGAGACTTCAGGCACAGCCTAAGACAAAGGGGTGACGAAAAGCTGAATGAAGCCTTGAGTAGCCCAGGGAAGCATTGTTTCCTCGAGATAAATAACAATTCTCCTGCAACTTCCTTTCTCAGTGGATTTGTGAGATACAGCTCGTGTATATGCAGCACACGCTGCTGCTGCCTCTGTCTCGCTCCACAGTTAGGGGTCAGCAGAGGGATGGTTTTGCTTGTTTCCTTGCAGCACTCTAGGGAAAGATAAAAGGGCTTCAGTGGAGCCAGCCTTGTTCCTACATTTCTGGACCATTCAGGTAGCATGAGCAAAGGGGTCAGCAGGGCACTGATCTCCTTTCCACCCTCAGAGGGATGTACACGGTGGCTCATGGGGAGCAGTTTCAAGGGAAGAATGAAAGGAAGAGACGCGGAATAGTACCAATGCTTTTGCTAATCCTAGATTACTGTATCACATCTAGGATTGATGGCATTACCAGGAAATACTATGAAATAAATGACATATTTACAGTCCTGTGTGAATAAGATCCACCTACTAGATACAGTCTGGTCTGTAAATTCTCCTTCAGGCATGTGCCATAACAACTGTTAGCCCTTGTCAGCCCTTCTATCTTAAATAGCAGAAAGAAATTGCGCAATGTAATGACTTCCTTCAGAAGTTTAAAAATCCATGTTGATTGTAATTTCTGTCACAATATTACTTTATTACTTTTATTTTAGGAAACCATGGAGGCTTGGCCTTAAGAAGCATGTTGACATATTTTACAAATTGACAGTGCAATATAAGGATTTCTTGAAAGGATACCTGTTTGTCTATATTCATATTTGTGAAGGGTTAGTTATTGAAAAGTGGCTAGTTCACAGTATTATGGACTGCTGTTTCTATTGCTAGTAACTCTTTGCTAACTGACAATACATTTGCGGTTATACACATTACGGCTGCAAGGAAACCCTCTCTTAAGCAAAGAGGTTGTGGTCAATATTAGGGTCATGAGATATGTGAAATGAACAAGTACAGACACTGCTGTCTTGGGATACCAAGCAATAGACTGCAATTCTGAGAAATAATATCATCAGTACAGGATGCATAAAGAAGTAGGGCAAAGATCTACAGCTTGGAGTCTGTAATCATTTCAGTTTAGTTCAACCTAACTACACAGCAGGAGCTTCCTTTGTTACAGCCGAGCAAATTTACGTAGCACCCAGAAAGATCATGGCAGGTTTTTTTAAATCTGAGTTGCATTTATATGCCTTCATTGAGTAATATCAGTTATCCTTCCCCATCATGTCAATTACACAAAAAGATCTCTTTCTATGTGTGTCTTATGCACTATGAGAAAAATTTTTTAAGAATTATATAGCAGTTTTACAACACTGTTGTTTCAGAAAGACTATCCACATTTTTAGTGCTCTCAACAGCTTTCAGATCACCACTCCAAAACATATTTATGCCCACATGAAGCTCAGACTTTTTGCTTTTCCTTATCAAAATGTAATGCCCCCCAAAATTTTTAAAAGCAAATACAGAGATGCAGATGAAAAATTGAATGATATTAGATGTTTTCACTGAAGTAATTTCAAAATCACCACTTGCCAAAGGAAAATAAATACAGTAACCTGAATAGCTGAAACACAAGACTGTGAAGTTATGAAAGCTACCTTTCATGAGAATTCCTTTACATTATTATGAAAATTATTGGTCTATACTGGAATTATGTAAATAGAAAGAAAAGCTGGAAAATTCTTGATATAAAATCATATCTACATTGAAATGCATAGACCCCTTAGAGATGGCAATTAATTTTAATGCTTTCTAATTCTTAATCAATCTGCAATTAAAGTAGAACTTCTATAGGATCTATGACACTTATACTGTTATGCTAATGTTTTGAACTTCATTGATTCAGTATTTTTATTGACAGGTTTGGAATTTTTAATTTTTTTTTTTTTAATTAGTACTTCTGTCGCAGGGTAATAAAGAAATTTCATAAAATCATAGAATCATAGAATTAGTTGGTTGTAAAAGACCTTTAAGATCATCGAGTCCAACCTTACCTGTCCACTACTAAACCATGTCTCTAAGCACCTTGTCTACCCATCTTTTAAATGCCTCCAAGGGATGGTGACTGGATCACCTCCCTGGGTAGCCCGTTCTGGTGCTCGATAACCCTTTTTGTGAAGAAATTTTTCTTAATATCCAATCTAAACCTCCCCTGGTGCAATTTGAAACCATTTCCTCATTTATAACTATGGGGACTGTATAATCTTACAGGGATATTGCTATGCAGCACAGGGCTAAAACAAGTTGGGTTTTACTTCATAGTAATATTTTAACCTTAATGTAAATTATTTGGCTCAGTTACATAGAAAAGCCACAACATGAATACACATTGTAATTTCTGCAAATAACCTCAGTAGTATTTATCTGTGTTAGTACTTCAGAATGAAAAAAAAAAAGCTAAAATGCTACAAACCGACAAATACAAAGCAAAATATGAACAGTGGAGGATATTCTGTAAATAATTCAATTAAGATTGTGTTGGGCACTGGATGAACACATGGCAGTAGAAAGCCTGCAGTGTGCAATGTGTGTTTCGTGACATATGCACCTTGCTGGCTCCCCAACCCTCAGCAGGAGCCAGAGCATGTCCCATCCCTCCTCACACCCCGGGAGGATTCTGGGGTGTGTGGGCAGAAAGGGCTGGTGGCAGGGCTTGCAGAATGTGTGTGGGATGCATTTACCTGTTGCCCAACTGTGTCCAGGTTGAGTGCTTGTGTGCCAGCACTCAGACTGCCGTGCCTACCTGCCTGGAAGTACACTGTGATTTTTCAGAAAGCTACACAAAATTTTAATTCATTTCTGTGTCAAAGTCTAAGAGTAATCGCATGGGACAACTCAGCTTTTAAAGTTGAATATGCACCTTTTTTTTTTTTCTTTCAACCTTAGGCCCTGTATAGATAAAATAAACTACTGGAAAGGGACAGTGCAAGTGAGGGATCAGACAGAGCAGAGAAATCCGTGCTGAGGGAGCAAAATGCAGTATTTACCTTCCTCAGATGAGAGGAGGTTCTGAATTCTGGAAGGATCTCTACAGAAATTTGTTATTGTATTCGCCGAGCCCTAACCAATGTTAGGATCAATCCTGATTTCTTTCCCACCGACCCAAAGATTATTTTCTCCATCAGCAAAACTAACTAATAACCATATGTGTTGTGAAAAATCTTACAGTCACAGGCACTTTCCTGGAATAAATATGTATGTAACTAGCGACAAAGGAAAGAATCCCACTCATCTATCTATGCAATAAATAAATCATAGAATCATAGAATGATTTATGTTGGAAAATACCCTTAAGATCATTGAGTCCAACCGTTAAGCTAACACTGCCGAGTCCACTACTAAACCATGTCCCTAAGTGCCACATCTACTCATCTTTTAAATGCCTCCAGGGATCAGGACTCAACCACTTCCCTGGGAAGCCTGTTTCAATGCTTAACAACCCTTTCGGTGAAGAATTTTTTTCCTAATATCCAATCTAAGTGTCCCCTGGTGTAACGTGAAGCCAGTTCCTCTTGCCCTATTCCCCATTGCCAGGCAGAAGAGACCAACACCCACCTCAGTACAACCTCCCGTCAGGCAGTTGTAGAGGGTGATAAGGTCTCATCTCAGCTTCCTCTTCTCCAGGCTGAACAACCAGCAGCCACTCCTCATAAGATACATATCTTTAGTTCTGGGAACCATCAGTTTTACAGGATTAGTCCTGCAGTACCATTGTACTTAAGGTTTTTATGCTATAACTGCAGAGTGGTATATCACCACAGTTTCTGCATAGCTCTTGCTTGGTTTAGACAGCAGTCTGGAAGCATCAACTAGACAAAATTTAACTATCTAAAGCTATTTTTTTATTATTCTGAGCAAAGACTTACAGTTTCTTTTGCTGTGTGAATTATTTAATACAGTTTCAAAGAAACAGAGGTCCTTGATTTTTGGCAGTGTTAATTTTAAGTGAAGAAAACATCAAGAGCACTCACTCAAACAGACACCAGAAAAAAAAAAAGAAATCAGCTACTATGACTTCCTGAAAGCAAAGGAGAAATGTTATTATTTCCAAAGTTACGCCCAGTGTCATATCAAGTGGTTGTACTAATAATACAAACCACAAACAAATTGATTTAAGAAAAAAACTATAATACGACTTCTAATTTCCTACAACTTTGGAGTCAATCTTTCAAATCTGTTCCTGAAACAGCATTCTTGTCAATGTTCTTTGATTTGCATATGACCTTTAATATTGCTGTGCTGGTCTCTCAGGGTCAAGTTTTTAAAAAAGCAGGTGTTTAAAGTTTGATTTCTAAATCTGTATTTATGTCCCTGAATTGACAGCTTGATTTTACAAAAGCCTTGAGCATCATGCAGTTCCCATTGATTTCATAATGGAGTTCGATGGTGCAAGATCAATACTCTCAGGTGCCTAAATACCTTCCAGCATCAGGGCTCTGGTAATGCTGTATCATGGTGGCCATTTATTTTGATTTGTCACTGCACAGTGTACGTGAGATTTCATTGTTATTGTAAATCGGTGTGTGGCTTAATCCTGTGATTTCATCTACAGTCAACAACGTTGCAGGATTAATCCCTATTTCCACGACAATGAATCTGAAGTGAATTAGGTAGACATTACAGAAATCAGATCACACAGGTGATGCTTTTGTAATAGTTATAAAAGCTCTCCAACAAAAAAGGTCACTGACAACTGAACCTCACACCTGTTGAAAGGAAGAAATAATCATCTTAGAAACAAAATCAGAAGTTCATCTGAATACACATTTCTGTGCTGACAGGAGTTAGTATCCAGGCTATAAATGAAAAACCAACACAGAAATGAGGTTTGGTATGATAGAGAGAACAGTAGAAGAGATTTTTCTAATCTTTTATAAATTACATGAGCTGTTTTAAGACATAGTAAGACTTTGGGAAGAACTGAGTAAAAGAGCGTGAAATAACTATATAGAGGAACACACTGAAGTTTATATATATACACATATATACAATATACATAGTTATATAAAAATATGCACATATACATAAATGCATATACATAAATATATACTATTTATGCAAGTACCCATGTTTTAAGTTACAAATTCATGTAGAGTGTAGATACAGAAGTCAAGCACACTGGAAAGAAAGCTGCTGTTTAAAGCATTCAGTCCTCTGTTGAAACAAAAAACAAGCTCGGTCTGAAGATTAGATCCAAAGTGGTTTAAATGATGCTTTAAAGGAACAGAGAAGTTAGGAGTAGAGGAGGCAAGCAGACAAGACTTTGTATGAGACTGAGAGCCTCCCCCATTCCCTGCTGGGATCATCCCTTGCAGCTTGGGCGAAGCTTGACCATTAACACACTCACAGATGTGCTATATTGCTGCTTGCAGAACTGAGCAGCGCATCCTTCTGTCAAGGAAACTATTTATTACACTTTTAAAATATCTTTCTTCCTGACTACTTAGGCTCACAATATTCTTCGTATAATTCTGAAAAAAATATAGGAATCTATAGCTGTCATCGCTGTACAGTCTCAGCAACGTAGCAAAATCGGAGCAACTTTTTCTGCTCTGTGTTGAACTCTTTCTATTTAAGAGCCATATCCAACATCTTTTACTGATTATTTTGATATTGAAAATGTCTTTGTACTTGAACTGCTTATATGACTGCCATTAGAAGGTGTTAATAGACCTATTTATTCAAGTGTCAAGGATAAATCAAAATAACTTGAAAAATCATGACATCACAGAGTCAGGGAATAAATAAATGGTTGGAAGGGACTTTTAAAGGTCACCTGTCCAACCTCCCTGCCATGGGCAGGGACATCTTTCACTAGATCAAAGCCCTGTCCAACATGACTTTAAACACCACAGTGATGGGGCATCCACAACTCTGGGCAACCTGTTCCAGTGTCTCACTACCCTCATCATAAAAAAGTCTTCCTTATATCCAATCTAAATATATCCTCTTTCTGTTTAAAACCATTGTCCCCTATCGTGCCTTGTCACTACAGGCCCTGGTAAAAAGTCTCCCTCCATCTTGAGACTCTTTGTCACAAAAATTCTTCATCTTGTGAAGCAATTTTGCTGAAAGCAAGGTAAGGTTCTTCTGAATACAGTATATTAATTCTGAAGGATAGATTTAAGTATTAGTTTTGTATCTAGGCAGAAGAAACTGCCACAAAGTTTTTTTCATTCAGTACTCTGATTACCTTAGGTATACAGTTTCCTCCAAATATCTGTTACAGACCATAACAGAGGCTTCAGGTGATCTTTTGTGAAATGAAAAAGTATGCAATATCCCAGATTGGAAGATTGTGATGGAAGCATGAAGTCATGAATTGGTTTGGATTTGGGTTTTTTTTATGAGCCTATGAAAAACATAAGCCCCTTGGATGCCCAGTGTTCATAAACACTTTTGAAAACTCATCCTTAGCATGGTCCTTTAACGTTTAGTCCTAGTCCAAATTGTTGTAATTTCTAAATACTTTTAATTGGTATTTTTCTGGGTTAGCACTTAAATTGCAGTGTATAAAATGTCTTCTTCAACATCAACTCAAATCTAGGGGGTTTTTTTTTGTGCAGAACAATGTTTATTAGGAACCTACACAAACAGGTATTTGCAAAACTTCCACAACCATGGCTCAGATCTGTATTTCCCATCATATACTCACCAATTTTTCATCATGGAACACGACAATGTTTGAGACTTTGATCTTGGTCCAGCCTTTGAGGACACGAAGACAAGGCAACTTCTTAAATAATGCAACTTGTGCAATCTCACAGGCAAATGACAAATTAATCAGTCTCTGAATCCTTGTTTTTTTGAAGACTTGTGCATTTTTAAAGAAGATGGAGTAATTGTTTAGTGACTTGGTGTCATTGATTTTCATTATGGATGGTGTTGACTGGGTCTGTGTCAGGTCACCTGGGAGAGATAGCCTTTGCATAGCTAAATAAAATGGGGAAAGTACCACTTCTTATTCCATATTCACAAGGAAAGCTCCAGTCCTTGAAGTAAGTTTTGTGTGACCTTCTTGTTAAAGCAACTTTTCATTCTTAGCTGTTTGAATAAATGGGAGAAATTAAATCCTGCATAGGCATGAAACAGAGGTCTGGATTTTACAGGCCAATAGTTTCCTAGTTAAGAAATGTTGATCAGAAGAAAAGGTTTAAGACAACAGAAAAATGCTCTCATTTGCTAAATGTATGTAGTACTATGTGATTTCTCCATTAAAAATAACTGGAATAGAAATTAAAATATCCAATTAAAAGAAAAACATTTATTTTAAGATATGTGGTAGTTTGTAAGTTCTTAAAAATTTTTGGTAGTTATGTTAGGCAGAAGATAGGAATACCATAATTTATGCATCATATTTAACCAAGATAAAGATTTAACTTGCCGACCTCTAGGTCTTTTCCTCCTAAGATAGTGCTTGTTATTTTGAAGTTGTTATAATTTTTAAATTTTCAGGAGTGACACAGAATTATTTCTAAATTATACTAAAATGCTTCTTCCTTCCACTCCAGAGTATTGAAAATACATCAATTCATTCTCACTTCAGATTTTGCTTTCAAGTTGGGCTTTTTTTTTTTTTTTTTGGCTTTGTGTGCTTGGGGTTTATTTTACTTTCTTCTCCTCTACCTTTTTCTGGATCTTCCCCCCACTTTCTCCTGTCTGATTCTTGTCCATCATTGTCATCTAAACTTTTTCTGTTGCCAAAGACCTCAGTCTTACTCAAACTCATTGAAATGAAGTATATAATTTCTGTGTTTCACAATAGCTGCTAAGTTTTAAGAAGAAATCACACACTTGTCATATTATGATGAGTCGGTGAATTTCTCCAGAGGAAAATCTGACTTTTAAAGCTTTTTTGGCTGGCAGTTCTTTTTAGATATCTGCCACAGCAAATTCTCTCTCATAATGATAACTACATGATGAGAGTCTGAGTTATTACATAGTTTAGAAGACGGAAAGAAATGGAGTTTTTCTAGAATGAGGTGTCATGGAAAATAGAACACTCCAATTTGTGATAATTTATTTGCAAATAGTCATCAGAAGCCATTATTATTTACTCAACCTGCTTCCACAAATATGTCAATTAAAATCTTATCAAAAGCATTTCTAGATAAAGGCTAAGTAACATTGTTAAAATACTGTTAGAGCATTTTGTGATAGCTGACAGGTAATTTGAGACTACAAAGGTTTTTGATTCATTGACCAAGCATTCCTTCCATAGAGGGTAATATGAAACTCTTTAGAAAGCTATTAAACATCTCTTATACTTCCCGTGTTTGCTCTAATAATAGCTTTGGGATGCATAATAATCACTTTCATTCCCATCAGTCAGGTCAGAGTGGAGGAAAAAGGAGGAAGTTAACGAGCATGAGGTCCATGAAGAAAATACTGGTACATTTGCCAGTAATAGGTTAAATGGAATGTCTTTAAGAAGAAAAGAATAGTTGTTTTTAAATACCATCCTATTTTTGTAGAGCAGTAATCTACTGTGACAGGAGTGAAAAGGGCTGTGTCTGAGTTCTTACTCACCCTTACACTATTTCCTCATCTGTAAGTCCAGTGGGTATGCATGGTATTATTTGTTATACTGGGGTGTAAAGAAATACTGAAGTTCCTTGAGCTACAGCTTCAGGTGATATACAGCGGTGGTAACTACACAGTTTACCCCAATGTCTTTCCTAGAGCAAAAAGGCTGAGCTGGAGAGATATTTGAAAATTGGCACTGTGTCTTCCTCTGGTACACAGCAAGGAAGATTTTAGTTTTTCCACTTGAAATAATTAATGAGTACTCTGGTGACCTTTGTTAACTGTCAGTGATGTTATAACAACTCCTGTTAATTATGTCTTTACCCAGAAAACTGGATGTTGGTGAGTCTGGGGGTGAGGAGGGGAAAGCTATACGCAAATTGCATATGGCTGGAGAGTAGCCACGCGGAAAGAGATCTGGGATTTTGTGTTGATGGGAAATTGAATATGCATCAACAGTGTGCCCTTGGCAGCCAAAAGGGCCAATCATGTCCTCCAGTACATCAAGCACAGCACAGCTATCTTGTGAAGGGACATGATTGTCCATTGCGCTGGTGCGGCCCCTCCTCGAGTCTTGTGTGCTGTTTAGAGCTTTTTAGTATCAGAAGGACAACAAACTATTGGAGTGTGTCCAGAGGAGGATGACCAAGATGGTGAAAGGCCTCAAGGGCAAGACTTACAAAGAGCAGCTGAGGTCACTTAGTTTACTTGGAGAAGAGAAGGCTGAGGGGTGACCCCATCACAGTCTACACCTTCCTCATGAGGGGCAGTGGAGGGGGAGCTGCTGATCTCCTCTCTCTGGTAACCAGCGACAGGACACAAGGGAATGGAATGAAGCTGCATTGGGGAAGTTCAGATTGGACATTAGGGAAAGGTTCTTCACTGGGAGGGCGGTGGATCACTGGAACAGGTTCCCCAGGGAACTGGTCACAGCGCCACGCCTGTCAGAGTTCAAGGAGCATCTGGATGATGCTTTTAGTCATATGGTTTAGCTTTAGGTAGTCCTGCAAGGAGTAGGGAGTTCGACTCGATGATCCTGATGGGTCCCTTCCAACTTGAGATATTCTATGATTCTGTGATTCTAAATTGTCTTACAAAACCCTAGGAAGGCTATAGAAAATGTTGTTTTTCTCAGCAGATTCTTTGAACCACCTTACACAATGTAGATGGAAGAGGGGATATAAAACTTTCTTGTTTCCAGTTGTTCAACAAAACAGAGCAGTGCTATTTCAGCAGAGCTAAAAATCTGGACTGTAGTCCACAGTAACCAGATGCAGTTACCACTGTTGCCAATTCTCTGAGCACATGAACATGACCTTCTCCACAAAGCTGGTATCCCTTCTGCATTGCTCACACTAGATTGGGTGATCACCATGTCTGTGGCTGACCTAGGAAATGCTTAAAGAGTCTGCGATGGAAAAAAATATCCCATTTAAATTCAACCACTAAAAGAGAGTAGTATTTTGGGGGTATAATCTCCAATAGTCAAGGTAAAGGAAAAATTACGTGGGTGGGGAGAGGTAAGGATAGAGTTTCACAAGTGCAACTGCATGCAGAAAGAAGAGAAACCCTGAAAATCCCTTAATCAAAATTGCACTGTTTCCATGAGGAAGCAGTGTGCAAACTAATAATTATAATTCTATCTTTATCCATATTTATAACTCCTTGAAACCAGTAAACCAGTTCAGCCTTTTTTGTATAGCTGACATTTTGGTTGAATAAAAGTAAAATAAAGCATTCTTAAATGTTTTTTCTTCCTAACAATCTCTAAATCAGTTAAAACTCCCAGAATGAAATATTAAATCCTCTGGTTCTGTTTTATGGAAAGAAAAGCTTACCCTTTTCTTTCTGTGTATAAAAAGAAGAAAAAATCAATAGTCTCTTGAAAACAAAAGGAAGCTGATAGAGAGCCCAATAACAGTTAAATATGATCCTAAAGTCTACTATCTGAACTGCGAATGTTTGATGTAACCACTGAAGTGTGTGTATATATATATGTGTGTGTGTGTACATATATATATAAAATAAATTTCTTATGGATCAACATGTGACACCCTTCCACACTTTAATCTACAGGTAGTCCCTTGGCTGGGGAGGTAATATTGCTTATGTAAACTATTTCTTTAGGATGTCACATGGCAAAACATACTAAGCTAAACAGCAGTGTCTAGGCAGTAAACCAAACCTGACTTCTCTAGACTAAATCTTTCCCACCAGAAGACTGCTTCTGTCTCCAGCCTCTTGCCAATAAGACTTTTTTTTTAAAGCAACCTTGCCAGTGAATCACAGTAGAGCAAAAATTCCTCTATGTGACATACTTACATCAGCATGTGGACACACAATGGTACATGGCTGTTGGACTTGATGATCTTAAAGGTTTTTTCCAACCTAAATGATTCTATGATTTTATGACTCTATGAGGCACAGAGTAAGTTCATGCAAAAATGAAGTTTTCAGATGTGCAATGAGATCCTGTGGTATCCGCAGTCCGAGACAAGTGAGATAGATGAAAGGAGGATGGAGAACAAAAATTAACTTACTCAGTCAAAGGACCTTTAGGTATCAACACATTGGCATAAATATAACACTCACTAAAGAATTGGTACTACTGTTCAAATTATTTTCTCATCACAGAATGAGAAAACAAAACTTAAATAAAAACCATGACAAACCGAGAAAAGATCAATAAATAAGATGCGAAGCTTATTGTGGTATAAACTGTCAAGCAACTGAAAACTTTTTTTTTTTTTAAATAGCAACAAAAATAGAAGTACAGCAAAATTATTTGTTCCTAGCCACCACTCTAAAGCCAGTAAAGCATGTGTTGACTGAAAAACCAAGCAAAAAATTGTTGTAACTCTTTTAGGCAAAGAAAGCAAAACAATCCTTTAGATTAAATGGACCAAGTGAAAAGTTATCTCATGAAAGTGAAACAGTGCCTCTATACCTCACTTTTGAGCTAAGTTTAAACAGTATTTCATACAGTCAACTTCTCCTAAGTGTAGCCAGAGTGCATCCCACTTATGCAAGGATTAAATATGTTGCAATATAAAAACTGTCTTAGTCTATAATAAAGCAAGATTCATAACATTTCCTCCCAGCAAACCCCTTTTTCATAAACTGCTGGGAGATTAACTATTTATATAAATTAATTTAGATGTCAGAAAGAGTTTTGAAAAATCATCGTGACATGACTTAAAAATAAACCTCAAGCTTTATGCTCAAATGTTATGTGCATTATTCTCTCCTATTAGCTGACATGAATTGAGCAATACTGCTACAAAACCCATCATTATTTCCAAGTACAATTTTTCATTTGTATTTCTGTCTTTAGAGGAGGAATCATAGTGGACAGTTTTGCAGTTTTCAGTTATCAATGTACAAGGTGATGATCTCTAAAACCATTAATAAGCCATACGCTAGTTTCATACGGATTCACTGGCAACAGATGAAAGCGGTTTATGAAGCACTGACAAGATACAGAGCCTACGGACATGCAGAGTATAAGAAAGAGACTAGGTAAGCTATTTTGCCTTATTTAATATTATTTTTTAAAAGGTTACAATGCATGTGGGAGAATCATAGCCTTACAGTTCTGAAAGATAAAAACATAGCATTTCCTGCCTTTCCTTTTCCTTCAAGGAAGTGATAATCAGGAGATAGAGAAAATACGACCTGGTTCCAGCCATGTGGCAATGCCTACTTGAATCAATTCAATCTTTTATCACAAAAAATAGCTTGGAAACTTGCGTAGATATCAGGATTTTGTCTGGAAAAACTTGGAATCATGTCTTGGGTAAAATTTTGCAAATACAATGCAATTTAAGGAAGAGTTGCATGTCTATAGATGCAGTTCTGATGAAGTGAAAACAAATTCCCAAAAAATCCACTGTTGAATTCTCTGTTTCTGATGTGTCTAGTCAGTATCAAAGCTTTTCCAATGTGTGCTAATTGAGGTGAAAATATCAAATAACCATGAACTATTCATGAATGGACAGTTAAGGGGAGAGATGCAACACAGACTGAATGTGAATATTTGTGTTTGCGGCGTGGATCTCCATGAATATAACAAAGTTACTGAATATATAAACTAGTGTCTCCAGGTGAAGAAAATTATGTTCTCTAACTTCATTGTTACATCTGCTGAAGGAAAACAACATGTCAATTAACAAAGAAAAACATTATACAAAGAGAAAAATGTTGCTTTCTCAAATTCCCAATCTTTCCTCACACAATATTCCAATGGCTACAAGAGCAATTTTGACTTTGAAAAAGTAATTATAAGTCTTTTATGTGACAGATCAGTGTAAAATACTGACATTTTACTATTTCTATACACGAGTTGAAACATTACTCCAAGGGTCACTTGGACTGAAGTTTCCCAGTGCACCATATCTACAGAAAAACCTGTGGTAAATAATAATGCACAGTACAGATTTAGTGGTTGCTTTGTCAATGTGTCTTCATTAAGTCACACTTTCTTTTGAGGATCAAATAGGGATTTAGTGCAGACTTAAAATGACAGCTTACAATTTGTCTTACTGTCACAACAATTATGAAGAATTTGCTTGGTGAGACTCAAAATGTTAGTGTAAGCAGACTTTCCACCTTGAGCAAGAGGCTGGACTAGCTGTCATCTCTTCTGACAAACTTTTCCACAATTCTGCTGAACAATTATAGGAAAAAAATAATTAAATCACAATGAAAGGTGATAATGTTGGAAACCTTCAGAATAGAAAATTCCCAGTAATATAATCCTTGAAATTAGCTTCTTTTTCTCTTTTCATAATACCTGTTGAGACTGAGATTTCTCAAATAAATTTTCGTTCTATGAATTAGATACAACTTTTTAATAGCAATTCTGTGCTTGCTATGTTTCAACAATGTTGATTAGTTAATACAAGTTTTGTTCACATATGCAGTACTTTCCTGATGTGATTTGACATCTAGGTTTGGGGGATTTTTTGTCATATGAAAAGTTAGAAAAAAATTCATGAAATGTAATCTGAATCTTTGGAAAAAAAATAAACCAGAGGTAAAAGTGGGAGAATCCAGATAGGAAACAGATAAGCAGAGTTAGAGAACATTAGAGAATTTTTCAATATTTGTCTTTCAAACCTGCATAGACCTTTACTTAGGCTGGTTTATTATAACTAGTAGGTTATGTAGATAATTAATTCCTCTTTTCACTTTTACAATAATTGCACACAAACACAACCTTGTTAAGCTACAAAGATATGCAGTCATATTCTAGGTAAAATTTTTCCTGACAAATACAGAAGCCCAAGCTATCAGCAAATATATAGAGGACATCAGACATGCTGAACTAAAACAGTTTTTAAGTGAGTGTTCTTTAATAGACCTTTAATGACCAGTTGTGCAAAGGAAATCTGATCTCTCAATGCCTGGAAAATCCAGAAACAATGCAGGTAAGTCTGTTAGAAATTGAATCCTTATTTTGCAATCATTGGGAAGTATATTCTGATGTACTTCTTTATGTATATATTCTTCTTACTCATAGATATTTTTTGAAGTACACCATTACCCTGGATCCTGGAAGTCTTTCTACTGACTCAACAACCCTGTACCAACCATAGATTAGGAGGTTTAATAATGTCTCTGGACTGGAATTATAGTTATCTAATAGTGAAATAATTTTATTAGTTTCAAGGAAATGTAGACCCTTCAGTTCCACTGGGGGAATAAGATTGCATAGTAACAGCTTGTTGATATCATTTTCTTTCTGGAGAGAATGAGGCTATTCTCAAAGTTAGGGTATTTTTAATTTATTCTAAGGAGGTAATTGACCTTGAGTAAATACTGTTCTTACTAAGGGCAGAAAAGGGAACTGCACAGGCAGTGGAAGCAGGGACAGGCATCCTGGGAAGAGTATAGGGAAGTGGTCTGGTTGTGTAGGAATGGGGTCAGGGAGGCGAAGGCACAGCTGGAGCTAAACTTGGCTAGGGATGCAAAGAATAATAAGAAGGGTTTCTACAGGTATATCAGCCGGAAAAGGATGGTTAAAAAAAGTGTACCCCCGCTGATGAGCAAGACCGGCAGGCTGGTAACAGCAGATGAGGAGAAGGCTGAGGTACTCAACAACTTTTTTCCCTCAGTCTTCACTGGCAACCTCTCTCCTCACCCCTCCCGAGTTGATGGATGGCATGAGGAGGCCCGGGAGGGCAAAACCCCTCCTGCTGTAAGAGAAGATCAGGTTCGTGACCACCTGAGGAACCTGAATGCACAGAAGTCCATGGGACCTGATGAGATGCATCCCAGAGTCCTGAGGGAATTGGCCGATGTAGTCGCCAAGCCACTCTCCATGATATTTGAAAAGTCATGGCAGTCAGGTGAAGTCCCTGGTGACTGGAAGAAGGGCAACGTTGTGCCCATTTTCAAAAAGGGTAGAAAGGAAATCCCTGGGAACTACCGACCTGTCAGCCTCACCTCTGTGCCTGGGAAGATCATGGAACAGATCCTCCTAGAAGCTATGCTAAGGCACGTGGAGGCCAGGGAGATAATTCGAGATAGCCAGCATGGCTTCACCAAGGGCAAGTCCTGCCTGACGAACCTAGTGACTTTCTATGACGGTGTGACGACAATGGTGGATAAAGGAAAACCAATGGATGTCATCTATCTGGACTTCTGCAAGGCCTTTGACACGGTCCCCCACAACATCCTTCTCTCTAAATTGGAGAGCTATGGATTTGATGGGTGGACTGTTCGGTGGATAAGGAACTGGCTGGATGGTCGCATCCAGAGGGTAGTGGTCAACGGCACAATGTCCGGATGGAGACCGGTGACGAGTGGTGTCCCTCAGGGGTCCGTACTGGGACCGGTGCTGTTCAACATCTTCATCAATTACTTAGACAGTGAGATCGAGTGCACCCTCAGCAAGTTTGCAGATGACACCAAGCTGAGTGGTGCGGTTGACACACCAGAAGGACGGGATGTCATCCAGAGAGACCTGGACAGGCTGGAGGGGTGGGCCTGTGTGAATCTCATGAGGTTCAACAAGGCCAAGTGCAAGGTCCTGCACCTGGGACGGGGTAACCCCCAGTATCAATACAGGCTGGGGGGAGAAAGGATTGAGAGCAGCCCTGCCGAGAGGGACTTGGGGAGACTGATGGACCAAAAACTGAACATGAGCCGGCAATGTGCCCTGGCAGC
The DNA here is from genome assembly GCA_017310255.1 of Butorides virescens. Lineage (NCBI taxonomy): Eukaryota > Metazoa > Chordata > Aves > Pelecaniformes > Ardeidae > Butorides > Butorides virescens. Next base: position 190,161 of record JADKXX010006643.1, on the reverse strand, counting down.
CCAGAAGGCCAACCGTACTCTGGGCTGCACCAGGAGGAGCGTGGCCAGCAGGGCGAGGGAGGTGATTCTGCCCCTCTAGTCTGCTCTGGTGAGACCTCACCTGGAGTACTGCGTCCAGCTCTGGAGCCCTCAGCACAAGAAGGACATGGAACTGTTGGAGCGGGTCCAGAAGAGGGCTACAAAAATGATCCGAGGGCTGGAGCACCTCTCCTATGAGGACAGGCTGAGAGAGTTGGGGTTGTTCAGTCTAGAGAAAAGAAGGCTGCGGGGAGACCTGATTGCAGGCTTTCAATACCTAAAGGGGGCCTATAGGAAAGATGGGGAAAATCTTTTTAGTAGGGCCAGCTGTGTTAGGACAAGGGATAATGGTTTTAAACTAAATCAGGGTAGGTTTAGGCTAGATATAAGAAAAAAATTCTTTACAATGAGGGTAGTAAACCACTGGAACAGGTTGCCCAGAGAGGTAGTGGAGGCCCCATCCCTGGAAACATTCAAGGCCAGGTTGGATGGGGCTCTGAGCAGCCTGATCTAGTTAGCAGTGTCCCTGCTGACTGCAAGGGGGTTGGACTCAATGACCTCTAGTGGTCCCTTCCAACCCAAAACATTCTATGATTCTATGATTCTATGAAATGGAAAGATTTTAACAAATTGTAATCTATGGGTCAAGATATCTTTACACTTGTAACTATATTCTGATTTATGATAGCTAATATCCATTCTTCTAAGTACACTAATATGTTATCAGCCCAACAAGCAGACTTTTGCACTAGAGCACATCAGCCATCCTGCAGCTGGATTTGCTCTCTGGTGGTGTAAGTTGTGTCTGCAGTGAGTTCCACCCCAGCCTGTAACATCCACAGTGAAATTTGCCTCAACATCATTGTGATGTTGTCAACAGATCCACTGTCAACAGACTGCTAAACTATAAAAAACCAGTGATATGTTACTTGTTTCGGAAGTGACTTTTACTTCCTTAGGTCTGTTGTGATCTTTTTTTCCACACATTCTCTGAAAGAGGACCAAAAAAGCAGTCTTGATGGAACCATGAATTCTCTGCTGGTTGTCTTTTGAATGACCGTATTTTCCTACTTTTCAGACTTTTGCATCAATAAGGATGTAAAATTTGTGCAAGACAGGGACTGTATGTATATTCTAACTTCCCTGGTACTTTTTACAACCCTTTTTAGATAGTCTAGCGTACCTTTACTTGACTTCTGATGCATGCTTGTAGATCTGATGGGGGACACTGACAGACAGTGAAAAACATAAACTGAAAAAAACTATCAGAACCTAAGACAGGTTTAATTAACTCAGATAGAAAATACAACCAAATATTTCTAAAATTTGTTTCCTCACTTTAAAAATAATAATAATAATGTAATCTCAGTCTGTTTCCATTATACAATTCATAGAAATTACAGCTGACTGAAGTTCACAGCATTGAACTATCTTGTCATTAAATGAATTTTGCTTCCATGCTGTCTCTTGAGAGATAATTCCACACCACCAGTATCTAATCAAACTTCTCAGTAGATAAGCAATTCATGTTCTGTTCATGAGACAGTATACAAATTTGATAGATTTTTTGATATGTGCAGTGGATTGTCTGTAAGAGCAGATTTCATTGTATAGAATTCTGGGGACATTGGTTTTGGGTTTTTTTTGTTGTTTTTTTTTTAAAAAACTATGAATATTTTTTGACTAGAGGAATGACCATCATATTTCTCCTTCTTCCTTGTTCCTATTCATTTATTGCCTTCCCTGTAATTAGTGACAAAGGTAGAATTTCTGAGTATCTATGCATCTCCTTTTTTTCCCATCAGATGTATGGAATATAAAGATATGAATCCTCTGGAAATATTTTCTTCATGGCCTAGGATGCCTTTCCCTGCTAACATTGTGAAGCCTGGATTGACCTGACTCTTCTGCATGAATACTATATGTTAGTTTTTAACAAGAAGATATAAATACCCAGAACTAGGCTAATTCCATGTATTTTTTATGCACATGGGAAATTGGAGGCATAATCTCACTACTTTGTAGTGTTCCTCTCACTTTAATTTCAACACAGTGCTTTTATTTTCAATAGCAGCAGAAATAGCATCTGCTGCTCTAGTTGTTCAATCTAGCCTCAATTATAAGGTAAAGCAAGGATACTAAATTATAAGAGTTAATTTTCTTTTACTGTCGTACCCACCTCGGGGACATTACGCGGCCAACATGCTCTGGAATAGAGCATGAGGATGGGTGACTGAGTCTGATGTTACATTTTCTTTTTTGCCTTCCTTTTTAAAAAATTCATTTAAAAAATCATGCTGTCATCCAAGCTACCCAAGAACCTCAAGTATCCTTTCCTCATCATGCCACTTAGTTCAAGAAGGCCCGATTGCAGCTTGTGGGTGGATTTCCACTGATTGGAGCACATATGTTTCGAACATTTGAATGGTTTTCTTTATGCTTATACTTTCCTGGAGAATGTGACATTTGGGAAGTTTTAAAAGTGATGACGTTCTAAGTCTAGAACTAAGTAACAGTGATGTAGAAAACAACTGGAGATCAGCAAACAGGCACTGGAAGGACTGCAATAACTGGTTTCACATATGATTTTGAATTGAGAAGAGACTATAAACAGGAGTGAACTGCAGGTATAGACACAAATATACTTTATTTTCAGCTGGTTGAGTAAAGGATCAGTATGATTTATCATAACTATAACCACGAGTAATTTTATGACACAGTGATGTTGGGGACAAAATAACTGCTGTGAGAAATTAAAAAAAAAATCACTAAATTAAAATATCAGTACTGCATCTCTGACCTCAACAGAGGAAATCCCTGCAGTCAGAGATCCTGACAGTATTAAGGCAGGAGTTGTCAAGGTGGATTGGGTGTATTTAGTTAAATGTTCATCCTCTGATAATGATCACTATTCCTCATGTCAGCTAAAGATGTGGGAAGCCTGGCATGATGAGGTGTCAGAGGTCAGGCACCTATTTCACCCTGATCTTTAACTCCTGAAGGTTGGCTGCAGTCCTGAAGACTCAGGGCTGTTATCCTCTGCTCTGTATTACCACCTTGGCTGGCTCTCATCATTGTTCTCTTTACAGATATCCCTTGCTCTTCTATGATTAAATCTTGCTCTCCTTTGACTCCTGGTAGCTATACTGTTGGAAGGTACCCCAGTGTCAAGCATGCTCAGCTACCAGTGGTTCTGACACTCTCTTCTGAGTCTTGGCCAGTACTGTAAGCAAATAAGTTGTAAGTATTAATTTTGTGTGTCTCTGACCTAGGAATGCTCCAGGGTGTGAATAATTAGCATATCAAGTCTGGTACAGGTCACAAAATTCCAGCTGTGATGTATGCTGACCAGGGATCTCCACAAACGTGGGAAAAAAATTGAGTAACAGGCTTAGTAGGCTTTAGCTTGAGGTACAATATCTTCTTATACAAGTTACATGCATTGGGACTAAATGGGCTGAAACCCACTCTCCATATCTTAACAAAGATTCTAAGATGAGGTTTTAGAGCCACCAGTATTGGTATGCTTTGAAGAAGAACTACAGAATGATTAGTGAAAAGTGCTTGAGAGTTTCACACATTATTCTGAAGAGTGAAAACTTCTCCAGATTAGGCCTTCTTTGTCTTCCTGGGAAACCAAAGTATTGTCGTCCTTCAAATAACTGTTTCCAATGACCTGGATAAATAAAGTAAAATGTTATAACCATTTGGCAAATAAGAATAAGCTACTCCTCAAATGAGATTTTCAAATAACAGAAGTTGCAGACAAGTATAGCTGTTAAAGATTGTACAAACATATGTGAGAATTGACCACTGAAAATAAAAAGTTTAGGTATAACACCTATTCCAGAAAAAAAGCCAACAAGTAAACCTCTCACAAGTAGTGAGAGTTCATTTCAGTTTTTATTCCAGACTCCTTGGTAAGTTTAGGTAAGAAACTTATGCAAACTATCAAAACAACAGTAGTTGCTTGCAGAGGTCAATATTTTTTTATGATCTAAGAATTGCAGTTAAAGTCTTAAGTAGGCAGTTTATTTCTGTTATAAGTATACATTTGTATTTTTTAAAACTCATACTTCAAATTCAAGGGTTTCACGAAACTAATATTAGTGTTTCTAAAGTTCAGTATACAATTTTCATAAGCATACAAACACTGTTGAAAATAATTCCCTGAAATATTTTAAGTGCCAAAAAAGTCTTTATGTATTACCCTAGTGGTTTTGTTACTCCTTTGTTTATGTACATATACAAAAGCTTCTATTTACCTTATTTTTCTCTTTGACTTCAAAATAAGTAAGAAATATGTAAGTAGGAACATAACAGAACATAGCCAATCTTTTATGGTTGATCTATTTAAACAGACCACGTATTTTCTCAGAATCTACAGTGTACATTGTCCTGGAAATAAAGGCATCTTTGGGTTACAGTATGGAAATAATTATTGTATTTCACATACTTATTACCAGTTTAAACATGATTCCTGCATACTTAAAAAAAAATTGTCCCACTTGTCTGATGTTTTAACTTTACAGTCTTCCATTTTCTCTCCAGCAACTGACTTTTTCAGAAAAAAAACAGGAAGTCTAAATCTGCATCCCGGTATATTGGATATTCTATCAGCTTCCTATCTTAATCTTTTTTTCTTTGTTCCCCTCTTTTTGTGTCACTGAATGAAACGTATCATTTCAACTGCTTTCCCACTTGCAGGTACCTTTCAGGCTTGGCTCAGCTGCTTTGGTGGGTTCACTTGCAAGGACTCTTGTTTTGTCTAGTTCAGAGAAAAGGAGGCTGAGAGCTGATCTCATTGCTCTCTACAGCTTCCCAAGGAGGGGAAGTGGAGAGGGAGGTGCTGAGCTCTTCTCCCTGGGACCCTGTGATGTGAATGGTTCAAAGCATCGCCAGGGGAGGTTCAGACTTGACATTAATCAGCATTTCTTTACAGAGAGTGGTCAAACACTGGAACAGGCTTCCTAGAGAGCTGGTCAATGCCCAATGCCTGTGAGTGTTTAATGCCCTTAATCATAGAATAATTGAATGGTGTGGGTTGGAAGGGACCCCTAGAGGTCATCTAGTCCAACCCCCCTGCAGTCAGCAGGGACACCGCTAACTAGATCAGGTTGCTCAGAGCCCCGTCCAACCTGGCCTTGAATGTTTCCAGGGATGGGGCCTCCACTACCTCTCTGGGCAACCTGTTCCAGTGTTTTACTACCCTCATTGTAAAGAATTTCTTCCTTATACCCAGTCTAAACCTACCCTGCTTCAGTTTAAAACCATTATCCCTTGTCCTGACACAGCTGGCCCTACTAAAAAGATTTTCCCCATCTTTCCTATAGGCCCCCTTTAAGTACTGGAAGGCCGCAATCCGGTCTCCCAGCAGCCTTCTCTTCTCCAGGCTGAACAAGCCCAACTCTCTCAGCCTGTCCTCATAGGAGAGGTGCTCCAGCCCTTGGAGCATTTTTGTAGCCCTCTTCTGGACCTGCTCCAACAGGTCCATGTCCTTCTTGTGCTGAGGGCTCCAGAGCTGGACGCAGTACTCCAGGTGAGGTCTCACCAGAGCAGAGTGGAGGGGCAGAATCACCTCCCTCACCCTGCTGGCCACGCTTCTCCTCATGGAGCCCAGGGTAGGGTTGGCCTTCTGGGCTGCCAGTGCACATTGCCGGCTCATGTCCAGTTTTTGGTCCATCAGTCTCCCCAAGTCCCTCTCGGCAGGGCTGCTCTCGATCCTTTCTTCCCCCAGCCTGTATTGACAGGGGATTGCCTATTAATAGTTGCCCCAACCCAGGTGCAGGACCTTGCACTTGGACTTGTTGAACCTCATGAGATTCACACAGGCCCACCTCTCCAGCTTGTCCAGGTCTCTTTGGATGACATCATCTTGGTGACTCAGCTTGGTGTCATCTGCAAACTTGCTTTAACTTATGGTCAGCCCTGAAAGGGTTGGGCAGTTGGACTGGATGATTGTTGTAGGTTCCTTACAAGTGAAATATTCTATTCTGTTCTGTTCTGTTCTATTCTGTTCAGATTCACTGGGGTAACATCGGACCCTTCTGGGTGGAAAGAATATATGATGATTTCCCATTCCCTTTTCCTTGGAAAAGATCTCTTTTCGTTTCAGTACATACTGGATAATTCCCTAATTTTTAAAGTGTCAGAACCTCCTAAACCCAAGAAAATATCAGTAAGTTCAAGTGTGTGTTGTGCTGCCAGTGGTTGTGCATTCACACACATGGCTTCTCAGCCTGAACCATGTGTTGAGTAGTCTAGACAGCCCCGTCTACATTGAAACTGGATGTCCTGGGCCTTCCCTCCACCACCTCAGCAGATATCAGTAAAAAGGGTGTCCTCTTAACAACTTCTCATATGTCTTCAGGTCCACGTTTTATTCTGACCAGATCATCTGTCCTCAAAACCTGGACTTTCCCAGATACCTATAATGTTGCATGAGACCATTCTGTGTATGTCTCTGTTCTTTCTGGCTGAAAATGAATATGCATTCCCCAGAGAACAGTTTTCCAACTACATTTATGACACTGAAACACAAGTTAAGAACATTACAGTGAACCAATGTATATTCAAATTGTTTAAATTGATAATTGGCAAGAAAAAGAGGTAAATTGATAGCAATCAAGATGACTGGCATAAATGGCTCCTTATATGCAAATTGGACACTGCAGTGTACTGATAAGTAGAAATCCTTAATTTAGAGATCATATTTTATTTTAAAAATACTTTTTCACAATTACAATTATAATTGTATAAATTAAAATATTATATTGGCAAATATATTTCTGTTACACTTATTTATTTGTAAAACAAAGAACTGAGTTAAGCTAAATTACATTCTTCCCAATTTTTCTGTATACTCCCAAGTAGTTAGCACTTCAAAATTTAACTCCCCTGTCTGGAATATGAGGTGTTTTGTTACCTCAACAATGAACAGTGCCAAATGGCTTTGTTCCTGAGGTTCAGAGAACAGTAACATTATACATAGAAGGTAGAAAAAAGCTCCATAAAGACCCTCTTCCATTTTCATTATGCTTGTCACTGTGCTTCTGAAGTATAATATCAAGCTCCAGGAAAATCTATAAATGCCATGAATTCCTGTGTGAGAGCTGAAGTGAATTTTCAACATTAACCCCATAAAGACACTTTAAACCAAGTAATTAGTTGGCTTCCTAGGTGGGATTTGCATATTGTAGTCATAAGGAATTATTTTTACCAGGAGAAATAGTCTTCTTTTCTAAAATACATAGTTCACAGCACATTCAGGGAACATGAGACAATAAATTTTGGGAGAAAATGTAACTCTGTGGACAACAAGTAACTTTGCCATTAACTGGAACAGGAATAGGATTTCACTCTATTTTACATGTCATATTAACCCTTGATTACAGTAAAGTCACATTTTTCAAGTTCAAAGGATATGGAGATACTATTAAAAATTCCTGCCTCCCTCCTTCACCATTTTTTAAACCACTTTTCTTGTTTCCCATGGAGACTTCAGCTACTCTAGACCAGGATTAATATACTCTAGTGACAAAAAAAAAGGTATTCTCACTCACAGATCTAAGTTCTAATAAAAGTTTTTACAATGAACAGCCATAGGCTTGCCCCTGTGCTAGTCTTTTTGGAAGTCCCCCACTAGAAGGACATGCTTTTTACACTGTTTGATTCTTTACCCAGCTCTAGTGGTAGCCCATTCACTGCATAAACTATTCACATTCACCTACATGTTTCATGTCATTCTGCGGACATAAACAGCTGCTTACTGTAATAGCTGTTGCTTATGAAGTCTCTCACTGATAACCACAGTTATTTCTTCAGGGGTTTACGGTAGGTTATTTTCAAAATGGGCTGGGTCTGCAATTAATTTTTTTGCTTGTTTTGGTATGAAGATAACCTGACTGTCCTGCAAGAGCAGCATTTAGGCCTGAGTCTTTGTCCTGAGCATGACTTTTCTCCATTACTACTGTGTATTTGTTAAGGTAGCCTCACCATGAATCAGAGGATCCCTCTTTGCACAGCAAAATATTTTGTAGTCTGAAATGTTGGGGTGCCACTCTTTCTAACATGCCAAAGAAGGTAAGTGAGGACTGCATCATATTCTGCTGCTTGTGTATTTCAGCATGGCCTTTTGATGCTGTGTGGTCTGCTACCAGCTTCAGACACAGCCTGGTATCATTAGTCATCTTCATGAGAAAAGAAGTAGAGATTTACACTCCAACACAAAAGTGGACCCATACTTCATGCTGCTCATGGAGAAGAACTTTGTTTTGCACTTGAGATCCCCAGATGTGCTTCCAGGGCAACTTCTATGGCAAATTATAAATCACTTTTGACCCAACTTCTACACGGTTATTTTTCTTTTTGTGTAGCACTTTCTTCACAACGTTAAAAAGGGACCAGCTAACAAAGAACACCTGCAAAAATCCACATGTGAAAATGACCAAGCAGCCTACTCCTGAGGGCTAGTCTACAACATTTCCTCACAGCCATGAATCAGATCTACTGAGCTGCTCAGGGGAGACCTGAAAATTGTTGGGACTCCTTGGTATTCTGAAAGACAGTAAGAATATGCCATTATTTATTTATTTGGATTAATAGCAGGCAGTGGTTTCCTGTCATCTTTACAACTGAATCTTTTGCTGTTATAGCCATAGATTTTATATACTGTTCTTTGTTTCTCTTTGTATTACTGTGCTTGCTCTAAGGATCCCTGTATCTTCAAGGATGTGTAGACTTAGGCACAATTAGTCACAAGTCTAAAAACAGCAAAGTAGGGACAATGTAAAGAAATAAATTTCTTAACAATTCAGGAAATGAGTCAGGTAGGTATGAACAGGCAGCACCTTTTATATTGACGGAGTCTCTGAGCATTCCTATAGCAAACTGTGACAATAAAAAATCTTGATGTGTCAGAGCACCCTTAGAGTCACTGTTTTCTGTGACATTACAAACTGTTATCTATCAATGCCTAAACTAGAAATCAAGCCAGTATACAAGAAGGCATCAATATAATCATAAGATTGACCATACAAGCATGATTTTTTAATATTGTGTCTGTTTACTGGAGAAAAAGAAATATTGCAGGCAATGCAACAATGAAGAGTCATTGTTATATAGATTACTAATTTCAGACCCTCAATCAAATATGCCATGCTGACTAGAAATCTGCTGAGGCAAGTGTAATCACTACTCTCAAGTGAGTCAAATTTAAATGAAATGCAAAAATAAAGGACAGTCTCTGAGCTGGTACAAGTTAAAGCTGGTCGGTCAGTCTAAGTTGATGTAGACTACTTGGTGATCTGTCCCATAGCCATCTTCAGCCAAATACAGTCTTCAATTTTGAACAGACATATATGCAATCACATCTGAATTGATGAAGTTTTATGGGATGTCAGCCAAAGGAGGACTGACTCCTAGAAAAAGACTACTTAAAAATGAATATCAAGCAGTTCCCTTTTAATAAGTAACAACAGTTGTACTCCAGATTAATTTTCAAACCTCTAATATTTGGTTCTTAAGAGTTACTTCTAAGTAACTTTTGATTTTATACATTGCAGTAATTTTCTAGAACCTAGAACAAAAGTACATTGTAATGAATAGGAAACATATTTGTGACTCTAACCTGCTCTTATACTTTCTAAGCAAAGATGTATAGAAAACAACAGAGCAGATGCTTATCTATTTATGACTGCTTGACAATGATAGATACACCAGCTTTTCTTTGTTCTGCCAGAATTTTTGCATGCATCTGCTATAGCAACAGCTTGCATGTGGACGCTTATGGGGATGCACTTTGTTTAATCTACTGGTCTCTTAACCAGAAGTTGCCATATATTTGAATATTGTTTCCGCAAGGGTAAATATTTAAGACACATCTAAATCCTCTGTTTTAAGTCTGAGACATTTGTTTCAAACATATCTTGTGGCAGTAAGTTAATTGTCTCTTATTTGTTTTAATCTTTTGCCCTTTGAATGTATTTATCTTCCAACAAATCAGTTATGCATTTATTAATACTTGCATGCAATAAATTTTAGCATTTTTTAGACTATCTCTGTCTACTCCCTCATCTACTAGCTATCTGATCCAAACCCTAGAACAGATATTCTGACGAACTGCATGATTTGGTATTCATGTGAATGTGTTAGTTTTCATACAAATTAGCTGGATTTAGAGGTCATCCCCTAAAGGGAAAATAATATATGGATGAAATTCACAAGTGCATTTCTGCTACCCAGAATTTGGTTTTTCCTCTTAAAAACAAGACAGCAAGCTAATATATCAATTTATAATACGGGAGATTATAAAAAAGCAAGCAATCTTGGGCACAACTCAACAAAAGCTTTTAGCACCTAATCATATATCTTTTCAGCAAAGGACTTTGTAATATTACAAAGTTAAGCATATGCCAAGATATTTTTCCGGGAAGAATTGTTTCATGACAGAACAAGTAATAAAAGGTTTTGAAGTTTTATTGGTTTACTTCGGGTTTCTGTGAGGAAGAAGCTGTTCACCAAAGATACAATCTAAAGCCTGTTTCTAGACCCTTACATGGTTTTGCGTGTTTGTTATTGCTTTGATTCATTTTTGCATTTGAAATGAAAAAGGACAAACAGAAGCAGAAGTTAACCTAGCAAGATGTTGCTGTGTGTCCTTTCAGGGTAATAACATACACAAATTTATAGAGTGAAAATCTCAGCAGTTTTTCAGCTTTGCAATGTCAGGGTGAATCAAATGTATCAATAGAGTTTTGTCAGAAGCAGAAGCCAGGCTTTATGGGAAGATTGATGTGGTCAGCATTATGCATTGTAATCAAGCCATGAGTCAATACAGATTAAATATTGACAGAGGTACTTTGACTAGTCTGAGGCTAAAATAAATTCCTGAAACCTTCAGAAAACATTATTATTATACCAATGAATGTATGATAATCCTGTCACTTATGTTATTCATTATACAGTGCTAGAATCTAAAGATGTATCTTCATGTGGAAAAGAAGAAAAAAAAAAAGAAAAAGAAAAGAAAAAAGCCCTGAGGCTGAAGAAGAAAGCTTATATTGGACTTAGCAGCAGCATTAGAGACAGTTTTTTAATGAGCTGGTTCATACACCGTTAACCCATCATAAGACAAGAGAGAAAGTGGCAGCTTGGAAATGTCCTGAGAAGTGAACATAGTTGTGCTTGTAGGGAACTGGAAAGGTGATCAGTTAAACAGTGACAAGCCTGGTAATAGGGAAGATTTTACAGGGAATAAGAAATGGTTTGCTCATACCTGTATCAGTACTTACATCAAAAAATGTGCAGATCAAAGTTTTAACTTCAAACTCTGTCCTGAACCATTCCAAATCATGTGAATGTCATTATCTTAATGCCATACTTCAGTGATTATTTCCAGTGAAATGTCTCTGAATTCTTCATAAAATAAAACTCACACAAGTATACACATTTTTTTTCTAAAGATAGAACAACACGAAAAATCTATCACAAATGACTGTTACCCCTGATTTTGGGCAGGATGCAGCAGAAACATAACTAGTATATTTTCTTTTCTTCCATTAAGGAAAATACAAGAAGAGACATCAGAATAGTGTAGCACTTGGATTATCTTCAAATTATTACAGGATAGCAAATGTAGTTGAATTTGGACTAGATTGTGGTGAAGTGTAACAATATGCAAGACACTTTATTTGCAGAATATATTGAACAGCCCTGCAACATGACTCAGACTGCATGACTGCATGACTACAGGCTGAATGCCAAAGTGAGCAGGGATCATGAATATTGCAGTGACTAGTTTTGCAAAACTAACACCACTGTAGCCACATTTTCAATAGAATAATTTCCTATTTGCAAACTAGAGTTTCTCTTCATGTCTGCACCTGAATTAAACCATCATGTTTTAGGTTTTCTTTTACTTTATGTGACAACTACAGACCTGTAAGATGCCTTTCACCTTCTGAAAACAAGCGAGTTTAAACAAGAAAGATTTATGAGCTCAGCATGATTTTCAAGACTACAAGTCAGTAACAATATATTAGGTTGTTAAATTACAATCAATTTGGGGTGAGTTTATTTTGCAGCTTAAAATTTTGTCTGCAAGAAGCCACCATTGACACTTTTAGAAGAGAGAATTACCAGATAAGTGCAACAATTAAATCTACATAGTAGCATTTCATTTTTCAAGAGCAATATAGAAGATAATGCTTGAATAACAATAAAGGTGTAGGCAGGAATATAATAAACCCTCATACTCCAAAGTTAAAATTGTCAGGATGTCCTTAAAAGCAAGTAGCCTGTATTGATTTCTCAGTACAAAGGGAAAACAAATTGTCAACCTGGCTCAGAGTTTGTTGAAGTAGCACAATTTTTTTTGATTTCCATTCCACCTCTACTGTTATTTAAGGGTAGCTGTTGGGATATATTTAGTTAACAGGTTAAGTATTACATGCCTGTTGCTCTCAAGGACTACATTAATAAGAGTAAGGTCTACAATGCATTTGTACATGAACTTTTTTCTTGAAAGCCGTACATAAAAATGTACAGTATATGCAAACAGTGACGTTCAGAGAGCTATCTGATTTCATGGTAAGCCGTGCATGCTCCATATTTAACTCTGCCTAATCATCCAGGATTTGTTCCCATTGGCATGGCAGCAGAGCACTCTGTCAGGCCTAATAATTCATGACTGACATAGCCACAAGGTTTGGTGTTCCACTGAGCTGGAGATACAGACAGCAGCTCTTTGAGCTGGCATAGAATTTTTATTGTTTTTCATATGTAGATTCTTGCAAAGAAAAGAGTAAATACAAATTTTCCATCAGCTATCAGGCACTTTCTGCTTTCTATGCTCAGTTTCGCCCTTTTGCTGATGGATAAACAAGACTTCATATCAAAGTTTTCTACAGCAAACAGGACTTGCAGAGCTTTAGATATGCCTTCTTTTTCTGTCTTTCCTTCTTCTCTAATATGCAACTTCTGCCAGTTTATATAGTTTATGTAAATATAACTTTTAAGTTTGAATCCGTGCAAATCGGACCTTAAATTATGGTCCTATATTGTTGCAGAAAAAGGATTCAGTTGTTAAGAATACATGGTCTTTCACTCTCTTCAGTGCTTCTCAGAAATCTGAATTGCTCAATTCGGAAAGCCCTAACAACTTCTACAGGTAGCCTAATTTGCACTATCTGGTAATGGTCACAAACCAATCATATTAGGCAACATAAATAAATTTTTTTTTGCTTTAGATTAGCATTGGCTATATTATTAAGACATGTGCATGTAAAAGAAATTAGCTGAACACCACCACTCCTCCCACCCAAGAAAATCTCCAAAACCAGGAGTGAACCAGAGAAAAGTGTGACGGAAAACTTCTCCTGAGGAAGTTTGACAACAGACATACCATTTCCTTAGAATACTGGAGTGGCTGCAAAAAGTCTTGAAGAACACTATAAGCACAATGCTTCATCAGAGAGGAGCTTAGGAGTAAAATTAGTTTGCTCTGTTTCACAGTGGGTTCCTTTCAAGTCTCATCATGATCAAGGAAAAGTGGTTAGGAAGTGTTGTTGTTCAGTAACCATTTTTTTATTATGCCCTGCTGACACGTTACCTCCAAATCCAAGTTCAAATGCCACTTTCAATAGTGAGAGCTGAAGTATAGTAAGAGCAGAAGCAGCATGAAGGACATTACATGTCAGATAATCATGAAGGTAAATGTCACTGTTTATCTCAATGAACCCCATCTTGTTTTCCTCTTTGCTCTGTCAGTGTGAGAAGGCAGAACCCCTTTGAATCAAAGCATTCAGGTGTTCATTTAAAAAAACCCCTTTTCCTCCCAGAGGCAAGGATTTTGTGCAGTGTAAAAATCACAAGTGTTACCAGTCATATGCAAACAAGCTGTGCCAGAAAGAACAAGAGAAGCTGTGATTGCAGAGTGTATAGTCCCTCAATAAATAGTCAAAAAAAACCCAGAAAGGTGTCTGTTATGTCTCACTTCCCATCCTTAATATTTCATAAAGCCCACAGCAAGTGTTTCCCTTCCCTCAAAATACAGCAAGGCACATGAGAAAGGTCTATTTCTGATATTTTCTTTGGAGAAAAATCTCTACACTACTTTTCCGTGAATGCAGTTTTGCACTTCCACTGTTCTTTCTAACTGATGCACCCACTACAGAATAAGACCTGTAATCTATATTTCACTTCAGTGTGATAATAATGAAGCAGAATATATATACACCATCCCCAGCACCCTTGAAATTAGTTCCACATGGTGCTATGCAGGTCCTGGGTACCATGCATCTATGTGGCAGCAACAGTGAGAATTCTTGCTCAGATGCTCATACCACCACCAGCACCTCATCCTGCATTACACTGACCCTTGTAAAGACACCTTTCAGCTTATTTGGTGCTGGGAACCCAGGAGTTGTTATCAGAAAACTTACATATACCCGAGCACCCACACTACACATGGCCTCAGAGAAGATGGAGCGTGAATATTGTTATTTCTAGATCCCGGCCGCAACTCTGGCTACCTGCACAGCTTTAAAGTAAGTACTTTCCAGAATATCTTAAAAATGTCTCTTTAAACTTGCATTCCTTTTAAATTTCCAGAGATTGAAAGTGTCTGCATTTTCGCTGGGCAAGAAGTTGAAGATATTTACTGCACATCAATGCTGTCAACACTGTGCACAGAAATCAAGAAAGGAGATTGCTTACACAAGCATTTAGGGATTCCCACAAAGGGTGTCATTGCCAACAGTGACTCTTTTTCATACTGTAGCATTGAACACATAATTGAATTCTGTATGTATGGTAGCATCATGTATATTACTTTTCTGTTACCTAATAAAAGTCCCTACTGGCTCGTCAAGTAAAAAGTCTTAGAATTCTAACCTAAATTAACAAATCCTTTCCCATTTTGTATATATATAAGCAAAGAACAGATTGAATATATCTAAGTTTTGGAAAAAAAAAATGCTTCCAGTGTAACATTTTAACTTGCTTTATTATTACTGTTGCTGAGATAGCACAAAGAACGGATTGGGTTTGGATTCTTTAGGTTGGTGGGTTTTCTTTTTCATTCTCACAAAATACTCTGAGGGAACTCTTTGCATGTTAATGAAATGTAAATGCTCTCACTTATTAAAGGATAAATACTTTTAGCCATCAGGAGAATAACTCTTCTAAATGAAACATGGATAATTGCATTAGAGGGGGTTATGTTCAGCTGAGTTCTGCAGAAGATTTTATTGAGTTAGCTGCGTATTTTTTCAGCTCAAGAGAATGGGTACAATTCACTGGAGAAAAATCTCATGATAGGGTTATTTTAGACACAAGTATTTGTTTTGAATAAATAACTGCATCTCCCTGTCCTAAAGATGTGTTACCGATGCACTAATAGTATTGGGCTTACCTTGTTATCACACAGGGTTTATGGATTTTTCTGAGGTTTATGGGTTTATGTATACATCTGTTCTCACAATGTTACTATATATAGCAAGAGTAAGAGATGAGATAGTAAAATATGCAACAACATTCAGACTCATAAACCCCCAGCAATGACTCCAAATATGTAATAAATTTGCTTCTTAGGTAGGGCTGGTTTGGGAAAACCGCTTTCTGCAAGACATAAAAGGGTGTTTTTAACCGATTATATTAGATCACTTTACTATCATGCAAAATGTAAATTAGATTCCTGACACTGATGACTAGTAGATGGTGAAGAAAATGTATTTAGAAAGTAACCAGGAAAAAACAAGCAATCATGCTTATTATCAGTAACACATAATTGATTTTTGGATAGGAAGAGAAAAGGGGTCTTTTGCAAGGCTAAAGTTGTGAGTCTGTTAAGTGATGAAAGCCAGCCAGAGGGGACTTGGGCGTCAGAGCATCATCTTCTTCCCTTGTTGCCCTCTCATGTCAGAGTCTGAGGCTGTCTTTAATGAAAACTGAGCTTACTTCATTTTTGCTAATGTGCAATGGAACGTAATTGTCTTTGAGAGATACATTAATCTGCTTATCTCTGTGAACTGCTACACATATCATTACAAGAAGACAATTGCACTTAGGCTGGACTGAATAATAGGCCGAGATGTCCAGCAATGAATAATTTATCATAGTTTATTACATTCCAAAATAATTTCAGGCAGCTTTGTTATTCTGTTGCAGGACTTAGGAGCTTGTTGACCGAGTGTGGTTTGCTCATCAGACAAGCAAAGCTTGTGATCCTTGATGTCTACAATAGGTTGCAACAGTTTACTACTTAAAAGCTGGCTGAATATATTTATTTCAGCACATAAGAAGTAATATGCAAATAAAATATGCTTGGCATCATTTTTAGGTTGTGCAACTCTACCCGTGACCCCTTAAGACACCAGATATGGTATCTTGAATCTGCCACAGGAGGAATTCTTAGGGGGCCTACTTAGGTGTTAAGAAAGGGTCTGAAGAAGGGTAATATTTTCTGAATATATCTAATACACAGCAACAATAATTTATTTTATATATTATGTGTCTGAACACATGAAGAAATAAATGCGAATGGAAAAACACTATGCCCTTACTGTTTCTCAGCCTAGCTCTGGAGGGCCTAGGGTCTTAACCCTGCTATGGAAATGCAGGTTAAGCATTTTGTTTTTTCTTTCAGTGATTCTAATATCAGAGGAGAGTTAGGCTTAGCTCAGCAAAGCAGGTGATACCAAATAAACAGTATCACCAAGGCCAGGATGAAAGAAGGAACACTGGCCTTTGCATCTGTTCTGCGTTGTTCCGCATCTACATGTATCCTCAAAACTCCCTTCTTAACCTCTACTAAACCCAATTTTCATGTTAAATTTCAGAACGAATTATAGAAAGATATGCAAAGGAAGTGTACAACTCAGCCACACATGGCTTGTTCAAAATGGGAAAAAAGTAAATCTAAAACTTCTCCTGTTTTGTCATTCAGTCATTGTTTCTGAAGGGAAGAACATTGTAACTCTGTTCTTCTAGTTTTCTGGAAAATATTCTGGTTGGGTCTGGATAAAAAAAAATAATTACTAATTTACATAAGTTTCGGAGATCTGTAAAATTTAAGTATTACAAATGTTGTCATAATCCTAACACGACTTTAGAAAGGCAGCTGTGGTTTTGTATTCCTGCTTGAGAAGAGACTTTGTACAAGAATTCTTGTATTTTTCCTTCTCACACCTGTTTATTTCATAAGTCACAACCTGATGTTTACCCATATTTACTACATAAGGAAATTGTTGTGACACAGGATGCAGTTTTATTAGCAAAATAGGTATTATCTTCGTTTTTTCTTGTGACGTCAGCACTTGTATGATGAAGAAAGAAGCTTGCAAGCCCTCTGCTATTGTCATTGTTCTTTTTCTCACATTACATTTCTCAGCTTCTTAACTACCTGGCAGGAACTTAATCATACATGGTAAGAGTTTCAATTAGTGTAAACTTGTACAGTTCAATGATTTTAAATGCTATTTGTCCCGCTTAACTGAGAAGCCAGTTGTCAGTAAGAAATTTCATCAACTTTTTTCTAAATAGTAAAAATAAATGAGAAATGCACGTAATGAAACCTTTTTTTTTTTCTCCAGGTGTCTGGAAAGTAAAGCAATAGAAAGGTGGGAAAAAACACCAGAACTAAAAACTAGAACTCATTTTTTACTTTTATTAGGATGGACAAATCAAAAAGTGATATTGTTAAAATTCTGAAGAAAGTGGGGTTTATTTTATTTTTTTTTTCATCCTACACTACCTTGAGTTTGTCATGCTACAGGAAACATGATATTGACTCTGAAGCCAATATCTTTTTCAACCAATCCCTTTTCTTCAGAACTGTGTACCTTCTATGATCCAACAGAGTTCTAAGTCTCAAAGTGAAATGAATATTTAATGAAATCAAGTATTTAATCTTGAGATTAAAATGTACATTTAAGTTGAGTCTTAATGCTTATGAGGTACTCTGTCCCAGGGGATATTTCTCCCACTGCTACCATTCCTGGAACAGGGATAGATGCCCATGTTCCTCTCCTTCCATTTAGGGAAATACCAACTAAAAAATTGCTTTTCTTCTGCAGAGATCAGCCCAGTGTGGGTGTAAAAGGACACGCAGAGGGCTGGTAGCCCACTCCCAACCCTGAGCTCCTTAAGTTGCTGCTGAATGACAAGTTAAGGTGCAGTGTCCAGTGACCTCTGCTCTCCTTTAGTCATGCAGGGAACCTGCAAAGAGTCTTCCCTATGCAAATGCACCTCAAAAGGAAGAGGGAGAGGCCACAGGAAAAACAGACTTGGAGCTCTAAATGAGCCTATATACTGTTACTACCAGTCCTGAAGCAGTATGGTACATTAATCCATTCCTTATCTACTGATACACCTTCTCCTACTTTTGGGTGAAATTACATGCTCTCTGCTGCAGACATCAAACCTCCTGATATTACAGCTGTTGGGGAGGCAGAACATCCATAGGGAGAACTGAATTGTCACCAGTGCTCATTCCATTCAACCTCAGAAAACAAGTAAAACACTAGGATGAAAAGTAGAAATTCAATTTACAGTCTGTCAAGGAGAAAATTAATTAAATCCACTAAAACTTCAAGGTTTGAGTCAACAAGGAATCTGGAAGCAGTTTAATCTGTCATTTTCACTGAATACAAAAAAACTTTTGTGGCATAATATATTAGATAGATATAGATACTGAGATATCAGAAACATCCATTCTAAGATGAAGGTTGTGCTGTCAATAACAACTTGTAATAAAGATATATAAGTATTATTTCAATTTTTGGACATGTAAGTTCCTAGTGGATCAACTTGAGCTGATATATAAGAATTCCACTTAAAAAAATGTCAGGACAGTGACCTCCTCTAAACAAACACATTTTCATGTCCTCCAGGAACTGAATTCTGTTATTTCCTTCTGTAAGTAAATTCAGGTATTTTAAGAGCCAAACCCAGCCCAGATTCTGAGAGGAACAACACTTATGGAGTCTGACAGAGCAGTTTTAATTTACATATATGAACTGTGGAGTGTATTAAATTAAGTTTTCCACAAAGAACTTTGCTATTAAAACTAATTCCCACTAATTCAATGTCTGAAAAGCAAGGTGTCTGAAATACCTCTTCCCCCTGTGAGAAGGGTAGGTTTTTTTCTAGGGGAGTTTTGCAAAACTGAGAGAAACATAAATCCTATTGATGAGGTTTCTGTTCAGGCTTACCTAACCTTCAGCAATTTGGAAAGACACCTTATCAATGACTAATGAATAGTATGTTCAGGTTTCATCTACTATATCAACTGTCTAAAGAAAATTAACCACAGTTTTGTATAACATTAAGATGATTTACAGGAATACTTAAGCTGCAATGATTCAGCACAAGAAATAGGTGAAACACAATGAAAAGGACTCCTAGATTAACCTGCCTCCTTAAAAAGAGTAAATCCTCAACACTGAAACCTGCATGGGGATAACAGTGAAATGTTTCTGAACTGGAGAGGCTTTTTGGGTTTTTCAAAAGGGCGGTAGTTGGGATATGTTTTCCTTTAGCTTTGAAACTTAGCTATTATCTCTGCTGGACAACTCTTTTGAGACCACATTTGCCATTGACCCCTCAAGGAAGACCACAGTCACTTACAAGCTGCTAAGAAGCAATGAACAGAGATGAAATGTAAAACATTGAGTGGAGCTGAGATGAGGAGAGGCTCAGTTAAATGTGCAAAACACGTCAGTGAAACCCGGCTTATCCAATGCCTCTGATTCAATTTTTTTGGTTGGGATATCTGATTGTCACTCTGATCATGTCCTTCCCCTAGTCAAGATCTAAACATGTCCCCAATCTACTTTTTGATTCCGAGCAGCTCATCCTGAGGGCAAAATATTACAAGCAATGAGCAGCAGCTCATGAGTCATCAGCACTGTTGCCAAGGCATTCTAGTGGGTTGGTAAAATCATCTAAATACAAATAATTTTTTCCCCAAACTTCCCTTATTCCCCCTTTTATCTCTGTAATAGTTCTGTCTGGTTTAAGCCCTTGTGCGTGGGGAAAGAATTATTCGTGATGAGACATAGCAACTTATTTTCTTCTGTTTCTGAGTGAAGATCAGGTCAATGTCCATTTCTACCATTGCTTTTTGTTCAATCCTTCTTCTTGTCTAATATTGCCTTGAAGAGACAACTTAATGAGAATTTCTACTTGTAGACCATTCAATGCCAATACAACTGAAATATATACCTACATATTTTTAATTCCATATGTTTGTAAAACAATTGCTTAGTTTGAATATGCTTCCAAAAATTCTATAAAAGTGTCACCTATTAGGCTGTATTTCCTTGAGTATTTTAGTCCATGAAATAGCCCACAGGGACTAAAGCATCGTACACAGGAAGCAACTGTCATTATCTCAGTCCTGTTACTGGAGAAACCGCAGCACATATTTGCCCTAAATAATAAAGAAAGGAATAAAAACATAAACAGAGCCTCTGCTTGTCATATAGGAAGTGTCTCTTTCTTCTCAGAGTCCTTTAAAATGACATTTGAGGGATTGTTTTTACTTTTTTTTTTTCTTTTTAGTTTGACCAACTATTTTTTACAATGTTTTGCTTGAGGACTTTTAATTTTGTTTGAAGAGGTTTAGTGAATTTCTTTATCTGTTTTGAGACTTTTCATTAGCTTTCTGGTTTTAAACATTGCACTTATTAAAATTATTCATCTTAAAAAAAGTACAACTTTTTCAATTTTGATATTCAGGGAAGGAAAATTATTTTTAGCTCAGTGTCTGGATCCATAATGTCTTTGATTTTGTGTTTTTTTAACCAATTACTGTGCACTCAGGTTTTTGCTATTATCATAGAATAGAATCGCTTTGGTTGGAAAAGACCTCTAATATCCTCGAGTCCAACCTTTAACCTAACCCTGCCATCCCACCACTAAACCATGTCCTATTAACAGACCCACATGATCAGATGGAGTGCTAGGTTCAAGATAAAATCTTTCAAGATCCTAACTAATCAGCTTTTGTGGATTTGTAGAATATTTCATTTCCGTATGTTGCTACAAAGATTGCTTCTGGCAGCAAGGCAGGCTACTTTCCTTCTAAGGTCACCTCTTATAATAAATGCTGGCAATAATGGTGCAATGACAGCATACTCAGAACACAATTCATACACATCTTTTCTACCATTCAGCTTCAAAGCTTCTGGTTCCTCTCAGATGTCATCAAAGAACCTCTCTGAAGTTAATGACAATGCTCAAGCTATATTGTTTCTCTTTGAATAGGCCAAAGCTCTTCCGAAGAAATCCAGCTGCTGTTCCTTCATTGTTGTTGCATTACTTTCTGCAAAGTCCTTTAAGATCATTTTTGAGGCTTTGGTTTGAATGTACCCACTGCTGTTACCATTTAAAAGAGTTAATCTAAATATGGTAACTTCTTTCACGGAATATATGTAAAATGTTATGCCTGGGCCAAGTATTCAGTGATTCTGTTTTTCTCAGATCTTTTTTCTGATTTATTTTAATGGTTTTCATTTTTTATATACCAATATGAAATACCAGTCATTCAACCAGAATATTAGACAAGCTCTGGGACAGTTGCTTCCATCTTCAAATGAGAATTCAAATACATTAGTTTTACTTTGATTACCTCAGAAACTAAAATGATTACATTTATTCACAAGACCTGAAGTTAAATGTAATTTAGTATAGCTTCTCTTCAGAAGTGGAACAGCAAAGCAGTAATAAGTTTATTGGCTCACTTTGCTATCATGTACTCACCTTCACTCTTTCTATATTACTTATTTTAACCCACATACCCTTCAGTCTTAATCTGAGTGCTCTCCCCAGAATTTTTCCCTTTGTAATGGAGTGCTGCAGTTTTGGCAGCTTCAGATAGAATTCAAACAAAAACTGAATGAGGCAAAACTTTACCAAAGTTTTACTGCCAAAAAGTTCTTAAGGAAAAACAAGCCCTGTACCTGAATCTGAAATGTGTTGAATTTCTGGCTTACATGGTTGAAAAATTCAGATGAGAGAGAAAGATTTGTGTTTTGAATTGTGAGTTTATTTAAGCCCTAGACTCGTAATTAAAACAATGCTAAAACCCCATAAGTATGTATCAAACAAATTAATTAAAGCCTTGATAACTACTTTTAGTTGCTTTTGCAATCTTTATTATGGTCATAGTTTTACCTTAGTTACAGAATCACAGAATTGCAAGGGTTGGAAGGGACCTCGGGAGATCATCTAGTCCAACCCCCCTGCTAAAGCAGGTTCTCCTAGAGCATGCTAGACAGGACTTCGTCCAGGCGGGCTTTGAATATCTCCAGAGAAGGAGACTCCACAACCCCCCTGGGCAGCCTGTGCTCTGTCACCCTTAGAGTAAAGAAGTTTTTCCTCCCATTCAACTGAAACCTCTTATGTTTCGGTTTGCACCCGTTGCCCCTTGTCCTGTCACTGGACACCACTGCAAACAGACTGCTTCCATCCTCTTGATTTCCGCCCTTAAGATATTTGTAAGTGTTGATGAGGTCTCCTCTCAGTCTCCTCTTCTTCAGGCTGAACAAGCTCAACTCTCTCAGCCTTTCCTCGTAGGGGAGATGCTCCAGTCCCTTTATCATCCTAGTTGCTCTCCTCTGGACTCTTTCTAGGAGTTCCTCATCTTTCTTGAACTGGGGAGCCCAGAACTGGACACAGTACTCCAGGTGGGGTCTCACCAGGGCAGAGTAGAGGGGGAGATGAACCTCCCTCGACCTGCTGGCCACACTCCTCTTAATACACCCCAGGATACCATTGGCCTTCTTGGCAACAAGGGCACACTGCTGGCTCATGGTCAGCCTGTCGTCCACCAGGACTCCCAGGTCCCTCTCGGCAGAGCTGCTTTCCAGCAGGTCAGCCCCCAGCCTGTACTGGTGCATGGGGTTCAACCTCCCCAGGTGCAGCACTCGACACTTGCCCTTGTTGAACTTCATCAGGTTTCTCTCTGCCCAACTCTCCAGCCTGTCCAGGTCCCGCTGAATGGCAGCACAGCCTTCCGGCATATCAGCCACTCCTCCCAGTTTTGTGTCATCAGTGAACTTGCTGAGGGCACACTCTGTCCCCTCGTCCAGGTCATTGATGAACAAGTTGAACAAGACTGGGCTGAGTACCGAGCCCAGGGGAACTCCACTAGCTACCGGCCTCCAACTGGACTCTGCCCCGCCGATCAGAACCCTCTGAGCCCTGTCATTCAACCAGTTCCCAATCCACCTCACTGTCCACTCATCCAACCCATACTTCCTGAGCTTCCCTATGAGGATGTTATGGGAAACAGTGTCAAAAGCCTTGCTGAAGTCAAGGTAGACAACATCCACCGCTCTCCCCTCATCTACCCAGCCAGTCATGCCATCATAAAAGGCTATCATATTGGTCAGGCATAATTTCCCCTTGGTGAATCTGTGCTGGGTACTCCTGATGATCTTTTTTCCATCCATTTGCTTGGAGAGGACACTCAGAATGAGTTGTTCCATCACCTTTCCAGGGACAGAGGTGAGACTAACCAGCCTGTAGTTCCCTGGGTCCTCCTTCTTGCCCTTTTTGAAGACTGGAGTGACATTGGCTATCTTCCAGTCTTCAGGCACCTCCCCTGTTCTCCGCAACCTTTCATAGATGATGGAGAGTGGCTCAGCAATGTCATCTGTCAGTTTCTTCAGTACTTGCAGGTGGATTCCATCAGGGTCCATGGACTTGTGGGGGTCCAGCTTCCTTAAAAGATCCCTAACCTGATCCACATCAACAGAGGGAAGGTCATCCTTTCTCCAAGCTTGCTCAATTACCTGACAGGACTGGGGAGCCTGAGGGCCAGCCTCGACAGCCTTTTCTTCCTTCTCTCATTCTCTCTTGCAGTACAGTTATGGCAGAGGTTGGAACAGGATCTAGGCAGGCATTTATGCTGATGTGCATGCTCTTTGTGGAGGTGTCACTGCCACAATACACTCCAGATAGAAGGAATGAATTTTCAGCGTATCTCAGCTTACGCAGCTCTCAGTGTTTGGTAATGGTTCCAGGTAAAGAAGAAGGGTAGTGTAAGATGTAGGTAATGTTAACTTGATTAATTAGATTCATGATACTGCTCTACTATAGACATTTTTTGAAATCTCAGTAGCTATTTTATACCACTTTTTTTGGCAACTCATACACTTCATAAATATCTTATTCTTATCCTCACTTATCCTTAGATCCTCCAAGGAAAATGGGAACAGGTAGCATGTATCACATTGGACTAATTTGAGAATAAAGTCATTGCCATACAATAGGACAGACAATTGCAGTTGTCTACATAATCTCACACTAAAATCCCACTGATTTGTGATGAACTCTGAATACAGAGAAAAATAGCTTCAAATATATTTAAAGTGAAGAAATTATCTACCCGTATTTTTTCCCCACATTTTTACTGTTTTGTTTCTCTAGTTTGTTTCATATTTTATTAGCCTGTTTGTAGAGATATGATGGCAAATATTTATTTTTCAAGAGATGAATGCACTTATTAAGGATGTCCTTGGTAGGCAAACACCAAGAGAAACTTAGTGTTTTAAGGTCATTCGAGCCATTGCATTTAAAATTAATTTCTTTCTTCTTAGGACTTGGGTAGGTTTTACTGACATAGACTGTTATGAACACTGTGCAAAAGATGATAGAAGTCACTTTTCTATTAATGTTGTTTGTTTCAGAAAGAATGCAGGTAAAGATAAAGCATGTGTATTCTTCAGTCACTTGACAAGATCACAGTGCTGTGCATGCTTAAACATTCATGGAAATCACCTCCACTTTTGTATGCTTATGAATTATTTCTTTCTTACTGTTTCCACACCACTTGAAAATAATACATTTGCTCTGAATGACTTTCAACCTAGTAATACCTGACAGCTTCACTGTCTAAATCCACTTTGGCATCAGTGTGAGGCAGTCAAAACCATTGACACCCATGCTGAGGAGAGAGACCACCCAAATGAAAGAATAAGGTGGCCTGAGGTGAGACAGAAGGACCTTATGCACATTTCAAGGAGTTAGACTCAGCCACTTGGGTGGCTCAGTTACCTGATAATCAGTTGTGCTGAGGACTGATTTGTAGAAGGGCTCTACAGCTTTTTGCACATTATAAACAGTTTGTCAAGCATGTCATTGAGAGCTCTGTGACCATTTATGGGGTAACTAAAGC
Source organism: Butorides virescens (assembly GCA_017310255.1). Lineage (NCBI taxonomy): Eukaryota > Metazoa > Chordata > Aves > Pelecaniformes > Ardeidae > Butorides > Butorides virescens. The sequence continues at coordinate 164,960 of JADKXX010006643.1, read as the reverse complement.
ACCATCAAGCACTACTGCCAGTCTGACAGAGGAAAAAGACAACCAGCAGACCAGGATTTTGTGACTCTACTTTTAAGGTTATGTTTGAGCTGTTTCTTCCCATTAAGAGTCACACACATGTATGACAGCTAGGATATTCTGTACCGGACATAACAAAAGATCAGAAAAGCCACATCCCCATCTAAGATGGTGTTACTTACATATTCCTGACTATAGGGTTTTATCCTGAATAGGTTAAGTGGTCTTTGTTCAGGTGTTGTACATTTTTTGATTACCTCTAAGACAAGGGAGTGAATCATCTAAATCTGAATCTAAATCAAATGCACCCCTCATTGCAAATGGCAACATGAATTAAAACTGAACTTGCAATACACAGATGACCTTCTGTACTCAGTTGTACATTGATTCACCTAAATTAAATAATGGTGTGGAAATCAGAAAACATAACTCCTTAAGGTGACGTCCATTTGTGTACTGCTTTTCTAGTTTCACTCAGTGAAGGCCAACTTAGATGGTCGTATTTCCAGCTGGAATCTTAGAATTCCTGAAAGGTAAATATATTCTGTGCTACAAAGAGAATAAGTTTATCTTTGAGGGAAACATTATTTCAAGTGAAAAAACCCTCCACTTCAACCTAAATACACGTGAAATTTGTAGATGTTTGGAACCAGAGGAATCTATGCTCTTCAGGAAGTCTGATATCCATCATACAAGCTGCAAACTGCATTAAGTAAAAAAATACATATATTACAAGATCAAGCCTTTATCATCAAAATTATAATGCCACTGAAAAAAGGAACAGCGTAAAATTCTCCCCCTCCCCTGCCTGCCTCCCAAATCTTATATTCTCGAAGGTGTTTTAGTCCTTGTGTAGGAGTCCAATTTCCCTTGAAATGTTAAACAGAACGTTAGGCTGTTCAATGTCTTGGAGAATCTGAGCACAAACCAACAATAAATATGATAGGTTTTTAAATTCTCTATAGAGTATCCTCAACCAGTGAAAGAATGTGTAAAGAAAATTAAAGATTTGGTTTTCCTTGCCTTTGGGAACTTTTTTGGTGACTGATTTTCCATTTCTCAGGCAGGATTTTTGTCTTCAGCTGGCTTTCTCCTTCTCTCTGATGTCTTTGTTTCAGCTTTGTCCTTTTATGTTTTCTTACTGAGTTGATAGCCAGTAGACTGGATTATAATTTTCCTGAGGCATTCTAGCGCTGTGTTCTCTAATGTATAGGCCAGCCACAAACCATGTTAAAACAAGGCAATACCTAACTGTTCCAAACATCCATACCCTAGTAATATTGTCTTTGGAGCTGGACATGATCTAGTAAAACTCAGCTATAATCAGGGCAGGTTCTCAACAGGTAATAATTTTGCCTGCTTTGCATGGTTCCTCTTTGATATGTTCCCTATAGTTTTAATCTGGCATGTATTCTATGTTTATTTTCTATTTTATTTCCTGCATTCTTTCCTGAAATTTAGTATTCTGTGTCTGATCCTTCATTTTATTTTTGTGTTTGCTAATTTGTGATTTCCCCCAAAAAATCATCCTTTAATTATGTGAGAAAAGAAACATATATCCTTTTTTTTCTCTTGTGACCTTGGTTTCCTTCAGTTTTAGAGTTGGAATTGCCTTCTCAATTACACATAATTTCTCATAGAGTGGATGGTAATTGCTTTTTTTCCAATCAGTGAAAAAAAAATAACTCCTGTATAAAAAATGTGGTCACTCCCTTTCTGCAACCTTTCCTTTTCCTCTGTCCTCTCTTGAGTAGTTAAACTGTGTCTGTGCTCTGGGTTTTTTTATGCTAGATATAAATGAAGTAACAATTCATGTCTTCATCTCTGTGTGTCAGTGGACTCTCCTTAAACTAGAGATTCCTGCTGCTCTAACTCTTGGCATGATGTGAAACATTTGTTGATAAAAGTTGTGATAGTATCCCTTAGCATCCCTTCCACATGTCTGCTATGTGTGGTTGTGACATCTCTTCTTGTGCAGCAGGAAGACCTAACAAGATTTTTTTAAAAAAAATCAGACTTCATATAAGCACATGCACTAAAGGAATTTGTCCAAAGCACTGATTCATCACCTGCTGCCTGGGTCAGTGCTGCCAGCAGTCTGGTGGGGTCTGCTTCTGCCATCATCTACGATTCATCAGTTTGGCTATGATCCTGTACCAATTCCTAAAGCCAAATCAAGCTTCACTCCACCAACATCCTCATTGTGACTGTACGTCTGATACAGGTTCTTTTCATTTGTGTTTACATCAGCAGGGAGGCAAAACTGACAGTACAGCCAGAATAAGATGTTTCCCGTTTGACTTTTCCTGTTATTTCAGTGGGAAGGTTTCAATAGTCCTCCAAATCATGGCAAACTGGAGCAGATCAAGTGATGGAGCTCTCTCACTTATAAGGGAAAAAAGATTTTCCTAGTCTGAAAAGACCTAATTTTAGGTCCTTTAGTATGCACAAAAATAAAAATGCACTGCTCTTTTGAAGATTACAAAGAACTGGCTATGAAAAACTTCACAGCTTGATCTGTATTCTGACCACTTATAAAGCCGTACATACCCACTGAATATAAAGGCATTAAATGGCTGGAATAGCAGATAGAATTTGCCCTTTTTTAGGAATTGTTAGTAAGAAACAGACACTTCTGAGGTGCAGTGCTGTGCAACTGTTTCCCAGCACAGTGCAGCAATACCAGACAACAACAAAAGATATAGTTACCAATTGCTGTCTTTTTATCAGCTAAGAGAAAATTTTGGCAAATGTCAAGCTGTCTTATTTATCTTATCACAGAGAGCACTCTTGAAATTAATCTATTTTTACCCTATGTTGTGTCTCATTCAAAAATTACTTTCATTACAATTGCACAGGTATAATTTAGGGATGCAATTTCATATGAATTCAAACTTGTCTACTGTTTTAAATGACTGGGTAGATATGCTTGAGTATAGCTGCTTATTGGTCCCGCCCATAATATATAGCAGCAGGATCACAAATATAATAAAAATATGTGGAAAAGAAAGTAACATAATTTATACATAATGCCCAATTTAATGTACAAATAAGAACTGGGTCAGAGAAGGGGAAAAGCCTTGCAAATAAAATTAATTTAAGAGAACACTTCTGAAAAATCTTTGTTGTGGACAGTTTATCTGAAACCAGTGCACTTATACTAGAAGCACGGTCTCTTTTCTAACAGGAAGTGACAAGTTTATGAAAGGCCATGTTTTTGTAAATTGGGCTTTGTAACACTGCCTAACAAAACAGCCAATAACAAATAGGGCTGTTATGTCAATAACAACATCACAGAAATGTGTCACAGCCAGTCAATGTGGGTGCTTCCCAGAAAAAGCTCTAAGAGCTTGCTTGTAGGATGTTGATAGAGACACAAACTTTGGCATCCCACAGCCCTGGGTGAGATCTTTGCTGTCAGCCCATTAGGCTACATGCCAACTGTCTCTGAATGTGTAATGGGCCTGAGTGGATCCATTAAAACCATTTAGATAATTCAGCAGAGGAAATCTCAAATATTTGTAAAGAACCAATGTTTCAATTCTATTGGGACTTTTTTTTTCTGTTTTTACTGCTTTTTCAAGTACAGTCCATTGCCTTTTTTAGTGTATCCTGTCAATTTTTTTTACTCCATGTCCTTAAACATATTTGCTTTTGCCATATTAACTACAGAATTACATAAGTATGTCTGCACTCTTCACCAGATCATAAGTGTACATACATGTGTCATCAATATACTAAGGCACATAATTTCAAAAATCAGAGGAAAAGGAACTGAACTCTGCTGTAGAAGTCTCCTGCAGGATGCCACTGCCGGGATTTTTCCAGAAGTTGCAAAAATCTAGGAAGACAATTCAGCTACTCCAATTTACCACAGCTGAGATTTGGGTCCGGAGGCTTGAAATGTAGACAGCTGTAAATGGCAGAGTGCAATAGTTAAGCAGAACTAAAATTAAATTGTTTTTTTTTTTTCTTTTTTCTGCAAACAGTCAACATTATCAACATCTACTATTAAATAGTTGCTAGCTGCTGGTGATGACAGGATGCTGTAGAATAAACTGATTTTTATTTGTTTTCTATTTTCACTCTAAGATTTTTTTTTCTGTAGTGTTGAAGTGTAAAAATAAAATGTTTTTCAAGGGAAAAATAGTCTTGGGTAATGAAAATTCTCCAAAACTTAGTATAGTCTTTAAATTGCCAGAAAATATAAGACTTGTAATGATTTTCCAACACCAGGAATGTCACTGGATTTAATGATTGCTGAATAGTTCACAAAGTTGTCCCTATCTTTCTGAATATTGTCTATGGTTGGGCATTGCTGAGTCTACTTTTACAGCTTGTTTGAAAAATCTGTTTCTTATTCTTTGTTATTTAATATTTTGATTGTGTGTGTTGTCATCTTAGCCAGCATGGTTTTTTTTTTCTTCCTGATTGGAAAAACTTTTTAAACTAAATAGTTAATGATGATACATAATAAACACTAAACAGAGCAGTTCTGAGTATTTTTCCAGACTTGTGGTAATAGTGACACCTTGTAGATTGTGCAGATCATTATGAACACCCAAACCCATTCAAATACTTCCTAAATGATATTTAACCACTAATAATAAACCACTCTTTCCACAAGTTAGTGAATAGAATCAATTTATTTAACTGTATTACAGCTTTGAAATGTCATATATGAAATGACACTGCTTTGTACTATCACAGGTTACAAAACGAGCACCGGGAATGTTGGGGCATTGTGACAAATAGGCAATATTTGTGTCAGCTGTTTTCACACTCAGTATGAGGGTTTGCTAGGCGTTTTGAATAATCAAGATTCTGGAAGCTTAAAAGAGATAATAAATAAAGGGCCATAAAAGTATGCATGCATATGCACAGCAGCCTTCTCTGAAAGGTAATGTTTTCATAAAATTGTATCACTGGGGTTATAAAGTCTCCTATGCCTCTGATTCATCAGATTTTAAGTTCTAGTACTGTTATACTTTTTTAAGTTCAGATCATTTAATAAGTCTAGGAAATTGGCTTGGCATTGGAAAAAATCTTGATGAGATGCTCCTTTTTCCCTCTGTTTTTCTTGCTTCTACTTCTGCATGGCCTGAAATCTGTGTTTCAAGTAACTTTCTGGATAAAGCATAAAACGGCAATCAAGTGAATGGGATTTTCTCTGATGTGCTACAGACTTCCTAGGTTAATGTAGGTCAGCCATTTTCAATACATCCACACCAGTCTTCTGTGACACTCTAATGGCTTTTATAATCTTCACCTTCCTCTGTTACTCCACTGCCCTCTGCCTCCTTAACCATCAGGGAACTGTAAGGTGTGGGTGTAGGGAAATAATGATGTAAGCTGAAGCCTCATATTTATTCATATGTGTGGTTGTTCCTGTCTAATTCTATCAGATGATGGACTTTTCTTCAAGATCAAAATGAAAGGTAAAATATGGAAAACATGTTAGCAGTTTCAACTGTTTGTTGGTTTGGTTTTTGTTTTGTTTTTTTTTTTTATTTAAAAAGAAAGGCATGTTCATCTTGTACATTTGTTTATTCACGTTAGTTTAAAGAATATGCAATAGTTCATCACTCCAATCCCTCTGAAACTGACTGTAACAGTCACAAACATTCAGAACAACATCTGGGGCAATATCACTTAGCTCTAGCTAAGAATTGTAAGCAGCAGCTCAAATTTAGTGAATATAGTAATTAACAAAACGTTAATAATAAGCTAGGTAGAGCAGAGATCTGCTTCATGAATGAAGACAGTCTGTGATAGAAAATGTACAAAAATGGGCTGTATGCAATACCAGTTAGATAACCTTACTTAATAGACAACTGCACCAAATGCAAGAGATATCTGCTTCTGATAGCTGCTGTTATTTTCATAAATATTAATAATTTGGCTGCATTAGCTTTTACTTTGGGTTAATAACTATACCATAAAAAGTTAAAATCAAGAGAACGCAACTTCTACAAAAAATTCATTTAAGACATCACCTGAAGAGATTTGGCAAACAAAAGCCTAACAAATTTTACAGTCTAATAAAAAGTTCAAATTAAAGTCATCAGTGTCTGGGGAAAGACTTGAGGTCATAATATTCAAGACATTTCTGGCTCCTGGAACAACACTTTTAAAGATCATGTTACTGCTGTATTTTAATCATCAACAGACACATCATCCCAAACCTAATCATTAGCAGGCAGGAAGTATTCCTAGAAGTTGAAGCCTTGATATTTTCTGTACCAGTCTTTATTCATATATACACGACTGACTGATGTTTCTATAGATCATGACAGATACAGTCCATGTAAATAGATGTTTCCAATTACTACTGTAAATACAAATTATTTATGCATTAGAACATCCTTCACAAACAATACTGTTAATGAAAAGCAAGTATTTAACATGCATGAAAGTCTTTTTAGTACATTTAGAGTTATTAGCTGTCATACCACAATATTTGTAAGGAGGACCTTTATCATGAGACCAACAAATATGGCCAAACATGCATGATTACACTTCAGAACCCACATTTAATTTTCCACATTGGCAGCTGCGAACCAGGAAATCTCAGTCATTGCACAAAATGTCCATGTCATGGCAGTCAGGTGAAGTCCCTGGTGACTGGAAGAAGGGCAACGTTGTGCCCATTTTCAAAAAGGGTAGAAAGGAAGACCCGGGGAACTACCGACCTGTCAGCCTCACCTCTGTGCCTGGGAAGATCATGGAACAGATCCTCCTAGAATCTTTGCTAAAGCACATGGAGGCCAGGGAGATAATTCGAGATAGCCAGCATGGCTTCACCAAGGGCAAGTCCTGCCTGACGAACCTGGTGACTTTCTATGACGGTGTGACGTCAATGGTGGATAAAGGAAAACCAACAGACGTCATCTATCTGGACTTCTGCAAGGCCTTTGACACGGTCCCCCACAACATCCTTCTCTCTAAATTGGAGAGCTATGGATTTGATGGGTGGACTGTTCGGTGGATAAGGAACTGGCTGGATGGTCGCATCCAGAGGGTAGTGGTCAACGGCGCAATGTCCGGATGGAGACCGGTGACGAGTGGTGTCCCTCAGGGGTCCGTACTAGGACCGGTGCTGTTCAACATCTTCATCAATGACTTGGACAGTGAGATCGAGTGCACCCTCAGCAAGTTTGCAGATGACACCAAGCTGAGTGGTGCGGTTGACACACCAGAAGGAAGGGATGTCATCCAGAGGGACCTGGATAGGCTGGAGAGCTGGGCCTGTGTAAACCTCATGAGGTTCAACAAGGCCAAGTGCAAGGTCCTGCACCTGGGACGGGGTAACCCCCAGTATCAATACAGGCTGGGGGAAGAAAGGATTGAGAGCAGCCCTGCCGAGAGGGACTTGGGGGTGCTGGTGGATAAAAAGCTGGACATGAGCCGGCAATGTGCGCTGGCAGCCCAGAAGGCCAACCGTACTCTGGGCTGCATCAGGAGAAGTGTGGCCAGCAGGTCGAGGGAGGTGATCCTGCCCCTCTACTCAGCTCTGGTGAGACCTCACCTGGAGTACTGCGTCCAGCTCTGGAGCCCTCAGCACAAGAAGGACATGGAACTGTTGGAGCGGGTCCAGAAGAGGGCTACAAAAATGATCCGAGGGCTGGAGCACCTCTCCTATGAGGACAGGCTGAGAGAGTTGGGGTTGTTCAGTCTAGAGAAAAGAAGGCTGCGGGGTGACCTGATTGCGGCCTTTCAATACCTAAAAGGGGCCTATAGGAAAGAGGGGAAAAATCTTTTTAGTAGGGCCAGCTGCGTTAGGACAAGGGGTAATGGTTTTAAACTAAATCAGGGTAGGTTTAGGCTAGATATAAGGAAAAAATTCTTTACAGTGAGGGTGGTAAACCACTGGAACAGGTTGCCCAGAGAGGTAGTGGAGGCCCCATCCCTGGAAACATTCAAGGCCAGGTTGGATGGGGCTCTGAGCAGCCTGATCTAGTTAGCAGTGTCCCTGCCGACTGCAGGGGGGTTGGACTCGATGACCTCTAGAGGTCCCTTCCAACCCAAAACATTCTATGATTCTATGATTCTATGATTCTATGAATAGAGTCCCATCTTTAAATGACTTGTAATCTACAGATACTCTTTTTTAATGAGAAGGTTATTTTTCACATAGTTTTGAGAGTCATGTTACAATTGGAAACTATGCTCTACTTTTGAATTTTAAAGTTACATCCTGGATATGACCTACTTGCTACCAAAACCGGAGGATGCTACTACGTGAGACCTATAGGGAAGAGCAGCACAACCTTCTGAAAAAAAAACATGGGGACAGGAGCAAGTCTGGATGGAGTTGTGGCTGGAGCAATTAAAAGACATTGAACATGTCTTGCAACCGCAGCCCACGAGGCAGTGTTGCAGTTGGATACCTGCCTCAGCACCAAACCTAAAGGATGAGGGCAATCATGAGAAGGTCAGTGTCTTTGAGCCATCAAGGACAGGAACTTCATCCCACAGCTCATGGGTGTATCCTTTGGACTAAGCAGAAGGGAGAGCTCAGGCTAAGCTTAGGTGCTGGATCCTCTCCTTGCCTCACACAACGCAGCAGCGCTGGTAGGAACAAGTGAATACAGAGTGATTACAAGAAAATCAAATTAATTAAAAAACTGAGAATTGTTCAAAAACTTGCTGCGATAAAGTTTCTTCATAGCAGCTCACAGCATGCTTTGAGTTTCTGACCAAAACAGTGTTGATAACAGACCTATGTTCTATCTGTTGCTGAACAGTGTCTGCATAAGATTAAGGCCCTCTCTGTTTCACAGACTGCCCCTCCAGTGACCAGGCTGGGGGTGCATGAGGTATTTGGAGGGGACACAGCTGGGACAGCTGACCCAAACTAACCAACAGGATATTCTATACAATATGAAGTCATGCTTAGCAATGAAACCTGGAGAAAGGAGGAAGAAGAGGGGACATTCGAAGTTAAGGCTTTTGTCTTCCCAAGTAACCGTTATGTGTGATGAAGCCCTGCTTTCCTGGAAATAGCTAAATACCTGCCAGCTGACTGGTCTGCCTGTTAAACTGCCATTATCACAACTCACGAGTTTTTGCACTTTTACCCTTAGGATTCTCTCCCCACCCCACCAGGGAAGTGTGGGGCTCAGCTGCTGGCTGGGGTCAGACCGCAACATGTGCTGGAGACAAACAGCACCACCGAGTGTGCTGCTGGACAGATTTGACAAGGCAGTTAGGCTCTCATCCCTTGTTTAAGGTATTGAGTTCCCTATAAAATGATGACAGAACAAAGTGGGTTTGGCACATAAGCACAGACTCAAAATATCTAGACTGTTACCTTGTTGAAGCTGTTGACTTCAGCAGAGTCATAAACAAGCTATCTTATGAAGCACTAAAAACCAAAATGTGTTGGTTGTAGAAAAGACAAATGTTTCATTACTTATGTACCAAAGACACCTATTATTTATTAAGATAGTTTACTGTAGCAACATGAGTTAATTTGAGTTAGCTGATGGAAGACTACATAGGATATATAATGACAGTTATATTCTGTGCAGTTATTGAAGACTTGTGCTATATAGATGTTTGCTGAAAGCAAATTCTGCCTCAGAATGCCTGGATACACTGCAAGAAAGGAATGTGCCAGAGCCTAAGCTGAAATATTTTTTCAGTTCTATTCTTATATGGTGACCAAAACCAAAATCAGAATCAAAACTTATGATGAGAAGTTACCTACCAAAGGGCCAAACAATATCCTGGTAGAAATTTTGCAAGTTCAGTCACCTCCACTTGCAACATGAGATGGAAAGGAATAGTAGATAAATCACAATCTCATGACTCTTTAACTGAGGAGCACTGTAAAGTGCAAAGGACAAAAAGCTATTGGTAATGCAACTCTATGCTTTATATTGCCAGACAAAACGTCCTGAAATCGGTTGACTCTACACATCAGAAGGGAAGGAAAACAACCGTGACTACTTAAAGATAAAATTTCCAACAGACAAAACATTACAAAGCCAGAAATCCTGGTCTTCAGAACCAATCACTTCTCTGAGCATCTGACTCAAATAATTAATTTTTAAAAAGTCTTAAATGTTGGGCTCTGTAGACACCTTCTCAAATAAATAATTTCTTCCCACTTCCGTTTTATAGTATGCAGTGGGTTTTTTCCTTCAAAACCAAAATATTCCTTAAAAATTGAGAAAATTGACTAAAACAAAGGAACACAAATGAATCACTCCAGAAAATATGTCTACTTGCTTTGATATTGCTTCACATATCTTTCTTGTGCTACAATATCTCAGTCCCCTGCTAACCATAACAGTATTTAGAAATATTTAAGAATATTATAATAACTGAAATTGTTAGAAATAAATGCTCATGGGTGAGTTGGAAAACTCTATCCTTGGGATACCCTTTTCTGGTGTGCTGTATACATTCCTCCAAAAGTGGATGATACAAAACTTGGCTAAACTTTTGTGGTTTGAATTCCAGAAAGGAGTGTCCAAAACTATATTAATAAACTTTAATCTTACAACTACAACCAAAATTTCTACTAGTGAGCCAGACCAGCTATAGAGATAATGTACTACTAATCTTTATTGGTGAATAATTATGTAATTTAAAAAAAAATAATCTAAGTGCAGCAGTGAAACATTCTCATCTGATGCAGTATTCTATAGAAGGAAATAACTGTGGAAGAGACAATCATTATTTAGCATTTTCAATGTCCTGTCTGTATCTTTTCCTTTTCTTTTACAAGGTATGTTGTATATATTAGTGTGTATTTATCATGTCTATTTACTTAGCAAGATCACCAAACCAATAAAGTATTTTGTCTTCGTCTTTGTCTATAAAGCACCAAATACAGCTACTTCATTTGTAGAATCATAGAATCATTTAGGTTGGAAAAGATCCTTAAGATCATTGGGTCCAACCATTAAACTAACACTACTAAGTCCACTACTAAACCATGTCCCTAAGCACTGCATCTACATGTCTTTTAAATACCTCCAGGGATGGGGACTCAATCACTTCCCTGGGCAGCCCGTTCCCGTGCTTGACAACTCTTTTGGTGAAGAAATTTTTCCTATTGTCCAATCTAAACCTCCCCTGGTGCAACTGGAGGCCATTTCCTTTTGTCTTTTTGCTTGTTACTTGGCAGAAAAGACTGACACCCACTATACTAATAGAGGCAGCAAAAATAACTTTAAAGTATAATTCCTTAGTCTGGTAAAGTAACAAACACAAATTTCAGGGCAGCAAATGTAGGCTTTTAATAGTATCAGTGTCGTATGGAGACACAGTGAAACTTTAAAACCAGGTTTGGCTTTGGAAATAGCAAACAATGTAAATGTTATTACAGATGGTAGTAGTTATTTAAAAGTTCAGTAGAAGTTATTTAAAAAGAGGGAAGAAACCAAACTAGGTAAAGCAGACAGCCCAGAGACAGCACTAGCAAAACTAAATCATATAGTAAACCGAGGCTATATCAGACCACTGAGTGGAAAAAAAAAAAAGCTGATTTACAGTTAAAATAACTGACAACCCATGCAGTTGCATCTCCTTTGAGGCTGACAAATTCAGAAAGTAATGCTGACTGGTTTCAGCTGGCATACGCCACCACACAAGAAACCTTCTAGCCTCTTTGGGGTTTCTGACAGGAGTTGCCTTATGGGGCCCTCAGGCAGAAGCAAAGCTGCCTCTGGGATGATATCAGAGGTGCCACCTGCAACTAAAAACCTGCAGTGATTTCTGCTATTCGGGAAAGGAGGAAAAACACTTCTCTGCAGTGAGTAGGATGGGAAAGACTCATGCAATGTTAGACTGAACAAAAGATAAAGACTATTGTCACTACCCCACCATCAGAAAATGCCAATCTCCTACAGCATTTTCTCACTGACATCCCAGATGCCTGGTGAATCAGGAACCATGAGCAGCCTCAGTGGGGTAAGCATAGTCCTCTCCCCTTGGAGGGACTGCTTGCAAGCAGAGCCCTGAGGTACATGTGCCTGCACCTCCAGCAGCCACCCCCTAAAGGCTGCTTAAGGGAATAAATATAGATTTTATAACAGCAGCCTAGAAGGACATGTCTAAGAAGGGTTTGTTAGAAACAGCTACACAGCAGGCAGCACCTCTGCTGTTCCCTCCTTCCCTGCAGGCATCTGCTCATGCCTGGGCATCTCTGCCACTTGACCAAGCTACTCCTGGACCTGTCAGAAGGCTGCTCTTGACCACATCACTTCCAATGCCAGCAGCACCATTTCTCCCTTGGATTCCCTCCATCATTGCCAGCAGAAAGTGTGAGGGCTACCCCAAACCTCATGAATCAGGCACACCCGGTCACTCTCTCAGAGGAACATCCCAGTCTGTTATCACTCTCTGGATGCACTGGGCGGAACACGCTGTGCTGCAAGCCAGGGTTCCTGTGCAGTTTCGGGGCAGTTGCTTCATGCTTCTTTTTCTTTCTGTCTGAGCCAGCAAGTTTGAATCAGCTTATAAAGCAAAGTCACACCCAGCTCCTATACTCCAGTATGACTTGGCTAATATTGCTGAGGACAGAGAGGTCTTCAGGTTTAAATTGCACTTTAATATGCACCAGCTTGGTTCAAAAAACAAGGGAGGTGACATAAATTTTTTTCATATACCAGACTACAGGAATTTGCATCAGTGTATACGTACATGTACATCTCAACATGTGTATGAGTGGAACTGAAATTTCAAGGCACTTACCATTTTAACTCTAAACAGTAGTTCAGTAGCTCCCACAATTTACAAAAATCCATGTTCCTTGAATGAAAGGGTTATTTTTTTCCCAATTCATTGAGGAAGGAATAAGTACAGTCATTGGAACCTGGCTAAGATATGGTTGATCTGCTTATACTTGTTTCTTAATATTTGGAACCCTACTTCAAGCATTACTTATGGCTTGAAAATGAAAATGTCATATACATACTCCAAGAAGAGTGTTTGGTACTGTGGTTGAGATATTTCTTTGTATTGCAAAGGCTTCAGGTAGTAACTTGTTAGATGCCAAGAAAAGTCTAAATATTTCTGATAGATCTCTGCATGTGTCTTATACTACCTTAGCATCTACACCTCCTATTCTGCAACAGTGACTGATGTAAAAGGTCTGTTGCATACATTCACTTAATCTATAAAAAAGTAACTTCATCACTTAAGAGGTAGGAGAGACCCTCCAGAAGGATAAATCAGCCCATTAACATGAGCTAAAGACTTGACTCAGAGTATCATATGGATGATGTGTCCTATATTCTGCTAATGGTCTACTGTTTGTAAATATCCAGGGAAAAATAGTCTTATCTGATAAAATAAGGCAGTGAAACCTTCTGAAAAGACATTTATCAGCACTAACTGCCTCCATCACATCAAAGAAATATTCCCAACTTACCCAACAGTCACTCAGATTATGACAAACAGGACTAAAACTGCTGTATTTAATATTATTTTAATACCTTAGGAGAATACTGCAAATAAAAACTGGACACCTATTATAGTTGCCACTGTAATAATAAACACTCTAAAGGGAAAAATAGCTATTGGAACTTTTGAGGACATTTCTGCAAGGAATCAGCCAGGAGGTCTGCCCAATTTCTGTTTCCCAAAAGCCTCATACTGCAGCGGATGTCCAACAATTTATACATAGAATCTCAGGTAGAAATCACTGTGTTAACTAACTCTGCCACTATAACATCTGTCTCCAACATCTGCAGAGATATATGTACGGTCAAATCATGTGATGTAAGGAAGAGCAATTAAGTGAGAAATGGTTAGGCCTTGTCCAAGATCATACATGACTCACCCCGTGTTTCTCATTTTCTAGTCCAGTAGACTTAACCGCAAGAATACTGTACCACTTACCCAGGTGCATGAGATGGATAAAGTGGTAACTGTAGTGATAAATCATTGACATTTTTATCATGACATTTTGTAATTCTATGGCATTCCTACTGCTATAAATTGTATTTTGCAAATTAAATCAGCGTCTCTTAATAGAATGACCTTTTTCTATGCATGTGATATTAAAACATGTGGTAGGAACTATATGGTGTATCTCTTATCTGAAACATGCACAGTTTGAAAGCCTCAAGTCATTTTAGGTCTTTTACCTCTAAGCATACAAATATTTTTCAGGTTAAAAATGATGCAGAAAGTGACTGCTATGCAAAACAATTTCCATAGTATGTTGTTATTTCCAAGTCACTCTAAACATTCACCTTTTTAATGACATTTTCCATATTCCATCTGTGCTTAAAGGTGAACACTTTAAAACCAGTTGAATAAAAAATAGTCCACTTTCTGAGAGATAACATCTGGTCTTTGTTTTTGTTTTGGGTTCTTTATTCCTACGTCCTGGACTATCTGCATTATTCTATCACATTATACAATGCTTCCTCTGCTTTTCAAGAATACCACAAAATGAGTAGCTGTATGCTTTTGTTTTCAAAAATAAAAATGAAGACATTAATGCAATTTTATCTGGAGGAAATTCATAACTAGTCTTAATAATAATCTATTATTCATAATAATATTTCTTTTCAAAAGAGAGGGGGGTTGTTCATGTTCATTTCAAACTCGGTCTGCAACTTTACAAAGTTTTTCTTGGCTGCATGTTGACCGATTAAGGGATCAGGAGCACAAGTGGTTTTTTTCTCTATCCTGCCAGTTGCAGGGAATGATGTTGGAAGAAACAAGAAGACCCAGCTGATGAATACCTGTTTCTGAGACTGGTATCACTGGCAGAGTCATGGATTGATCTACATGACACCAGGCCTTCTGGCAACAGACGAGGTGCAGCTTTCTCAAAGGGGGAAAAGGACGTTTGTGCAGGAGTTAGCAGAGCTCACTGAAAGAGCTTTAAGCTAGATTTTAAGGGGGAAAGGGATAAAACCAGGCTTGCTAAAGGTATGGGGTGACATGCCAATGTTTGAGGGATGGTGTGGTAGCGAGGTCCTTCAGTCTGCTCCACGATGTGCTGAGTACACTGGAGCACATTTGAAATGTCCCTGTACTAATGCATGCAGCACCCTAGCCATCTCAGTGGAAGTAGGGGAAGAAGATCTATGTGGCAGCAAAGACATAAGGGTTGTTGAAGTGTTAGAAAGCATGGAAGTGCCTGAAAACTGTCACACAGGGATTAAGCTTCTTTGCCAAAAAAGGTGGCAGGATGTAGGGCCCAACTGAAATCTATCTAGGAAAATGCATGCAGCATGGACAACAAACAGGAGGACTTGTAAGCCATTGTGCATCTGAAAATCTATGATGTAGTTGCAACCACGGAAACATGGTGGAATGACACACAGCTGGAGTGCTGCAATGGATGGCTATAAGCTCTTCAGAAGGGATAGGCTAGGAAGTAGAGGTGGGGGGGTAACCCTGCATGTTAGGGAGTGTTTTGACAGTCTATAGCCTGAAAATGGTGATGAAGGTGTTGAGTATTTATGGGTAAGGATCAGGGGAAAGGCCAATGATGTAAATACCATTGTGGGAATCTGTTATAGACAACCCAGCCAGGATGAAGAGGCAGACAAAATATTCTATAAGCAGCTGGGAGAAATTTTACTATTGCTAGCCGTTGTTCTTATGGTAGACTTCAACTTACTAGATGTCTGCTGGAAATACAATAAAGCAGAAAAGAGGAGGTTCCTGGAGTGTGTCGAAGATAACTTCCTGACACAGCTGAGTGAGCCTACCAGAGAAGGCACCCTGCTGGACCTGTTGTTTGTCAACAGACAAGGCCTTGTGGGTGATGTGATGGTTGAAGACTGTCTTGGGCATAGCAATTGGGAAGTGATAGGAGTTTTCAATTCTTGTAGAAATAAGGAGGGTGGTTAATAGAACGGCTACCTTGGACTTCCAGAGAGCAGACTTTGTCCTGTTTAGGAACCTGTTTGACAGAGTCCCTTGGAAGGCATTCCTGAAAGGCAAAGGAGTCCAGGAAGGCTGGAGATACTTCAAGAAGGAAATGTTAAAGGCACAAGAGCAGGCCGTCCCCATGTGCTGAAAGACAAGCTGGCATGGGAAAAGACTGGCCTGGCTGAACAGAGAGCTTTGACTGGAATTCAGGGAAAAAAGGAGAGTTTATGACCTTTGGAAAAAGGGGCAGGCAACTCAGGAGGACCACAAGGATGTCATGAGCTTATGCAGGGAGAAAATTACAAGGGCCAAAGCCCAACTAGAACTTAACCTGGTTACTGTCACAAAAGACAATAAAAAATGTTTCTATACCAGCAACAAAGCAGGGCTAAGGAGAATCTTCATCCTTATTTGGGTGTGGGGGAAAACATTACCACCAAGGATGAGGAAAAGGGTGAAGTACTTAGTGCCTTCTTTGCCTCAGATTTTAATGGTACAACCAGTTCTCAGGGTACCCAGACCTCTGAGCTGGAAGACAGGCACGGGCAGCAGAATGAAACCCCCATTACCCAAGGGGAAACAGTTAGCGACATACTACACCACTTAGACACACAGAAGTCTATGGGGCCAGGCGGGGTCCACCCAAGGGTACTGAGGGAGCTGGCAGAAGTGCTCACCAAGCCAGTTTCCATCCTTTATCAGCAGTCTTGGCTAATTGGGGAGGTGCCACTTGACTGGAGATTAGTAAATGTGATGCCCATCTGCAAGAAGGGCCGGAAGGAGGATCTGGGGAACTACAGACCTGTCAGCCTGACCTCAGTGCTGGGCAAGGTTATGGAACAGGTTGTATTGAGTGCCATCACACAGCATGTCCAGGACAACTGTAAAATCAGGCTCAGTCAACACAGGTTTATGAAAGACAGGTCCTGCTTAACCAGCCTGATCTCCTTCTATGACCAGGTGACCCACTTAGTAGATGAGGGAAAGGCTATGGATGTTGTCTACCTGGACTTTAGTAAAGCCTTTGACACTTTTTCACAGCATTCTCCTAGAGAAACTGGTTGCTCATGACTTGGATGGACTTCAGTGGGTAAAAAACTGGCTGGATGGCCGAGCCCAAAGAGTTGTGGTGAATGGAGTTAAATCCAGTCAGTGGCCGATCACAAGCGGTGTTCTCCAGGGCTCAGTATTTGGGCCAATTCTCTTTAATGTCTTTATCAATGATCTGGATGAGGGGATCGAGTGGACCCTCACTAAGTTTGCAGATGACACCAGGCTGGGCAGGAGTTTTGATCTGCTTGAGGGTAAAAAGGCTCTACAGAGGCATCTGGACTGATGGGCTGGATCAATGGCCCGTGACCAATTGTATGAGGCTTAATAAGGCCAAATTCCAGGTCCTGCACTTGGGCCACAACAACCCCATGCAACACTACACGCTTGGGGAAGAGTAGCTCGAAAGCTGCCTGGGGGAAAAGGACCTGGGGGTACTGGTTGACAGCCATCTGAATATGAGCCAGCAGTGTGCCCAGGTAGCCAAGAAGGCCAATGGCATCCTGGCTTGTATCAGGAATAGTATGGCCAGCAAGAGTAGAGAAGTGATCGTCCCCCTGTACTGGGTACTGGTGAGGCCAAGTTATGCCAGGGGAGGTTTAGGCTGGACATTAGGAAAAATTTCTTCACCAAAAGAGTTGTCAAGCACTGTAACAGGCTGCTCAGGGAAGTGATTGAGTCCCCATCCCTGGAGGTATTTAAAAGACATGTAGATGTGATGTTTAGGGACATGGTTTAGTCATGGACTTGGTAGTGTTAGCTTAACAGTTGGACTCAATGATGTTAAAGGCCTTTTCCAATCTAAATGGTTCTATGATATTATGTTTTCTCATATGGATGAGATTTTTCTAGCTTTGTACTTTGTAATTAGCTGGCATGTATAGGAACAATTCTAATTGTTTTATGCAAAAGTATATGATATTAAAGCAGCAAAATGCACACACTTCTCAGAGAATCAAATTAGCAGAACAGAGTTTGAAAGTTTGAGGACCAATTGCTAGTACATTATTTTTGTACTGCTAAGCATTACAAAGAGAGAAGACATGGCAAAATAACTTACAGAGCAGGTGTAGGTCAACCTACAAACAGATCATGGTGTCATCTACTGACCTGTTGTTTTCTTAGACATAAAAGAATGGAGAAAAATTTGGGTATCCCCAGTCATCATCCCAAGTCCATGTTGCACATCAGACAAGGGACTTAACCTTGTTATTTACAAGACACTGATGCAAATTCTCAGCTGCAGCTGTTATCTGATGATCAGCATGTCTTGCCTTTCCCCTCTTATTACCCCACAGGGTTGTTAGTACGTTGCAGGCCATAGTTTGAAGAGTGATCTTACTGGCTTCACTTGGAGTAACTTATGTTCAGCCCTAGCAATATCTTTCTCCTCCAGCAGCCAGTGTGCAGACATACTTACTCCTACACTAGCAATCTGATTACCATTATGGTAGACCAGATTCCTCAGGAAACTGCCCGTCTCTCTTGCTCTGCAATAAAAAAACTCACTGGCAATAAAAGTCCTCTTCCTCTGTTCACCTGAGTTTTAGTGCTTTTATCTGCAAGCAAACACCTTTGGCTTTGACTTCTTTTAATATTTCCTAGGCTGTCAAAGCACTTTGTAAACACTGAGAGGAGACTGTTATTATGTGATCTATCACCTTTATGTGTGTACAGCACATGGCCCTATTGGACTTATCTGACACTTGATTTTAGGTGCTCCCAAGATATAAGTGTGAAAAATAATATGTTGTATCTAAATTCACCATTGATAAATGGAGATGGTTAGAGCTAAAGAGTAGCTGTGAAACACACAGTTGGTCTTGGGAAAAGAATTCAGGTGGTTCAAACTTCAGAAATTTCTGATTACCAGAGACCAGATTATTCCTTCACTTATTATTCAGTTTGACAGTTGCTGGGTATTTGACCATATTCGTTCATCATTTGTATTTGTTGGTCATTTGACTGTATTCTTTTTTCAGCTACGTCTACTTTATTTTATTTCAGAAGGATTTTCTTCACATGTATTTTTATAATGAGACTGGTCATTTACCTATGGGCATAAAAAAGAGAAAACTTCATTACCTTCCAGAGAGCTTCCCTGGTTTTGGTAGTTTTTTGGAGGGGGAGAAATAAATCTCTGAAGCATTCATCTACAGATTTTTACTTCACTTATATAATAATTTCAGTATAGTGTTGCTAGGACAAAACAGAAAATGATTCAAGTTAGTGCAACTGACTTTTTTTTCTTAATCTAGTAACAGTTTCCTCCTAAGATGTTTTCCTTCTTTATTTGTTTTTTTTTTTTTTTCCTGTTTCGATGTTCTTTAAAAAAAAAGCAGAAACCACACATGATTCTACATGATCAGATGTTCAAGAGTTAAGTGGTATTTTTCCCCCACTCTAAATCTGATTCTTACATAGCTATGTAGTTCTTGGCACTTTGCAGCAAAACACTTAACTCTGATCAATTGAAAGTTGCTCAGTTAGGTCCCAAAACACATTTCTCTGAGGAAAATGTGATTTGAGAAAAAAGAAAAAGATGGATGTTGAAAAACTGTTTAGCTGAGCCTGACATTTTACTTCTTAAATATTAATTATACTTTGGGTTTCTTCCTATTTACATACTTAAGTGCTTGCTTGGGACATAAATGGTACTATATTGTCTTGAGGAAGCCACAGAACAGCTTTGTTAGATAAAACTCCTTGCAGATGGTAAATTTTGGCAATTAATATTATGAATTCTTGCCACAAGGGGCCTGGAGAAAGCACTTCCAGGTTGCTACTTATCTCTATAAAATGAAGGAAAATGTCAGAAGTGGTGAGCCCGCTGAGAGGATCGTTTCTAGGAGGAAAAGAGGTGGCAAATGTTAAAATTACCATATTTATGGACACTGTAGAAAATGAAGGTCTGAATGAGCTGCTCAGTTTATAGTGAGTGCTAAAGATTTTTTAAAACTTTCTGGACAACCTAATATAACGTATAAACTGTAACTATTCCTCTCAGAGATACTGCGTTAGTAAAACACTTGAAGTTTAATACAATTTTGCTTACAACTACTACTGCCTATGACTAGTGATCATAGAGGGAGGAAAGAGCAACTTTCCAGAAAAAAGTAACCCTCTATCATTTGTAAATTCCTATTGTTGGCTTTTGGGATGTATGGTGTTCATTTTCCCTTTCACATTCTCCTCTAAGGCTAAAACAAAAAGTTGGTAAATTTTGTGCAAACATTTGTTTTAACCTTCCTATTCCAGACCAAGGAATTTGTATGCATCCTGTGTGGTGGTTTGACCTTGTTCAACAGCCAAGCACCACACAAGCCCATAGGCCCCTTCTAGCACTTAGCGAGGACAGGGGAGAGACTAGGAAGAGCAAAAGAAAGAAAATTCATGGGTCAAGAGTAAAACATTTTAATGTGCAAAACAAAGAGGAGGAAGAAGAAAGCAGAAAAAAACCCCAAACCCATAAAACAAGTGCTAAAAAGGTAATCACTCACCATCTCCCACAAGTAGACTGATGCACAAGCAGTCTTCAAGCAATACCTACCTACCCTAAAACCACCTTCCCCTCCTTGCTGAATATGATGTCTCATAGCATGGAATATCCCTTTGGTTAGTTTTGGTCAGCTGTCCCGGCTTTGTCCCCACCCAACCCCTTGCCCCACCCCAGCCTGCTTGCTGGAGGGTCAGAGTGAGTCCCTTGATGCTGCACAAGCACTGCTCAGCAATAGCTAAAACATTGTGGTGTTACCAACATTGTTTTGGTCACAAATTTAAAGGACAGCACCATATAAGCTACTTACCATTAAAAAAATTATGTCCATCCCAGCCAGACCCTTGTGAGCATCAAGGCACCTGCAAATTCCAGTTACGTGTCAAGTTTTGAGTGACTTTTTTTTTTCATTCCAGTGCTGCTTAACCTAGAAGCACTGTAGTAATGAACTTGGCAACACTGTCATGCGGAGGGAGAACAGGGATGAAGACAATAGTTAAACAGCCATGCACACTCAGCTATTTTTCACACTGCAGGTACAATTACAAAGTCAGATCACTGGGTAGTGTGTCTTTTCTGACTGTCCTGAGCTTGGTGGTGCCTAATAGTAGTGTGTATTTTTCAGGTGAAGTAGCAACTACAATATGATATTGCTATGGCCAAATGGTTTTAGGGCCAGAGTTACAATGATTGTTCTCCACCTGGTCACATAAATACATACAGCAGCTTCTGTAAGAGGTCAAACTGGGATGGAAGTCTTTCTGTATTTCTGGTTTTACCTTTGTGATTAGCAACTAGACTTAATAGTCCTATAGCATACAGTTTTACTTACTGAAGTCTCAAGCTCTAATATTATCTTTGCTGGCAGCCAAAAATAAGGACAGCTGTTGCTAAGTGAAAAGACACAGCAGTAACCTGATGCAAATAGATGGATGGACACATGGTAGTAAAATGAATTGGTTTCATTGGCATTTTGCTTTTGCAAATAACATAATCAAATTCATGCCAAAATTACCTTTATAAATTGGCACAAGACAGCATTTTACTTCCTCTCCACTGATTCCTTTGATGATTTTGGAAAGGGAATGGTGGAGGACATGCTAATACCTCAGCAAACTTGGGCTTTGCTCCATCACTGCGAGTGTCATAGAAACCTACAATAAAACTAGCCCAAGGCTGCCAGTGGGGAATGGATTGTAGAAAAGGCTTGGGAGATATTGTGATCATTGCCACCTTGGCTGACCCAGTGGGAACTGACCCAAAAGCTTACAGTGCTAAAAGTCTGTGCTGGAGAGCCATGATACTGTGCCTCAGGCTCTGTCTGCCATCTTTCCACTGAAGCTCAGATCTCGGTGACGATCTGGAGCATGCAACTGAGACTGATGTAGTATTATAGGGTGCCTAGAAGATGATACATAGATGGTAGAGTGCAAAAACTACAGCAGGAGCTCTCTTGGTTACTTCAGTGCTGTAGTTCCCTTTATTTTTTACTTCTGTACAAAACTGTTGTAGATTAGATGTACATGATTAAAGGTTTTCAGATCTAGTCAGAAATTCAATTTTAAAGCTTTGAAAAAATAACTGAACAGAATCTTGACAGAGTTTGTTCTGTGTCTGACATGACTGCATCAAAGCACTACATGGTAGAGAATTTTAATCGCTCATAAAACAGCTGAAGTGTGCTTTCTTCTTTTCTTCTTCACTGATTGAGGTTAGGGATGCTTTATGAAAAGAGCTAAAAAGTTATATTTCCACATATGTTACCTTATTTGCTTACTCTGATGTTACCTGTCCATATAATTTTGGTTTGAGGGATTTCCAAACTACACTGAGCAAAACAAGTGTTTCTTATTGCCAGGCTACCTTTGTGCTTATGCAGTTTAGCTGCCTGCATGTTAATAATTCTACAATACCCAGACTTTATCAAATAATCCTTCACTACTTCCAGATAGTATGCACAATTGTCAGTGTTTATTTCCTAGGTCTAAATATTAGGTAGAAGCCTAACAGCAATTACTGTTACTGTGTAAAAGCTGCTGTGCTGTTCAGTTCTTCTTCCCATGCTAAATTGGATTGCACTGAATATCTGCCACTAGGGATCAAACATATGCATATCTCTGGCTGGGCCAGCTGAAGGTTTCTCCTCCATTCATTTTCTTATGGCAAATGGCCTTTTAAAAAACAAAACAGAACCAAACCCCAACTTTTTACTACCTCTTTTTAAATAATATTATTTTGCTTCAACAAAACAATGAGTCAGGTATATAAACCCACTTCAACTTCCATTTGAAACCTTCAAATTCTCTCTGGTCTCATGATATTTCTACCATCTGGAACATTAGAACATTCCCTGAAATTAGATGTCTTTGAAGATAAAATGTGATAGGACAAGAGGAAATGGCCTCAAACTGCGCCAGGAGAGGCTTAGATTGGATATTAGGAAAAATTTCTTCACTGAAAGGAATATCAGGCAGTGGAACAGGCTACCCAGGGAAATGGTCGATTCACCATCCCTGGAGGTGTTTTAAAGATGGGTAGGCGTGGTGCTTAGAGCCATGTTTTAGTAGTGAACAGGTATGGTTGGACTTGATGATCTTAAAGGTCTTTTCCAACCAAATGATTAGATGATTCTAGAAAAGATTTCAGCCACAGGAACAAAAATGTTAACCTTTACATATGCATCTGACTCTGAACTAACATGTTTCAATACTGAATCTCTTAGGCCCTACACTGGACAACCCAGTATTCAGCATCTGACCCTTCTGTAGTTTGTGATGTTTCCTTGATTGTCAGCCAGACACAACAAGCCTCCTAAAGTCAATAGATGTGGGAATTTTTTTTCTTAACATTTCAAATGGGTTTTTCATTGAAATTGTGGAATAGAGTAAGCAGCAACAAATTTTTAGTAAAATGTCTGTGAAAATTTTGTCCACATTAAGAAAATTCCAAAGGAGAGGAAAGGAGGTGAATATCTTTAAAAACTTGAACAGCTTAGAAACTTAGAAAATGTCAGAGACACAAACACTACAGTAAGAAATGGCTTTTGGATCACTGCTTTAACAGATGATTTATAAAGAATCCTAGCACAGAGTGGACAAGGACCTACCTATGGCAGTAAAAACAATGTGTTGCTGTTCAGTGCCCTGTATGTCAACCAGAAAGTAGCTGTTGCCAGCTAATTTGGACTCAGCTATGTAAGATATATGCGTAGTGTTTAATACGCGAAGTATTCCATGCTGTATACAAAGCACCAGACTAAAGGTTTACAGGATGGTCTTGCATGAAAAACTTCTTTCCCAACTATTCTGTCTTTAGCCTTGACAGCAAACATCACGTGCTTTCCATGGTCACAAGTCAGTATCTACACATGGGCCTTGTTCCATCTCTCTTTCTAATAACAGTGTCCTGGAGTCTGAGACATAAATGTAGATTACACAGTACATGCATGAAAGGTGAAGAGGTTAATACTGTACAAATATACCCTTTCCATAACCAAATTTCCAATGGTACTCTCATCTGACAAGTAAATCTTCTAACCATGAAGTTGTCTGCCCCTTGCTCACTCATTTCTGTGTAACTTGACCAGCTATAATTAAAAGATATGTAATGTGAAAACACCAGTTAAACTGCCCCAGTAGATTTCCCACACTCTGATTCAGATAGTGAACTATCAATTAAGTACTAAGCCCAGGAGACACAAACACACTTACACTCACAACAATAACATGAAGAAAATGCAATTTTTTTCTTTTCCGTTTCATCAGACATTGGTTTACATAATTTAGGGATGTGATAGTAGCTTATGTCAAGCCTGGGAAGACTAGGGTAAATACAACACTGAGTATCAAACAGCAAAACCTGCATCCTTCTAATTCTGATAGAAATATGCTTGTGAATGAAAACCAGCAATGTGAATCCTGCTTATAACTGTTTTTTCTGCTGGTGACAATGTGCCAAAAGTAACATTTTAACGGATAGGTGCCATACGTAAAAGATAATCCTGGGAGCTGAGAACAATACACCAAACATGACAGAGATGTACTGCGCACAGCTGTGCAAAAATCCACTTTACTCAGCCATGGCAAATTTATGTCATAAATCTACATGTACATGAAGATAACTGCTGCATGTGCTGTACTGAAGTAACAAGGTTTCTTCTGTGTATGTAAAGTGAGCTCCCCCCCCCCCTCCCCCCCGCCCTTTCCTTTTTTCTGCCATTAAGCAGAAGTAAAATCATCTCCTTTTAATTGAGTAACAGTCCATTTTTCAGCTCAGGATCAAAGTTTCATTAAAAGAGGTTTTTCTTTACTCTTTTATCCTTCTTGCTTTTTCCTCTGAGGGTTTAATTAAATTATTTAAAGTTGTATATTCTTCATTCACCAATGAATTGGATATGTTTTGTATCTGAAATTACCGTGATAGAATACTTACTTTGGAAAAGTCTTTGGATTTGGGGAGTAAACTAGTGGTTACCCAGAGTTTCTAGAAGTGTAGTTAACACATTTCTCTTTAGCTGAGTTCAAGATTATTTACATATTTCTTTTCCAAATTAGTCACCATTCAAGAAAAGCTAATGGTAAGAACAATTTTGAATGACAGCTGAAGGGAGGGGTGGGGGGCTACTCTGTGTACAAATGAGAGAGCCTTCAAGGGAAGGACACATCCTGAAGCATGATGGCTCTGACTCTTCCACACGCTTAGAAGAGTATTTAGTGATGACAGTGCAGCTTAAAAGAAACATTCTTTGGCAAGAAGTTGTCATCCTGCCTTCATGCAGTGAATAATAGGACGCTACTGTACGTGGTTTTGTTGTTCGATTGTTAGGCAAGCCCAGATCTCTAAATCCAGTACTAAAAGGGTTCATCCCCCAGTCCTACTCCAGTCATACAGTAAGTCCCATCATATTTATTTTTTTAAAATCCATAGTGTGGCAGCAGACATCAGAGTGGACTTTACTACAGTTACTTTTTCCTGCTAGTGCTTTCTGTCCAGCAGATTAACATGGGAGGGGTGAAAATCTGAGAAGACACTGCTGATTTTTTTTCAGATCAGTTCAGATGTAGTTAACTAGTAATTGTACCTGTGTAGTAAATGTTCAGAAAGTCGGGGTCATACTTTTGGGGGGCTGGAGATATTTCATTCAGCAGTGGTGAACACTGGGTGGAAGCGAGAACATGTAAATCACTGTTACATTTAGAGAAAAAGACTGAGGATGGCCTAGGTTTGGTGATCGAGTATTGTTCAAAGCAAAGGTAAAAGGTATGTGGATTCCCTGTCTGAATGGCTACGCACTCAGCAACCATCAAGTAAACAAAAGCAAGTGGGACGCGTGGCTGGTGTCAACACGCAGGTTAAAGTTCTTCCTCCAATCTAAGTGCTAGTCAAATGCTGCCTTACATTAAACCTGACAAAGGGAACTGCCTGGTTTTTGTTATTCTTGCAGAATTTAATTGAATGCACAGTACTGGGAAAAGGTCCATGCTTAGTCATACCAACACTTCACTGCAGCCTTGGAGCTTTCATTTAAGACTCCGGTATATTGAGGGTGGGAGTGGGGAAGTGCTGCGTACATCAACCCACAGTCAGGATGTGAGGAGTCACCACAAAGCTAGTTTTAATCCAACTATCATAGGCAATGTTGTTAGACACTTAGTACCTATCCAACTAAGTGTACTTCGTATGCAGCATGGAGATACTTGTGTACAAGCCTTGCAGAAGAGAATACTTAAAACTGCATCTTATTGTACCCTGGGACTTGACTCTGGGGCCAGGCATATAGCTAAGAGTAGAACAGTTGTAGAGCTTGGAGCTGCAAACATTTTTATGCTCTCTTTAATGACTGGTCAGTGTTGTGCAATGCCCTCAGTATGGACCAGCAGGATATCCTTTAATCCTTGATCCCTGTGGTATACTCAGTTCCTTAAAGCACTTTTCTATCTTTTAACCTCCTTGTTATTCTGATATCAGTGTGACAGCCCCTACTTCTTAGACTTCTTTCTGGCCCTTTATAACCTGGTTTTAGGAAAACTGGGTGAGTAATTAAATGGCAGAGTGACAGGGACAAGTCAAAACTGGGAGTAATGAGGCACAGAATGAATGATCAAACTGTTTTAAATATTATTTTTAAAATTTATTCAATTATTTTTAAAGTTATGGGTAGAGAGAATCACAGATCATACAACAGGAAACTTGTCACACAACTCCACAGGAAAGTGTTCCCAAAAGTTTCTTCTGGTTTTAATAGAAAGCGCAGTTAGAGTTTGAAAAGGTATTTTCTCTTCTTTTGTGGCAGATTATCTGTCAGGCACGTATCATGAATGCCAGATTAAAAACTCTCCCTTTTCAAACTGTTGCTGTGCTCTGCTTGAGCTCCTGTGCTATGTGTGTTGTGTTATACCCCTCTTTCACCCCATGTGAAAGAAATGCTGTTCTCTACAGATGACTGCCTAGGATGAGTGGAGTTGCTGTTCATCCTCCTCTTCCTAGAGATTAACATGTGACAGATTCAGTGTCATTCACGAGTCAGGTACAAATCTGAAGTCCCATAATAGACGCTGACCGTTTTGGAACACTTCACCAGTTTATCATAACAAATATATGCTGTCATGAGCAGCTTGATGGGGATTATTTTATTTGCTGTCCACAATTAAGTCCGGAGTATTCCCTTCTCTCCCTCTTCCAATAATATTCTTCTACTTCCATCAATAAATTATTTCAATGAACCAACTTAATAGGATCTTTGACAATATAACTGTAATACTCCTGAAAAGGCTGGATTTTTTTTGTGACTTAAGGATCACGAAAGGTATAAAATCCAGTTAAAATGACAGGAAATATAGAACAGCTTCCAAAACCCAGAACCTTTTGGCTTTCTCCTTTTCATTTTCTATGTCATTATATTTGGGGTTTTTTTAACTAGTTAACAGAATTGTCATCATTAAACCCTGGTGTAAAATGGCAGTAGGAAAATGCTGTGTTTATACCCTTAACTTGATAACTCTCTTTCACTTTTTTTTTCTTTCCTTTCCTACCCTCTCCCTAATGACTCATCACATTACAGTTTCCACTTACATAGCATTTGAAATTAATACACAGCTACAAGAATGGAAACAAGTAAAAACTGCCCAAGGATGTGAAAAAAAAAAGTAAAGTTTTAAGGAAATGAGGCACTGAAGCCACAAATTATGCCTACATTTTCTGTTTCAAGGTGTTATCAGCTTGTCTTTATTCCAATACTAATAGCATCTCTCTATGATTCTGTGCTTTTGTTATCACTAGTCACTCATTAAATGTTTCCTTTTTCTAACACACAAGGTTTTGTGTTAGACCTCTGCCACCCATCCTCATTGTTCCAGTTCAATGCACTCATTACACTGACAACTTTTCCAGCACACTATGTAAAAATTAGAAGTATTCTTGTACCTAGAAGATAGCTTATCTCATCTGTGATGCAATATGGGGGTCTCAAAGAAACTCAGCCAAATTAGATTTGGATGAGACCTAAGTCTACACATAAAGATCCTTTGGGCATGTGTTTGTGCACTGCTGCCCCATTTTGAGCGTAGATGTGCCATCTCCACTTTTCACAGAATCACAGAATGGCAAGGCTTGGAAGGGACCTCAGGAGATCATCTAGTCCAACCCCCCTGCTAAAGAAGGTTCACCCAGAGCAGGTTCATCCAGGGGAGCTTTGAATATCTCCAGAGAAGGAGACTCCACAACCCCCCTGGGCAGCCTGTTCCAGGGCTCTGTCACCCTCAAAGTAAAGAAGTTCTTCCTCATATTCAACTGAAACCTCTTACGTTTCAGTTTGTGCCCATTGCCCCTTGTCCTGTCACTGGGCATGACTGACAAGAGTCTGGCTCTGCCCTCATGACATCCACCCTTGAGATATTTGTACGTGTTGATGAGATCCCCTCTCAGTCTTCTCTTCTTCAGGTTAAACTTTTTGTTTCCAAATTTATACTCCCAGTTTTATTCAGGCAGTGTTTGCCTTGCAATATAGTTTCCTTTCAGTTTAGAAACTGAAACATAATATATTTAAGTGGCATTTTATTAGACCTACAGATGAAAAATAAAACCTGAAAGGGCCCTGCTGTTGCTGACACAGAGCATCAGGCTGGAGCAAAAATACAGGCTTTTCTTTTGAGCTTTATAAGCATTCACAACAATGTTGATCTTGAATGGCCAAACTTCAAAGAAGAACATTGCATTTATCCCTTCTCCACAACCCCACTTTAGCCTGTCCTGGGCATGTAGCTGAATTTCAGGGATGTGAATGTTACTTTCAAATTTTTTGTATTTAACAGGCTAAAGTATGGTAGTTATCACTTCCAATATATCAATTTGAAAGCAAATTTAGCTTGACAGCTGCCCAGATTTTTCAATGATTTTTCCTGAGTGTTTTATTTGCCTAGGTTTCTTTTTGACTGCATTCCTTTTTTCAATTTTTTAAAACAGAAAAGAAAAACATACATCAGATTGTTCTCTCAACAGAAATTAAGACTTAATAAATAACTCACTATTAAATATTTCAGTGAATGGATCATGTAAGACTCGGGATTAGAGAGACGGTTACCTTGCCTTCTACCAGTTTAGGAACTACTGCACAAAACAGATACACAGGAAATTTGATAACAGTTGATTGCAGTTAATGTAGCAGTTTATGGGCCTTCTTTAAAAACTGGTGATGACTTCATGAATTCTGAGTGGATATCTGTGCTAAATCCTTGGCCAGAATACATTCTCTAGCACTTATTTTTCTGACGAAAATTTCAGCAGTGTTTCTCATGCAAACTTGGGTACCCAGGTTTTATCAGAACTGATGGATATGATACCACTAGTTTTCTCTTACTGAAACAGATAAATTTGAAGACACTGAACTTACCTAGGATAATTAAGCTCTAAATAATAGCAGTTACTGAGTACCAGTGAATTGTCACAAATGGTAGAAATTCCAGGCAGAATGAGAGCACAGGCAACCTGAAATTGGTTAAAACTTTTCACTAAAAGTAGGTTTTGCACAAGGATGTTTCGCTCATTCAAAATGGATGGTATCCTTCTTTTGCTGTAATTCACATGAGATAAAATAAAGGAATCTGTCCAGCTCCTCAGTACATGGCATAAAATAATGTGAAATAGATTTTGTCTGCTTTGAAACATTTGCTCTTTCTGCAGTGATGTTGAACATCAGATGGACCTGCAAGTAAAAGGCAAGTACACCATCCACCATGACTGAAATTTCTTTCCATTTTATGACAGTTCCTTGTCATTTTCCGCAAAGCTTGACAACAGAACAGTCTGGGTGAAATGATACATGAAAAAGCTCTCTGGTCCCCCTGCCCAGCCTTGGTTAAATACAGTTAATGAACTGGAAAACTGATATTGATAAAACTGACTCTGGTTATCTATACGGCACATCAGATTTGAACTGGTCAGTGATTCCCGTTTAACCTGAGTAGAGTTAAATCAGCCATGGTTTTTCTCTCCTCAACCCACCCCAAATGCTCATAGCATGGGCTATCACTGTCAGCTGGCCATAAAAGTATGATGTATGAGTTAGATGAAAAATGGTTAAACAAAAAAAGGTTAAAAAGGCTGTGTAAATGGCCATGTAATATCAAGCACTCAGATTTAAATCTATGCCATGTAATGGTACATCTTTGCTATAACAATGTTCTCTGCTTGACTTGTAAAAACTTATTGTTTTAAAATAATTTATTTTAAAATGCGGATCAGGGCAATCAGCTCTCTAGTGAATGTTTACACTTTTTTATGGCAAATATTCATGAAGAAATATTCTAGTGTTGAATCATATTTTAGTTTAGAATTTGTACTTCCATTCTAAGAATGGTAACTATACTACATGGCTCAGTATTTTTCTTCTTTTTTTTTAATATGACTTACTATAAAAAAATATTTCAGCAAAACTTACTAAAATTGAAATATGCAATAGAATCTGATAGTCACATTTTAGATATTAGCAATGAAGTCCCATCATGAACTGTATTTTCATTTTCAGTCTCTATTCTGCAGACTAAAAAATATTTTCTGAAAAATCTCACACATTGCACATGAACTCACTGAAGAAGTTCGTAACATATTCTTGGAACTTAATAACAGAATAATGATTAAGTTATGACCGGTTCTATTTATCATAAGCAAAACAAAGGCTTAATGGTGTGAAATCACTCTAATACACATTTTTATATGAGCCTGAAGGTAAACTTCACTTGTATTTAAAATTAATTTTTAAAGATGCCTCAATTAAAAAGCACATTACTTTTATGGTGATAGAACGAAAATGCCATACAAGCTTATAGGAACCTCAAAAAAAAAGCTATTCAGAAAATAAAATAATTTTAAAAGAAGACCAAATGGGAGTTTTCTACAGAAGTGTGAGTATTTGCAAAGAAGTGGTTAATTGACAGCATTGTTTTGCAACCTTTACTCTAAACACAGAACAAAGTGCTCAGAGGATCTTGAACAAATGAAAGGAGCATTCAGGGCAAAGATACTCCTTCACTCACTATGGTGTAATAAAGGGGTAATCCCTCTCCTACAAGAGGTGAGTTTAACCTCCAAAATAAAGTCTCTGAATTCATCACACCATTGCCTGCTTGTTGTTTATTTATTGCTAGAATAAGCCGTCTTTCCACTCATACTTTGACCCCTTTTAGAGTGATAGTCAATCTCACAGGTAATGCAAAGAAATGAAATATTCATGATTTGATGGCCAAGCTGTTTATTTTTAATATGTTCCTCCTACTGAGCAGCCTGTTGAACCATTTAAAACTGTATCTATTTCTTTGGGGAAAAAAGTGGAATCATCATCACTCATAAGTTACTATTTTTGCCTCCATTGTTGCTAAACCTGCATCCATTTCTCTTGACTATTTGTCTTCATGTATTAATCATTGTTTCATTTTGAGGCAGCAAATATATTTGCTCCATATTCTTCAATATATGGGAAAGGACATTGAAGAACAGTAAATCATTTCAAGAGTGATTTAACCCAGTTGCCCTTAGCTTTCAATGGAGAATTTATTGAACAACTCACAAGAATATCTAAGAGTTACCTTGTAATCGAGGCAGGGAGCTGGAAAGCAACATCAGTTGAGCAGCAGCCCTTATATCTACAGATGTGCCAAATGGATCTAAAACAAGCTATCTTAAAAAAAGGAGCTAGATGATTTAGAAGTTATCAGACTTCTGCAGTCAAAGTATGCTTTGGGGAGATACCTCAGAACAACAACAAATACAAAAAAAAAGTAATACTGCTTAGACGAGTGAGAGGGAAACAGAAAAAGGCAACTATGACAAGCAAAAGCAAACATCAGATTTCTCTCTGGTAGTCCCCTTTTAGTTATCTTGTGCAGTAATTCTCCCTAGTGCAAGTAGCACAGATCCGTTCTTATACAGTAATGCAAAAGATGAACAAAGCAAAGGCGCTTTACCGTTCTTCAAGAAGAATCTACTCTGCCTTCAGGAAGAAGTCTGCCAGTCTAAGCTTGAAGGTTTTGAATATATCTGTTCAAAGCAGGCAGAGGAGGAGGAGAGAATAAGAAATAAACCATGCACAAATGTTCCCTGTCACACTGATTTATGTGTTTCTATGCGAAACAAAAAAAGTCCCTCACAACAGCCAGTGACCTTTGGAGCAAAAGTTAAAGCAATGTGTCTATGCTTTCTTTACCTGGTTATTCTTGCTGTGCCTAGGATTTGAAGTTGCAAGGGTGTCAGAAAGTTTTTCTCCCGTTAGTGACTATGTGGCAGTGGTTTTAACAACAAAAATATCACAACCCAAATAAAATCAAAGCTCCGAGAAAATGCAATATACAGGTCAGCTTTTAATTTCAGGTCTCATCTGTATAAACCATAAAAACATACTGGAAATGGGTTGAGTGTTTTCTTTCCAGGCAAAGGTTAGGCTGGAAGGAAAACAGAATCAGATGTTCCAGATAATTACGCTGAAATTGGGTAAACATCTGAATTCTGAGTGGCTTTTAAAACTAACAGTCCAGAAAGCTCTCTCTCTTTCTATAGTAATGTCTTTAAACAGGAATAGGGTTACAGTCACTTTGACATTAAAGAAAAAACCAACTTGCTAATATCAGTGCCTGTGATCTGCCAGCTTTCCACTTACGCCAGCAGATTAGTCCTGATTTGTGCCAAAGCACAGGAGAAGCATTGCTTTAATTTATTTTACTAATGCTCCCCATTAAGGCTATTCATCACATATCGTACAGGCCATGTTCACATATATAGGCCCTGGCAAATTATAAATTGTGCAGGCTACATCTCAAGCCTATTGTTTTGCATGAGCCACATTTTTCACTTCACTTGAGGGTAGTGTTTTTTAAAATTCTGTTCAAAATCACTAAGCCTCTTACTCCTTTTGTAATTTACAATTAGAAAAGGGATCTAAGATTTACAAGTAACCTTTACAATTATCTATAAAACACAACACAGGGAAGAAAATTATTTACAAAAAACACAAAGAAGAAACAGGAGGCAAGCTCGCTAAGGGTAAAAGATGTTTTCCTAGCCATTAAAAGAGAGGGTGATACAGTTAAAAACAGATATTCCCAAAAGGCCTCTGTCAGAGGCTTCAGGCACCTGACTGCCCAATTAAAGACAGCAGTCCAAGAAAAACATTCTGGTAGAAAGTCCTTACAAGCAAAATCCTCTTCTAAGAGAGACGAGGAAGGATCCAGAAGTCATTGTCCTGGGCTACACTCCCTGGTAGTAAAACAAAAAACCTCAAACCAATTAGGCTATATTCTGAGCTATTTTACGCAGTGTAGGTCCATTATTTTCTATACAATTGTACCAATTTGTACTACTTAAAATCTGATGTTACATAAATGCCAAAACCCTGAATTAGAACACAAGCATTGGTAAATACAGCTTAGGATATCTGATGGTGTTATTTCCTCTTTTATGCCTTTTCAGCTTAACATGGGATTTTTTTTTCCTCTTATAAATAAACAAATGAACTAAACCAAATGAGTCAGCATCATAGGAATAGGAAATAATAAACCTAGGAAAGTTTAATGCATTTTTTTAATGCAGGCACAACAAATAGTACTATTAAAATTTGCTGCAACATTTCTTCTAGCTTTCAGTAGCAGTTGTTCAGTGTATTCAAAGCATAAATAAACTGAAGCTATTTTTAGGCTAATCTCTTTTTTCTTTGCTGTAATTATAGTATGTACTCATTTCTAACTTTTCATTAAACCCTATTTCTGCAAAGACAACAGTTTAAGATACACAGGGAGTCCTGTAAAGCTAGAGAAGATTATGGATACTGCTGTTACCTTATAATGTGCTTGGGATGCAAGTACAATTATTTTTTTTTTTTTAAATCACAAGGACTAAAACCATACCTTATAATTTGCATATGAGGTTCATTCTCCTAAATGATTTCAAGACAGGAGGTGTTTAAGAAAAACTATCAGGTATTTTAACAATTCTCAGCACTAAGTGAACTACTACTGCAGTGCACAAACATGATTTATTACCTGGTGCTTATTATCAGGATATAAAGTTGTAACGAACAAATGGCATATGAAACATTAAACTGAAACACAAATAGGTTCGAAGAAGCCTTTGAACTTCTTAACTTCCAAATGTTCATGGAGTGCATCAGAATAGCATCAATCCAATTCCAAAGAGGTCAAAAGAATGCAGAGGCCCAGCCAAGGTTTGGATCTGACAGATTTGTGTCTTCTTCCATAGGAAGAAACTGATTTACTAGAATGCTAGAACCTGAGCTGGCTCCTACAGAAATATTTTATTTCAGGTTGCTTTCTCCTGGAGAGTGCAATAACAGCCTTTGGATATTCTGCTAGAACACACAGATTAGTTGAAAAGTTTCTGAATACAATCTAAAATAACTCATGGCAGCAGGTCAAGACACATGAAGATTCGGTATCAGTACTTTTCAAGGTGTATGTCATATATTTCCTGCATTCAGAGGTGGCTCTGTGGCTCTTTGCACAATTTTTGGTTTTGTCTCTTCTGATAGCATTTCCCAAGAGAACTTCAGCAGAACTGACAAGTTTTACATTCATATTACTGTGCCTATTAAATACCTGTACCGACCTAACAGGTCTGAAGGGGGAGGAAGGAATACTCAATTCTGCTCTTTCTCTGTCAGAAACACATAAGGAAGGTGCCTTTTTGCATTCAGGTAGAGCATTCAGCATAAGAAAGCCAGGCAGAGAGTCAGCGTGGACTGCAGAGACAAATCTTGACTGGAAAGCTCAAGAGTGTTCTCTTAGAATAATACATCACGATGTGGCCCCTCCTGTTCTGACAACTCCACAAGGTAAGATGTTCTGTTGCATTTTTCCAGTGAAGAATAAGCAAGGGTCACTGTCAAGCCTGCAAGTCTCTGTGCACTGAAGAATAATCCAGCTTTATATAAAATCTTACACTAATTGCTAATCCCATTTTTTTTCCCCATTTGTGGACTGTTTTTGTAACAGCTGCTATGTCGGCCAGCTTGACAGACTAACTTGAAAATGCTGGGACTTAAAAAACACAGCTACTTTTGAATTAAAGATCCTTTCTTTACCTCCAAGGATTGTAATAGAGTTGTCTACTCTTGGGACAGGTCAGGCACAGTGCATTTCTCATGATTTCCTCCCGATTCCTGTTCAAAATTCCTCCCATCAGAAACAGAAGTCATTTACTCTTCACTGAGATGGTAGCAATCTGTAGCAAAGAAAGTCAGCTATCAAGGGATGAAAATATTATTGATATTCCCTACACATATCCCAGCTGCTCTAGGCTAAGCTTTCTTTCAAGGAAAAATTTCAGGAGGATTAAAAGAAATGTAATGACAGGTTTTCTACCCTCCCCAAATACCCATACATGCTCAAATTTTTTAGTCAGAGCCATACCTCCTGAGAAGAGAAAAAAAAATATTTTGGTTTTAACCCAGAAAAGAAAAGAAAAAGAGATTCAGGTGGTAAAGTGCAATACCTCAGGGGCAAGCTGCAGCCTACTGAAAGGAGAAATTCAGACTGAAACTAGTGCCAGATATGTTGTAATTCAAAACTACATCAAGAATCTGTTGGGGTTTTTTTATTTGACTATTGAAATTATTAATAAAGTGACCTTTTCTTGCCTTCCCTCCTTGAGAACTTGCAATGCAGGTTCCTGATGAAGATGTCTGGGCACCTCCTAATCTAATAAAAACATGTAACACCAAGTCAGTAAATACATCCTTTTGTCCCTGATGCATGTCAAGAAATTGAAGTAAATAGATTTAAAACTCTAGCATTGCAGGTGATGAGATTAGAAAGCCATTAGCAGCCATATAGAGTATTAGAGCACTGGGCACCAAGAAGCCCTTACGGAGAAATTTCTTGAACAGATAAAAACATATTGATATAATCTTTCTTCTACTATTCAATAAAGCATTTTGTTTTGAGCCCTGTTGGTTTTTGTGCTATCTCTGTGCAGCAGAACCAATAAGATAAACCTTTCTAGATTTCTTCTATCTTTAAGGTGAGGGAGGAAAAGAGACTTCTTTACTTCAGTGATATGGTGCAACTGCCATAATAAAGTTTGGGTTTGGACAAACAGATAATGTTACCATTCAAGATTGCCTTTCGGCTACTAATCATTTGTCTCTCCTCCCTAAAAACTCCCACACTGTTCCACTATCCCAAAGAATTTTAATATAGTGCCTGATTGTACCATTTTGTTAAAAGGAGAGGGGGAAGACTAGTGCATTTCTGAATTGGTGTCAAGTAATCTTGCTTTGATGAAGCGAGATGTCTGACCATATGCCAGTCAAGGGTCAATGCCAATGATGGGAGGACAAGAAAATGCAAAATACCATGTCAGATAGTTCCTCAGGTCAACAGTCCTTTGCAAGACCAGCTGTATGTCAGTACATCCAGCAGCAATGAGAAGAATTAAAGGAATAACCCTCTGGATGGACAAAGAGTGAACTAGTTAACAACTCATGTTAACAATTCAAACAATATTTTAAGGTACCTCTGATGTAACAGAGGAATTATCTAGGTCGCAAAGTGTACTGTTGGATACTAGTGACCCCCAGAAACCACACAAAGAAGCATTGTCAGTGGCAGTAAAAAGGAATACAGTCAGTTTCCCAGCCAGGCGTGAAAAAAGCATGAAGGACACGTCTGAGCTGCATCTACAATTGCTTTCTAATAAAGCAAAATATTAGGAAGGTGCAAACGTACATGAATAGCTGTCTCTTCTTCCTGTATAAAGCCTAGGAACACTGAAGTGAGCCAGCAGCTCCTTGCAGACTACAGTGCGGTGCTATGCAGAACACCACTGGCTTGTCAAACATAATTATTTTATTTCTGTGCTAGTGTAATGCTGTCACTCTGTGTAACATCCCTGCAGTTGGAGGGATGTTTAATTGAAGAAAAAACAACTCACACTAATTTTCACCAGTTCCACGTAAGACTGCAATATTGGACGTAATTTACTTCAGTTTAACTCCTTATGTACCAGAAGGTACATCAACAAGCTTTAGGATTACAGATTTAAAACTGATGTACTGCATTTCTTTATAAAAGAGTGACTAAAGCAGAGGTGTAAAATGTGAAAGACTACACAGATACCTTAAAAACATGCATATCCGAATAAAGGAATTTACCACACTGGTGAATCTTCACTTAACTGGATTAAACACATTTGGAAGACTTCTCATAAATGCTTGTTGGAACAAAATTGCCCATAATAAATACTCATAGATGTCTGCTATCTCCCAATATTATCTGTTCCATAATATATATATATATATATGCGCAAGTTATGAGGAGCATCTGAATTGTATTTACAATAATTAAAATAGATGGTATGCTTGCAAGATGCATTTATGATTATAGTAAAATATATAGGGTTTTGTGTATATGAATGATTCAAATCAAAGATATTTGTTGGCTTAAAGGGCATTTATATTCTTGCACAAGAGAAATGACTTTGCCTAAAGCCAAGTAAGAAAGTGTTACATTGTTTTAAAATAAATAAATGTAGGCTGTAGCAATGAAAACAGTTTTTATAAGATTTTTTTCTTTCTATGAATTATGGCAAGCCCAGATCTTTAAAAAACTCTTGTAGAGTCACTTTCCATGTGTAAATGATGTAAGTGAACACTGCATGAATGTTTGAAGTACCGATGCTGAGTTGTTCATGTTTAAATACACATACTTCCTTTCATATCCCATGCATTTTTCTTAAAAAGAATGTAAACTCTTTGCTTTATATCAAGGCTGCTGATGGCTTCCTCTTTGGTTTCATGAACCCTCAGGAGTCTCTGTGGCCTTGTGAGTTTTGATGCCCCAGTATAAGGAGAGTTGTACTTGTCTTTGTTGCAGGTTCAATGGGATGTGAATACATTCACAGATGATGGCAAGCAATGATGGCATCTGTCTGGCATTTTCACAGCACCCTTGCCTTATGCGCTACTAACTTCCTCTTCTCCGTTTTTCCACCCTTAAAGAGAAAAGTAATATAACTCTAACCTGGTAAAGAATAAATAAATCTGCTCCAGGAAAAACAAGAAATGCATTAATACTGCTACTAAGGTCTGATTCAGTTTTGGGGTGGTGGTGGTGTGTCTTGGTTTCAAGTGGGATAGAGTTAATTTTCTTCCTAGTAGGTAGCATAGTGCTGTGTTTTGGATTTAATATGAAAATAATGTTGATAACACATGGATGTTTTAGGTGTTGCTAAGTAGTGCTTAGACTAGTGAAGGGCTTCTGAGCTCCCAGCTCTGCCCGGTGCACAAGAAGCTGGGAGAGGGCACAGCCAGAACAGCTGACCTCAATTGGCCACAGGGGTACTCCAGACCATATGACGTCCTGCTCAGTATATAAGCTGGGGGGAGTTGGGGTCAGCTGTCCTGGCTGGGACAGTTCAGGGACTGGCTGGACATTGGTCAGCGAATGGTAAGCAATTGCATCACAGATTCCTTGCTTTGTATATTATTATTTTTATCACTACTACTAGTAGTAGTAGTATTTTAGTTTATTTTAGCTCAGTTATTAAACTTATCTCAACCCAGGAGTTTTCTCACTTTTACGCTTCTGATTCTCTCCTCCTTCCCGCCAGGGGATACAGGACAAGTGCCTGTGTGGTGCTTAGTTGCTGGCTAGGGTTAAACCAGGACATGGTGGTGGTAGGGTTTGCTGTTTATTTGTTTGGTCTGGTTGCAGAAGGATCAGAAATTCTTAAGTATTGAATTTTTGTTACTTTTTTCCTTGTTTTCCTGAACTTCTGGATCTAAGCAAGGCTTGAAAACATTCCCTAACACTAGAAATTCGGACACTTAGACAGCTATCCAACTTTGACATCATTACTGGGCTGGTAGGTTCTCAATGCTTGCGAATCAGCATTTTATTAAAACTACCATAAAGCCAGGATGTACTGGATACCTTGTGAAGGTTCTTGAGAGGATTGGGGACCCATGGCTTTTGCATTTGTTGTAGCTGCTTTCCTTTCCATGTAGTTTATGGTAACAATGACTTTCAGTCAGTTCTGCAGATTAACGTTGGTCCCTCTTACCTCTTTTGTGTTTAGGTTAGGTCTACAAGACCCAAATCTATTTAAGCTCTTTATGGTCCTAGCAAACACTGCAAGCAACTGCACATCCCACTTTCTGACAGCTAACATCTATAACACCCAGTGCATACCAGGAGGTAAACACTAGTTTAACTATGCATTAAGGAAGATTAAATTAACAGTAAAAAGTGTCCCTTCCCCCCTCCCCCCCCCCCCCCAAAAAAAAAGGGGGGGAGGGGAAGAAAATTAGGGCAAAGTCAAGACTGAGAGAAAAATGAGAGGAGAAGAATACCCTGTGGAGTGTTTTTTAAAGCATGCAGACATACAATAAAGCCTGACCAGTGGGTCATGATAATTCAGGTGGTATCATGATAGTTTACAGAACAAGTCCAGCTCACCCCTATCAAAGAGGGCAATGAGTGTGAAATGATTTCTATTGCAAGGGTAGGAGCAGATGCAGATATTGCCAATGCTTCAGTAAATCTCTGTTTACATAAACAGCAGTGAGGATCTTATTTGCTAAAATGGGATAATCTTTGGCTCATCCTCATTCAGGCTGAGAAAGAGGCAGGGTGAGTAAGGTAATTTACTTGCATATATTCTGCAAGATCAACACGCATTTCATATTTAGTAACCCACTTCTTCCTGCAGCCTAAATGAGTCATTACAAAACAACTCTGGACTGTTATATAAGCAGTAGAGCACTATTTTACCAAGTTTAATATTTTATTTCACCCAGGTTATGATCCAGAGTCCACAAATATAAAGTGATATTTCTCTGTTGACCTCAGTGGGTAGCTGATGAGCTTGGATAAATCTGCAAGGAGAAAAAATGCATTCACTCTTCCACTTTTCATAAAACGTTTAGACTTTCTCATTAGATGTATTTATGCTCAAATTTTGCACTAGTTGTTCCATTATGGAGAAATGAGTTCCAAAAGGCTTACAGAATATATATCACTTTATTACCATCTTCTCAGCAACAACTTCTCTTTTCCCATTTCTATTTTTTGGCCTCTGCTCCCTATTGCTTTGATAGAAATGAAAGATTTTTTGGTTATTTTAATTAACAATTTTGAAAAATCTTTGTCTAGACCTCCTTTTGCCTAGAGCTTCTTTTGCCCATTAACCATCTGCTTTATATATTTTTTCCATTTTCCATATTACATAGTCCTATTCAACACAACTTTTAAAATGCTTTTGTTTTCATCTCTGATTGTAACTGCTATTCTCAATTTCTTCCTTTGTCTTCTCACATTATATCCTTGACAACTGTGAATTGTTACTGAACTACTCTTCTACTCTCATGGCTTATCTCCAAGAGTTTTCCCTTTTTCATGGAGTTATAGCTAAACTGCAGAACTCTTATCTCAGTTTAAATTGCAAATCTGATATACAACTGCAAATAAGATTCCTTACAAAAACTAAGCCTGTAATGCTGAGGTCCTGAACTTTCTTCTTTACTCAGCATTACAAAAAAAATCCATGTAGGGAAAAAATGCTCATCTGATGGCAGCGGTGTTCCTGTTGTCTTAGTCACTTAAGATTAGTGGAGGACTAACCACTTCACTCGCTGAGAACTCTTACACGTAGTGCTGATCCCAAGAAAATCTTTGCTACTTCAGCAGTGCAGCAGATAGTCTTTAATGTCTGTAATGTTAACAAGATACTTTTGTTGTGCCACAGCAGAGATAACCTACACCTCTGCTACTGAGCATAGTGATTTTTACTTACCCGTAACATACTATACCACTGGATTCATTGGAGTTACTTGTTTCCTTAAAAATCAAGACCACACTACATACCCATAAAATTAACACCCAACTTGCTGGAAAGCAGCTGGGAGGGAAACAGTTCTTATAACAAACTCCCTGATGCTGCCACCTTATGAAAAAAAATGTTTTCTTCAAATGTCAGAACATATACAGTATCATGAATGAGGCTGGCTAGTTCTTTCAAGGAAAGAGTAATATGCCTGTCATAATGCTTTAACTGATAAAATCTAACTTTATATACACAAAGGGGTTTTTTTCATTGTAATTAAAAAAAAAGTATTTGAAAGCAGGGCCAAGTCACTGGCAGTGCAAATTGACATGG
This sequence comes from Butorides virescens, assembly GCA_017310255.1. Taxonomy (NCBI): domain Eukaryota; kingdom Metazoa; phylum Chordata; class Aves; order Pelecaniformes; family Ardeidae; genus Butorides; species Butorides virescens. The sequence continues at coordinate 123,889 of JADKXX010006643.1, read as the reverse complement.
AAGACAATTAAATTACCTTGAAAATCTTCCCTATTCCCAGCTTTGCAAGATGAGTACCATGGAGTAGTCTCTGTTGTACATATGTACATGGATTTCAGTCTCTTCATACATGGCATGGAGGATTGAGGAAAATGTCAGCCCAATGGTGACAGTCTTTAAAAAACTTCTTACGAAACACATACCAGTTCTTTCATTAAAATTTTCCCTATGACTAGTGAAAAAATCAAAAATACCCAAACACAAGGAGCTGTGTCCTTAAGAATCCATGAACAAAGTCAGGGAGTGTGAAAACAAGACATAGGTTTATGCACTTCAGGAAAGCTAAGCATAGTTTTACTACTCAGGACTGATTTATACTCAACTGGCTTAACCCTGCAGATATACTTGAAGTCATATCATAGTGTAAAGAGAAATAGAAGTTTATTATTCTATACATTTGCTTGTGGTTTACAGTGAACACATTATAATTTCCTGTTAGAAATCATCTGGAGGTCAGAGATAAAGAAATTCTAAATATGGGATTTTGCACTTCTGGAACTCGTTGACCTGAAAATAACACTACTATAAGCAGTTTTCCTGGAGGAGATATCAATTTGAATAAAACATGAAAATTTCAATACCCTATTTTTTAAAGAAAGATTTAATTTGAAATTTTATCCTGAAGCCTTGCAGTGATTATCCCACAACTTTGATATTATTCAAAATATGTCCCTAAGAATGTATTGCTATAGCAAGCAAGTTTCACTTCAGGTTTTTTTTTTTATTTATTACACAATCCAATTTTTAGAAATAGAGAGATGTAAGCCAGTATCTTAGCACTACATAGTTAAATAAAGGGCTATTGCATGTGTCTTCATAAAACAGAGTATAGAAACTTAAAGTACTTTAATCTTAGCCTGTTTAAAGTTGCAACACATGCAATAATCATAATTCACCTATAAGATTTATAGCAAGTAAAATTGTGATTGTTCACACAGAGTGTATGTCTCTGGGCATGTGTTTGTCCAAATTTCTTTTCACTGTCCATCAGTGTAATTATATTAATTTAAATATCTTAATGGCTATGAAAATGCTTCAAAGTATTTCTAACAGGGACTGCAAAACATTTTTTAAGCTCAAAAAGTCAGCACTTGAGCATGCTTTAAGTCCAATACCATATATCATGACTAAAAGCTCTCTGATTTTCTCACTCATTCTTGATTAAAAATACAAGATATGAAAACATCTGATTGACATCAGCATATTCAATGCATAGTGTGAAATCAGGAAACACCTCAGTTGCATATTTTCACCTAAATACTAAAATGAGGTTTAGGTGTATTATTTCTAGAAGTTGACATTTAGAAAAATATATTCCATTAAACAGTAGAATAAACTACACAAGCCAAGAAACAGTGTCAATTACCATTAATCATTAATATAAAAAAGCTGATTAACCAAAATTATTCCGACTGAAACTGAACAAAATCTAAGGACAAAAATACAGTCACATGACGATATAGAACACAGGACTTATAAAAGAAGTGTACAGCTGTTAGGTTACAAGGTTAAATGAAATTAATTCATAAGATAGTGTAATCACACATGAAATCATATCGTATCACAAATTTTAAATCACCTTCATTAATTAAATAAATGTAAGATGAGGATACAACTGGAAGAGAGCAGAATAGATTTCACCAACTGTAATTTACAAAAGCTCCGCTTAGATTAGAGGCACTATGAAAAATTCTGCTGCTTGTGGCATTGATTTATATTAATATCCCCTACAAACTGTTCAAATATTTTGCCTTGAATATACCTTCAGAAGAGCTACCTGAACATACAGCTGTTACAGAAAACAGAGCTGGTTAAAGCAAAAAGTATGTTGGGGTGAGGTTTTTTGGTAACAAGAGATCCCCAATAATCTTTTTTATTACAAGTTTTGTGGAATTTTACTACCAAGCAAAAATTGTTGATTTAGTTTGATTTGAACTTACCTTACTTAGAGCCCGGTAAATACCCAAATGCCAAAGCCAGAGCCTCGCTGATTCTTTCGTGACTTGAACTTTCAAAAAGTTAAAGTTTTGATAAAGCTGAAAGAAAAGGCATGGACAACTTTTACCATTATTCCTTCTTTTTAATTCACTGTCTAAAGATAAAAAGAAAATGTAAGACCAAATCTAATTTTGAGCTTGCTTTTCTTGGTTTTCCCCCTCTAAACAAACAAATTAATTATTAGTTTTGATGAGCTACCCTAATTTCTATGAGCTTAGTACCCCACACATCGGCCTGACTTCTGCCTGATCCAGAAAAGGGACAAGCATCTTTCATTCCCATTGAAATCAAGTATACAAGAATATTTCTCTGTGCCTCTCTCTCAAACACATTCATGCATTAATAAGGAAGAGAACAATGTCCGGATGTTGAAGATCCTGACACTGGTGGAAATCACTGCTACTGTGTTGAAATTAGCAATGTTGTGACAATTTATACCTGCTGAAAATGTCTCCCCATCAATGTGTTGTGCATTTTGATAGTGTATATCTTTATTGAGCTATATCGTGAACAACCTTGCTCTTACTGATACACCAGTAGATACAGGATCTTCACCAAAGGTAATATGTATGCCAGCAAGAATAGCTCTGCAAAAGTACATTCCTCTGAAACATGTCCAGCTGAGCACTTCACCACAGGATACATTTATGGACTAAGGACAAGTTAATTGAAAATTATGTGTAAGATTATTATATAGCTAATTTTCACCACCTCCATTTGTGGTGACCCCTCTCTTTCAGTCAGTAAGATATAAACAGGAAGCTCAAAGAGGGTAATGAATTACCATTGAAATGGATCAAACTCTTCTTCTGCCACTGTGTCACTGAGCAGGAACATAAAGTCAAAATAAAAGTGGTAAGTCACATGACAGAGGACAGTGTATTTCCTGCCACTGAAATCAATCAATGCACAAAAATCATTCTGATTCACGGAGTTGTCTATAAACAACATACCCACACCCTTCTCATCCTACTTTCTTTTTGTAGTATCAAACACCGCTGATGCAAAAGATGGTCTTCCTACTGAAACAAATGGTGGAGGTGGCCTAGAAGCAGTGATGGTCTAGCAGCTGTGCTACCTGCTATAGCTAGTATCAACAGACAGGCAGGAGAAAGAGGTCATTAGTACCTCTGTCCCCAACTTTATGTATTCTGCTATTGTATTAATACATGGGTACAATTGTTTAGAATTCTCTCCTTCATTATTAATGAAAGGTTTTATCCCCACAGGGTGGTACAGCTTCACTTTCTATGGGGCGGAAAGCAAGCAAGAAGCTGAGGTGCACTGCAGTATGTGTTACTCCCTCTGTACCCCTGCAATATGCAGCAAGGCAGTGTGTCTGTGCCTAGAACCCCTTGACAGCCTGAAAAAAAAGATGCCTTTCCTTCTGTAGGTGCAAGAAACAGGAGCATAAGTAAAAAAACAGCCAGATGGTGAACCAAGAAAAAGAGACAGGGTGAATGAAAATTCAGATTTATCTAACAGACCTCTTCTCAAAAGTCCAAGGAGTAGTTCAGAGTAATAATAATAATTGCAAAATACAACAGTGCAGCTGCAATTTGACATAAACCACCAGAAATCTTAGAGTCTGATGAACTAGCTTGTTCTGAACTATAGCATAGATGAAGTGAAGAGATGCTCAATGACAATACCAGAAACCCATGCAAAGAGCCAAGTTCAGAAGGTCACCTGGATACACAGACAAAAACCATCAGAGAATAGCTTAGAAGCAAGTTCCTCACTAACAGCAGTAGAAGACAAGAAAGGGAGATAGATTGTTCAGAGGACAAGCACACCTGAACGGCCATGTCATCTTACCTGCAGCAGGGGGCTGGTGCTAAAGGCTGAGTTGTTTGGGACTGGGGAAGGAAAAAGGGTTTTCTAAGGTTGCAGTAGGGAATGATTTAGAAATTGCAGTGGGAGCTTGCTTGTATGTACATCACCCTCTGCAGCTGCAATACGTTTACTCAACAAAGAACCAGTTTACTGACTAACCAAAATCTACTCTCAGCTCACAGCATGAGATCTCATACATTCCTGTCAACTTCTCTGATATCCAGAGCCCCTTCAATACCTTGCAGTTGATCACACAATCCATCTGTGATTGCTGTCCCCAGAGAAATTTCTCTTGTAAGACACAGGGAAAGTGATGCCTTTCACTTAATGTGCTTTATTGAATTTGTTTTTTGCAAAGACTCTTAGCTGCATCCATATCCCTAGAGAGAAATTCTGTCCAACTTTTGACTGTATGCCTTACCTACCAGAACTCAGACTTGAATTCCAAAGTGCCACCTTGAAAAAAAAGGAGGAAGCAGAAGCTTGGTCCACTAAAATCTTCCACACCAAATCAACAGCAATGTAATAACTGTGGCACAGATGCCAGAAAAAAACATATAAGGATGAAATTATTATTAATTCTCATTCAGTGCAAGAAAATTATTGTAGCCAGAAATCAAAGAAGTGATCTGTTGGGGGAGAAAAATACAACCATATTGACAAGGGACAGGGCATGGATTAAAATGACTGCACCCGAGTGATTTTTCTGGCAGCCTACTTTTTTCAAAGCAAACACTGCTCCTTGTGCTAAATTATTAAGAAACTCTGCTTCCCAATCAAGATGGAAAAGCTTTCACTCAGCTGACAAACTTTCTTTCAATATTTTCAGGTATTTAAGAGAGAATAGTATATGTGCTCCACACACTGACCTCCATAAACATCCAGAGTAGCTAAAACATCACCTACTTTTTCTATAGACTGTCCAATGTGCATACATGGAAAACTTGGCCATTGACCAAAATATTAACAAACTGGCTTTGATTACAGAATCTTGACATAGTTTAGAGGAACTAACATCCCTCTCCAAAAAAACCAGAAAACTAATGCAAGCAGAGTCACTCCTTCAGTGGTACAGGGAATTATTCCTTTGAAAAGTAGGAGTTTTACAGTTACAGATCTGAGTTGTCAGCCTCCTTTCTGACCTGAATTTTCCTCAAACTCCCCACCTGATGCTCCTGCAAATAGCCATAGATTACTTTTGGATGAAAGCTGTATAAAACAGAAATCAAGCCACTGGTGCTGAAATTGTTCATGTTCACACTGAGGTATGGCTGACCATTCCTAATTCACACAGTGAAATTACAAAAACCAGTGATTCCAAAAACTTAAGTCTATGTCTTTGATGGCTTCTTATTCTGCATGCTATCTTCTAATTAAAGAAAAATTATGTAAGGATATAAAACCCACAAATATAATTCAGTATTTGTGAAGCTTGCTCCTTTGCAAGTAAGACAACATAGCATGAATAAGAAGCTGTAACCTGAGCAGTCCCAAAACATCTAAACAATACAACAGAATCAAGGGTTCATGTTCTTAGATGTGGGACACCAGGTATTCAAATAAGTTATCTGTCCTGATTTTGGCTGGGACAGAGTTAATTTTCTTCCTAATGGCTGGCATAGTGCTGTGTTTTGGATTTAGTACTAGGAGAATGTTGGTAAAACCCTGATGTTTTGGTTGTTGCTGGGTAGTGCTTAGGCTGGCCAAGGACTTCTCAGCTCTCAGCTCTGCCAGGGGCACAAGAAGCTGGGAGGGGACACAGCCGGGACAGCCGACCCCAACTGGCCCCAGAGCTATTCCAGACCATATGGCGTCATGCTCAGTATATAAGCTGGGGGAAGAAGACGGAAGGGCCAGGTTGGATGGGGCTCTGAGCAGCCTGATCTAGTTAGCAGTGTCCCTGCTGACTGCAGGGGGGTTGGACTCGATGACCTCTAGAGGTCCCTTCCAACCCAAAACATTCTATGATTCTATGAAGGGGGGGACATTTGGAGTGATGGCGTTTGTCTTCCCAAGTCACCGTTACATGTGATGGAGCCCTGCTTTCCTGGAGATGGCTGAGCACCTGCCTGCCCATGGGAAGTGGTGAATGAATTCCTTGCTTTGCTTTGCTTGCATGCACGGTGTTTGCTTTCCCTATTGAACTGTCTTTATATCAACCCACGAGTTTTCTCACTTTTACTCTCCAATTCTCTCTCCCATCCCAACAGAAGGGAGTGAGCAAGTGGTTGTGTGGTGCTTGGTTGCTGGCTGAGGTTAATACTCACAATTTTCTGAATGATAAATATGTGCAGTATTTTGATAAAAGACAAAGCATTTGGTAGGCTGACCTAAATTGCATTCTCTTGTTCTGAATGACTTAAATTACAAATGGTAAAGCTAGTTAATGGCAATGTTTAGTCATCAAAAGCAGCTGCAAGTTTTTGATTATCAAGAACGTAAGTATTCTAAATTCTCAGTTTTTCTGAATCCCAGACGATTACAGACTTAATTAATGAGCTTTTACCATATATATACTGGAAATAAGGAAAAAATATACACTGCACCTGTTTCAAATTGCTTTGGCTGGAACTAGGGGTTGCCAGAAATTAATATATGCCACATCACAGAAAAAACGTGATTACAGAGGATCAGCTTTCAGTTTCCATTTGTGTAGCTAATAAGCAGGTGAGTTTATTGACCCATAAGAAACTTCATCCTCCTGCACTCTATGTAAAGGGTAGAAAGTAAGTCTGTAGCTGTGTAATTAACTTACAATTATGTAAGCAATAAAGGCATAATTTAAGGTTATTAATATGCTAAAATTTGTAAGGAATTTTCTGGCATTTAATTAACATTTGCCAAGACAGTCTACAGAAAATTAAATATCAATTAATAAAAATACTGACATTTAGTTAGATACTCTATTAGTTGTCACAATTATTAACTCGATATTACTGGCTTTTTAAAATCCAATTAAGAGCCTAAATATTCGTTATAATTTTTATGTGTGGAAAATCTAATTATATTTGTGTCCTATAATTTTAACTAGATTACACATCATCTTTTCTATTAAAGATTACTCATCATCTTTCCTATTAAGTCTTAATAAATGCTCTTTTAACTGTCAATTGATGCTTAGTTGACATCACTGTCATGAAACCACAGATATTTCTTTCCCTTCATGAATAGGTGAAGCAGTGGATGTATTGTTTTCTCCATTTACTGTATATGAACATCAGAGCTTGCTGATCATGCCCTACTGAGGCTTCCTCTTTGCTAGCAACAGCTTGTGGACCTAATTCCTAAATGGTCTGAGGGACAAAGTCAGCCTTTCAGACCTACTGAGTGCAGGTGAAGACCAATGACCTGAAGAACAACTGTGAACTAGAACTGGTGCAGTCTTTAAACTGGAGAGGCACTGCTGAATTTCATAATTTTCTGTGGAAGGTCTGGACCAGAATTTCTTTTCACAGGGGATTAAAACAGGATCCTCCTGCAAAATTATGCAAAATTTGCTAATCACCTCTCTGACTATTCATCTCACCCTGTTGCCCCTGCACCTTCTTTTCCCATTTGCCTTTATCTCCCATTTTCTCTCCCCTTGCCCTGCGGTTACCACTGCCCAAATTCCTTTTTTTGCCACTAGCTTCAGCTGACCAAGTTCAGAAGTTCTTCTGGAAGAAGTTGACTTTACCCAGAGATGTTAAAGCTCTCTGGCTTCCCCAGGTGTCTTTGAAGGCATAGTATAGGTAGATACGTACAAGACCAGCACAGATCTGGCAAAAGTAACTAGCTTTTTTATCTCATTAGTCCCCAATTGTGCAGACGAAAAACCAGTCAGTTTTTCCCTTCCATTCCCAACATGCAGGGACCATATCTTTCGAACAAGTAATTAAGTTCCTGTATTTAATGGCAGTGATGTGAGTTGGTCATAGTCATGGCCTTGATAGTTTTTACTTATGCCTGTCTCCCTTCCACAATGTGCAGATACAAAAACCGGATAAGCTGGCTCTCTACTGCTACTGTGAAGCAATATGGTCCTTTAACACAGCCACCTCAGAAAGAGATATGGCCAGGAAGCTACTATACTCCATCAGTTCCTGGCTACAGGATCACTATGAAGGAATTGTGAAAGCTATTTAATCTGAGGCAAGAAAGTTGATGACATCGTGACGTTTGCTTTTACTTGCCTTCCAGGATGTGCTATATTCAAACACAGGGTAAGAAGTGGAAAAGCTCATGATTTTCAAGTAGCTTTTTTCTTTCCTCTTGCAATTTAGTCAGGCTTTTCATCTAGGAAGAGGCAATCGAGGAGAAAAGGTAATGTATTCCTCTTCCATTTCTATCCTTCTGTGCCATGCTGCATGACCACTGGTGCAGCTATAGAGTTTTATTGCAGGAATGACTGTACTTCATAGCATGCTTAAGGATTGCTTACAGGTACTACTTTATGTGAGACACATTCTTCTACAATTCACTTTTAATGAGATGGGAAAGGAAGAACACAATACCTGCATTTTTGAAGTATGGAGATCTCTTGAGATGAAAGGCATTATCCTAACACAGTTTGCCACTGTTCCTTATAATTGACCACAGGAGTAGCTGCTATCATAGAATCATAGAAACATTTATCTTCGAAAAGACCTTTAAGATGATGTAGTCCAACCAGAAACCTAACCCTACCAAGTCCGCTGCTCAACATGCCCCTAAGTGTCACATTCACACATCTGCACCCACCTCACTACAACCTCATTCAGGTACTTGTAGGGAGCGATAAGGTCTCCACTCAGTCTCCTTTTCTCCAGGTTGAACACCCACAGTTCCCTCAGCCTCTCCTCATCAGCCTTGTGCTCCAGACCCATCAGCTTCATTGACCTTCTCTGGACATGCTCCAGAACCTCAGTGTCCTTCTTGTAGTGAGGGGCCCAAAACTGAACTGAGAGGTGGCCTCACCAGTGCTGAGTACAGGGGGACGATCACTGCCCTGGTCCTGCTGTCCATGCTATTCCTGATACCATGCCAGGATGCTGTTGGCTGCCTTGGCCACCTGGGCACACTGCCAGTTCATATTGAGCCAGTATTAACATATGCATAAATAAAAATGATGAAGCAAGTCATTCTAAGATATTGCAGTGCTTCAGCGTAAGCCAGGTCCAAGATATTTCCTGACCTAGTCACAAGGAACAGTTCTTTACTTTAGCTGATCTGTCCTTATCTCTGATCTTAATGTACTCTCATTCCTGTATTCCTATATCTGTTAAGAATATTAACTGCTGAAATTTACAAATGCTTGACATCTATGTCATTATAAATTAAACTGTAGTTAAAGCACAACAAATTCCCAAACTTCCAATAGCTGGCTATATTACATTAGTAGCTCAATATTTCTTTGGCAATAAGATTCTGGTAAGAATCAACCTAGCCATAGCATGAGACCCAGCAGTAAATACTCCGCAGCTTCTTGCTTAGAAGCTCAGACAGTAGAGCTATACTGCCACTGCCCTAGCACCGTCCTGTGTCCCAGTGCTGCAGCCCATAAATTGTCTTCCTAAAGTTGAAAGAACTTCAGACATCAGTCATTTTTGAAGACTGTGATGAATCACGTAACATGTAGTAACAGTCATTATTGAAAAAGTAAGACAGTAACAAGTCAGAAAGCTTTAAAGGTTTGTTTTCCTTTGGCAGGTTTCCCTAACCTGGGAAGAGGGAAAAACCCCTACAAACTCATCTAAGGGAAGAAGACATAAAAATATGCCAACCAAAGCCCTTCAGATAATTCCAGGGGTAATATCCCTGTTTTTTAATTGGAAAATAATTTAGAAGCTGAACAAGAAAGTAATAAAAAAGTACTTAGATTAGACCTATATCTCCCTTACACACACCCCTGCCCCAATTATTAGAGAAGCTGATATATTTCATGGGGCTTTCCCATACAAGGTTTTTTTTTTTCAGGAGAAGGAGGCATTAATGTCATGCATAAATAAGGAAACAAAGAACCAATTTCTTCTCATGTGATAAAATCTATAACCATCACTAGGATAAATAAGCAAGAAGAAAGAAATTAGGTTTATTACACTTTGTAGTTGACTATGTATCAAACCAATGAAAGTAAAGAACTCACCTTTATCAGACATAGATTTCCTGGGAGCTTTTCTGTCACATAGAGATAAAAGCCATAATTATTACTTTTAGTTTAGATCAATCAGTCAGTCAGCAGTTTCACATATCTGCTGCACACAGAAACTGAAACCTCAGTTTTTACTCAAACAGTTTGGTTTTCATTGTAGGGAGGAGGAGGAGGAGATAGAGGAGTGCTTTTTAAATAGATACTCATTTTATTCTTTATAATTTTATCAGTCTGAATGGGCCTCTGGCAGCTGCCCTCAGGGATAGCAATAGGCACAGTTCTCAGCAGAGTGGACATTCACAAGCTACAAAGAAGCAGCTGCCCTACTTCTTAATTTCAAAGCTGCATATTAGCAATATACTAATCAATATGGTTTCGTAAATTGCGATCATTGCTTAGAGATCATGGTGCCAGTTGCAGTTGCATCACCTCTGAAAGCATTTCAGCCTTACAGTGGCTTTGCAGCACAGAAATGATGAGAAACTGTCATCCATCACCATATTTCCTCTAGCTGACTGTATTACCAAACAAATTCTGCGTGTACAGACCTTATAAAAGTAAGCATTAAAAGTCTTAGAACTAGTTAGATTGTCTTTTCCAGTCACCTTTTCAGAACCTAAACCTAGTTATTTGCTGAAGTTATTTGAAGGTCTTTCCCTCATTGTTTTCTGTGGGCATTTTTCTCCGGGCTTTTTTCTCCGCTTTTTTTTTTTTTTTTTTTTTTTTTCATTTCTCCTCTCCATCCTCTGCAAAGGATACATCAGCAGTGTGCTTAATACATATTCCTTTAGAACTGAAGGTATACAACTGGGCCTTTTTACTGATGCTTGGTAGAAACTATCACTGTTTTTGCATTCTTGCTTATCTGGGTGGGGAAAGCAATGATATGGTATAAAATATCCATGTTCTAACAATATTTATCTGGTCTATCTGGTCTGGATTGTATGTGTTAAAAGTACAGCCAGAATTATATACACCTAGTACAAAGGAAGCCTGCAGTCCTGACTAGAGTCAATAACTATCAGTACATTGCTAGAATGCCTTGATTTCACCTTCCCAGACCTTTTGATCAATCTGAACACTTATAAATGTTAGTAGGCAGCAATTTCTGATTCATTTGCTCCATCAGCTGGGGTAGATGAATAAATTGTGTGAGACATCACCTTCTATATCCTTGCTCAGATAGAATCACCACTTTTGAACAAAAAAGTAATTTCAAAATATTTTTCACTGTTTTTTTCTTTAATTAAAGGATTAATTTTAATTAAGAAACAATCATACAATTTGCAAAGAAAGGAAATGCATGAAAGTGATAAAGCCAAGCAGGACAGAAGGAAAAAAGAGAAGGTATGAAGGTCTGTTGCATCCTGCACTCACTCTGTGAGTTGTGATCTCGTATATGTATATCCTGGTAGTTCTTTGGGGCATTGCTTTCATTCCATGTGGCTGCCAGCTGACACAGTGTCCCACAGTTTACAGGAAACCATTCTGTTGTATGCATTTAAGTTCTTTTGAGATCTTGGACCGAAACCATAGCATCTGAAGTGTCTTAGCAGAAATGCTGTGGAAAGGAGACTCTAGTTCTCTTGAAAAAAATGCATCTAAACCTAAGGAAAACAGCTAAGAGTCTGATTCTCCATTCAAATTTATTTCTTTATTTCTCATTCATACATTCAAAGACTACCAACTACTGTCCAAAACAGTAGTTTTTATCAATAAGATATTAATAATCCCAGGGCCTTCAGTGAGAGAGGAGTGCAAAAGACAGCACTGCACTGGTAAAGCAAATTTGAGATTTTTGTGATGACACAATGTAAACATGCAACAGAGTTTGACACAAAGTCTGCACAAGAAATTAAATTATTATTTTTATTTATGTGATTATTTTTATTAAATACCATCATTTCATTTTTTATACTGCAATATCTTCTGAAGGTCATGGCCATGTCCTATTGTGCTGTGCAAACCTATAAGCATAAACTGTACAGGCTTTGCTCCAAAATGTTTACAGTCTAATTTACATGTTCAGTTTAATATTTCTCATTTATTCTATTTCAGTGGTATGCTTTACTGTCTCCTTTACACTAAGCAATTGTAAATAGGAATATGTGATTGTTAGCTATGCATAATGAATTATAATAATTCAGTGAACTCAAAAGTTAGCTAAGAAATCTGAAATGCTTCTGCTTCTCTTTAGGCATAAAATATTGAAAAGAAATAAGTTTCATCCCTGTTTTGATTGAAAAGACAAAATCCAAATGTTTCCAAGAGAACTAGATGTCACATGAAATAATTAAAGTGAAAAATAGCATGAATCAAAGCCAAGAGAAATTAATGGATATCTTTTTAGTTCCTTCCATAGACTTTGAATTTTGCCCCAAATAAACTAATTTCATTTGAGGATATTTCTAGAAAACAGCATTTTATTAGGTAGCGTGAGGGCTGAGTAGAGATAGATTCCATACATTTTGCTCTATCAGTGGAAAGATTTGGAGGATCAAGGTGAGATTATTTTGTATAATGTTAAATCAAAGACATGGTAGCAGAGAAAAATAACGACTGTCTAAGGACCAGTTAAAGGACTGACTAAGCTTCATAGATGTTAACTGCCCTGCAGGTATGTGATAATGGCAACATCATAATTTTTGGAAAAAAATTGCAAGCCATTGGACTGCCTTCTAGGATCACATAGCATATGCAGCCTGATATAACAAGTGAACTCAGAGCCCCTTACTTACTGATGTAAAAAACACCAAACAAATCAAAAATAACATATATCTGTGTGGCTATATATGTATGGGTATATATTTACACACTTCTGCAGGGTTAATTAACAGTATCTTATAAAGATATGAATCTTCCTATGTTTAAAGACATCACCTGTGCATTCTGGTGGTGTTAATAAAGCACTACATTTTTTAATTCTCAGAAAGAAATGTTTCTGTGGAAATGCTTTTCAGAGGAAATTTATTACATTTGACCATAGCTGTAAATTTTCTCCTCCAATACTATAAATTCCCTCTAAATGTTTAATGGTTTATAACTGTAATTATTCTTGTGTGCCAACATTAAACTTTTAAAAGTTTAATTTGGAGACTATTCGGAGAAACTCATCTTTTTTACAGCCTCATAAATAGTTCTTTGATGAAATGAACAGAGGCTCAGCGTCTGCCTGAGGTGAATACAAATGACACTACATAGTATCTCACTTGCAAAAAGGGAGCAAATGCTTTGATGTCTCAAGTGATCAGCTAGTATGAAGTGCAACAGTGGTGAAAAGTGATACATCGCTAGATGGATAGATATGATGCACTGCAGCTTCATCACCATTTACTAGGCAAGACTTCGGTTACAGAGTCAAAGATGATGTAGGAAAAAAAAAAAAGGGCAATACACCGAAAACTGAGATCCTGCATCACAGAGTAAACAAAGAACACCAAGACAGCAGCTGGTCTCCAGGCATGGCAAGTGTTTTCTGGGTAGCTGACTTGAATTATATTTAAGAAAAAAAATATGACTAAAAAAGATACTATGCAGTAAGCAATTCTATATGGTCTGACATTATACTTCATTTCAGGAAAAGATGAGGAGGATATTACAGTTAGATCCTAAGGCCAAGAGGGTGGAGAAAGTCAAGGGCAAGTGTAATTAGAATCTGTTTTTTCCTTTCAGCAAAATTTCTTTAGGATCTGTGTCTGACCTGGTTCCCCTCACCAGGCCTGATCCTGACTCCTAAACACAGCCTGATGAAAGGCACAGCTACTTGGAAGAACCAGCACAGAATTGTCAGGGTGGCCAAGAAGACAGCCACCATCTCTCCTCAACATTACTACCAAGTGATGTGGACATGCAATGTTATAGTGAAACTCACTATTTAAAAAGCAGGAGTTGATATTCATAAGGAAATCTGGAGAGTTTTATATAGGTTTAACAGCTTAGATAGATTATCCCTATGGTGCTTATATATACATACATAAAAATTTACATAATTCTCAAATGGCCCTGTCATGTTAAGTGCCGAACATGGTGATCAATTCTCAGAGAACAGTTGTCACCTAAAAATATTCAAGGAATAGAAGGAGAAAAGACTAAATCTCAATGTGCTTAGAATTCACTGAGGTCCACAGTAGGTTATATTTTTTCTTTCATTAATATATCACCAAATGTGGTATGGGTGGGTATCAGGAACTACGAAAAGCAGATCTAAAGTTTACCAACCTTGTATTTTAGTCTAAATGTTAAAAGCTCTGAAGTGACCAAAAGTATATTTTCCTTAGAGTAAATAAGACTGCTTGTGGGTGTTGTTTTCTGATCTCTTATTTAAAAAACAAAGCACAGCAGGAAAACCTGGGTCTATGGATTAAGCATCTTTTTTTGAAGTTGATACTGGTTGGTGAAGATTTTAGCCTGGGAAATATATTTAATTATTCAAACTTCTTTTTACTTTTTAACTGTGGATATTATGCACAAATAATCAGCTATAAATACTCTCTTAAAAAATATTGTCTCTGCAGGCTGTTACAAGTTAGAGGTCAGACAGGTGATGAAGTAGGTGACTGCCTACTGTAACTGAAAGTGAGGACAGTAGAAAACATATATTAAAGAGAAAAATCTTTATTAATTATATTTTATTAGACATCTAAAAATTTCCAGTGAAAAGTCAATACAAATATTTTGCCTTTGTGAGAAAAGAGGATAACGGTGGTGCAGCAAGCTGTACAGAATCAGAAGCAGCATCAATTCCAGTTCCTCCATCAAACTCCAATCAGTGTAACCAGTGAACTGACAGTTTAACACAATTGCATCAGTTTTGTGATGGTAACTTGAGTTAAAACACCTGAATCATTTGATGAGTTTGGCTCATAGTTTCACTCACTCATAATATTTAGAAGAAAAAATAAGAAACAATTAAACCAGCCCACTAACAACATGCCTTGTTATCATTTCAGGATGGCTACAAGAGGTAAGAGAAGGACATCTGTAACTGAGGACCTGGAACGTATCCTCCTTGACCACTATTCCCAGTATGCTGCACAGGCTGGTGTCATAGTACTTCAGAAACAACTCTAAAAGCATGGGCTGAAACGGTTAGATTATAAATTCTATTATGATTCACAGTTTTTTGTGTGGAAAAACAGGAGAGAAAACACCCTCCTCTGAAAGGCACCCTTATCATGTATTAACCTCCAATTATTTCATAATCACTTTGAGTATTTAAAGCAGTTCCAGCTGTCAGCTATGGAAACAAAATGAAACACACAGTAATTTTTGTTCAGTGTGAGGGCTGACATGGCATCCTGTGGGATATAGCAAGACATGGAAGTGAGATGTACACTGTTAGACAGCAGTGATTCAAAAAAGGAATGGAGACTGCAACCTCTGCAAATGAATATTTCCTTTTAAAGTGTGGCCTTGACACATCGATAGTGTCTTTTAGTGTGATATATTAGGCAGGTAAAGAGATCAGAAAGACAGAACAGGAGACAGGGGGGAAAAGAAAAAGTACTTAGAATAAATTGTCTATAAGTGTAAAGTATTTTGAACATATTTTTTATTTTTTGTCCTAGGAATGAGCAGCAGTAAAAGAGTCTCAAAAAAGAAAGGATATACAGACAAAAATTGTTTATTCCCTAAACAAAACTAATGAAATCCAAACCTCTGTATTTCCTGTTAATCTTAACCTTTCAGTTCCAGTAAAATAAGAACAACTTGGAGCTGCCACTTATCCATCTGGAACAGCCTATTATTTGTGGAGTCCCTCTTCTCTTTTTAGTATTTTAATAACAGTGCTCATCTAAGGGTGCTGCTCCAATCTAATCCCTACTATATCCTAGGTCAGGTCCTTTTAGTTGATGTGCTTGTCTCTTAGCAAGAGCAAGGGTATCCTCAACAAAATGAATGAGCAAAGAGGGAAGAAAGGGAAAAATTGTCTTTACATGGTTGCTCACTTTCTTTTTTCACTAAGCTCTCATTCACAGAGTAGTTACCATAAAATGCAGTTTAATAATGAAAAACAAACAAAAAAAATTAAATCTTCTAGAATTTTTGAATCTGCCCTATCCTAGGTAAGTTGATCGTGTGTGTATGTTCGATCTGTACAGAAATTATTTCTACCTCAGAAGGGGTTTTTACAACCCTAATAACAATTAACAAACCCTGCAACTCTGCAGTAACAATGCTCACAGCCTAGCTAGTGTCTAAACAATTAACTCTTTGGAGCTGCTAAATCTAATCATGCCATCTCCAAAGTAGAACAAAAACAGATAAACAGAAAATTCTGATACCCAGTGTGTTGAGCTCCTACATTGACAGGATAAACTGAAAAGCAATACAGCACAACATCATAAATGAGAATGAGGAAATTCCACGTGCAAAGCAGCTTAATACTAAGAAACAGGCTTCAAGGATGGAGACCTCTATGCACAAGAATGTGGGCTTAGGCAGAAAAGAAGACATCTCAGGACACCAGCTTGGGTAGCAGAAAACTTATGACGGAGCTCCAACACAAAAAGACAGTATATGGAGGTTGAAAAAGGGAGAGGATACAAGGGAAGAATTTAGAAACATCGCCCAGGCATGCAGAGATAGTATGAGGAAAGCTAAAACTCAAATGGAGCTGAGACGGATAGGACAGGTCAATAGCAACAGGAAGGGCTTCTACCTCTACGTTGGTAGTAAAAGGCAAAACAAAATGCGGGACTGATGCTCAATACGACAGTTGAATCTGTAACAGCAGACACAGATCACACTGAGGTGTTCCATACCTTCTGTGCCTCAGACTTCACCGTGTAAAGTCTCCTATTGCTCTGTGCTTAGGAACTTGGTTCAAGGATGAGAACAACTAGCAATGGATGTGGGTTGAGTCAGGGATAACTCGCATGGATTTGACCCATACAAGTCCATAAGCGCAGATGGCTGGATTATGAAGTTAAAGGAATTTAAATACATGCATTCAATCTTTGCTAATCTGAAACATCAATCTCTTGGTAAAAAAGGATGCAGGAGCATCTATTATACAATATTTCTGTATCAATTTACCTCTCATATCTGTGTTTAAAATCCCACCAAAACAACATTCTCATAAACCTTTTCTTTCTTTTTCTGTCTTTCTGCCTCCTTTCATCTATCCTCCTACACCATTTAACACATTCTTATCTCTGTCCTTCAAACTTGATCACCAGCATATTTTTGAAAGTCTTTTTTATAGTACCAGCATTCTAGAAAAGGTTTTTAGTGGGCTTGCCTGTCTTATTAACCGTCCTTTTATTTCTTCAGAATACCTGTATTTTCCCACTTTCCAATATGATAATTTATTTCTTACTCCTACTGCCATGATTTTGTCACATTTCACATAGTCAACAGATTTGGCAAGTTTGTGTAAAAAAGTCTGTGTGAAATAAAGGTACATTGTACAGTATCACTCAGTTTTCTAAAAAACATCTTAAATAGATTGTAGATCATAAATACACTGCTTCCTCAGATATAACTTCTCTGTGGTGCTGTATGTAAACACACAACATGACTTACAATGTAAAAAGGAGAGTGCAGAAGGGGTATTGTTATAGATCACAAACATTGCATAAAATACATTGTTCAGGCAGTCCAAAATAGTGTAGTGTTTGGAACTGGATTTTTAAAAGTGAGGTTTTCCATCACTCTCCTTCCATTTTCCTACAATAAACACACTGACATAAAAAATAGAGGCAGAAGCATCTGCTGATAAACTACGCTGCCTGCCTGAGCAATACCCTGTTGTACACTGGATGGAAGACTGTCTGCAGTGAAGGTATGAGTAAATACACATTGTCACACTGTTTTGAAGACATAAAGAACAATGCTAATAAAAGTATTTGCACTTTGGGAAAATTAGCAGCTTGGTTGTCTTGGCAGAGGGAGGTGGACTTGCAAATGTGCCACCTGTGGATGGAAATGTAACACAAGGTTTTAGCCTCTGTCTGTATCCCTTCCCCCCATCTTTTAATGATGGCACCATGCATCAGCACATGAAGACCACAGTAGATCACTGGCTTCCTAAAGCTAGCAGGCAGGATAAATATCCTGCCCAAGATTAGCTTCCCTTCTAAAGCCTAGTGTTCTTACACTATTTACCACGCTGGGTTAATTTTTCTGTTAGTACTGTTTTCACTAAAGTAAGGGAATATTATCCAACTAGAAGTGCTTGCAAATCTGGAATTAATCCTAGCTTCCGCTCCTCCGCTCACCCTGCTGCTCTTACCCATGGTAGGAGATGTAGAACAGTGTGTGATCTTACATACCATATGTTCTGAAACACCAAGGCAGCTTATACGTGGCAAGAAGTGCTCCTCGCCATGTGAAATTTCAGAGTGCTGTGCTGAGCAAAATAGAGGCTGGGGGGTTTTCCATATTCCTGAAACTGAACTGCTCCCTTTTGACAGCAACAGAACCCCAAAATTTAAAGAAACAGCTTCGAGCTTGTCTCCAGATTCAATCCTCAGTCTTACTCAACAAATTTAATATTCATTAACTGATTTTCTGGTACTTGTGGATGCAGACACACACACCTACCAGTACTGGTAAGTACAAATGCAAGCTTTGACTGTGTATAACATGCAAATGCTTATAGCTGCTATTTTGGAATGTAGCTTGAAAGACATTATCTAAAATGTGGGATAATTTAGACCATAAGTACGCAGATGACAGCATAGCTAAATTCCCACAGAGGAATTCTAACACTGGGGCATATTTCTTAACTGTCTGGAGGTGTTTTTGCACTTTTCTGTTTCTGCCCCTTCCCCCCCACCCCCACCCCCCGCCCCGCCCCTTGCAGGGTAGGAAAATGATTGCTTTGATAGCATTCAGTGGCCTAAAGTGTTCCGAAGCTTGTAAGCTTGTAGAAGTTAAAGAAAGACTGAGTGTGCCCTGGTGCACCTCAGAATCTGGCTTAGAGTACCCGTGCAGGCCCAAATCCATATAATAAGAATTTTGGATACTCCAACAATTGCAAAGTTGTCCCTTGCCTTGTAGAGGTGAGTGTAGGCAGTGCAGCTGCAAGGAATTTTTCTTCTGATCTCACAAGCCCAAATGGGAAATGTTTGGTAACTGTCTTCAGGTAACAAGGAATGTAGCATTTGCTTCCTAGGATTTAATGGTTTAGAAATGTGGAGGAGAGGTACAACCAACATCTATGTACAGGCAACTGTTGGGTTCAGCTTGGGCTTTGTAAATTAAAGGGATAGAACAGTACACATGTTGACACCTGCAGTAAGCAGTCTGTCTGAAAGAGAGGCCACTTAGCTAGGGACTGATTCACCAAACCTAGTCCTCAGCATTGTCCCCCTCTTCCACAACCTTAACAGTAGAAAATGGACACGTATAAGACTGTAAAAATGGGAAGTTACTGAGTACTCCCTTAGGTTGTCATGTTTCTATGCTATGCATTTCTGGCTATAATACAGTGTAAAGGAATTGTTTTTCATACTTAATCCATTCACATTTTTATGAAGCCATGTAGGAAACCTATACAGTTAAGACTCCATTCTTTCAAAATATTAAAGATCATTCACTTCTGCACAGAAGGTATGAAACTACAAGGCAGTTGATTTATGTGCATTTCCTATTCAAGTGTGATTGAATGGGTGTAACTACACCTCAAGTGAAGCGGTGTCGGGGGCTTCTTTATTGAGGGCAATAGAGTAAAAGTCAAGTTTCTGCTCTATGTGAGACGTAACTCAGTAAGAGGCTTTGGAAGAGTAATTTAGGATGGGTTCTATATGTCCTTTAATTGCTCTGAATATAATTTTCACTACCAATTTCTCTTCTTCCAAACTTTTTCT
This sequence comes from Butorides virescens, assembly GCA_017310255.1. Taxonomy (NCBI): domain Eukaryota; kingdom Metazoa; phylum Chordata; class Aves; order Pelecaniformes; family Ardeidae; genus Butorides; species Butorides virescens. Next base: position 104,092 of record JADKXX010006643.1, on the reverse strand, counting down.
TAAGATTATGTCTTCTGCTAGGTCTGAAGGTAATCACAGATTGTTAGACAGCTAAGCTGGAGAGCTGAGGCAGAGGATTTTTCCTTATTTTCTCATTTATGTAAGTAAATTTATGATGTGATCTCACTACGTGTTCCTACTTCATCACCTCCTTCCCTTCTGTTGCTTGTTACCCCTATTTTTGGTACTTTGGTTTAAATTAAGTGGCAATACAATGAGTTTATGGGTGCAAGGGAAGAGATCTTTCTGAGGGTTTTGGTGTAACAGTCCATTATCTGTTGAATCAAAGAAGACTTAGACACCTTGTTGGCTTTGTGAATTTGTCCCAAGCTTCCAAGGATTTCCAGGCCACAATGTGTATATATTTGTATGATAAGATGTGTGTATATATGTATATTTTTCTAATTAAGCTCTGTTGGTGTTACTGATCACTCCTGCAAACACAAAGGCAATAACACAAAAGGGACATTGACGGACACCTTCTAGCAGTGCATGGTATGCTTGAGAGAGGGTGAAAATAAAATAAAAATTATTCTGAATTATAAAGTTACCATTATGTGACCATATTTTGCAATAATTAAGGCAATCTAGAGTGGATTCTGAAACTTAACATGACTGGGGTTTACATGTTAACTCAGAACTATTCACTTCAATTGACAAAAATCTTTTTTAAAAAAAGAGCTTATCTTTGTGCACTCCTAATTATGGTCCTTCAACTAAAACATTTGTCTATTTCTTTTCTTAGAAAAGATCAAGAGTCATGTGCTTATCTTTCCCTCTCTCCCCAATTTCCTTCCCTCTTTCTCTCTCTTTCTTATTTATTCTTTTCTTCTGTTAATTTTAAAGTAGTTTAAAACAGCTAAAGTTTGAAATACCTAGAAGTATCGACAATTCAGTGTATATACTATGAATGAGTCAGAACCAGCAGTCTGAAGTGAAATTTTCAATTTAATGACTTATAATCCTACATTTTTATGTTCTTGGGAGGAGTCAAAACATATATTCAGCAATGCGATCACACTGCTGAATATCTGATTTTCTGGCATTGAAAGTGCCAGTCGGAGAAGGGAATTCATTAAATGCCTAGTACCAAGAGAAATACATTAGGAACCAATCTGAGCAAAGATGTCATATTTCTTGAAACAACTTTTAATTAGCATTTTCAATTTTCCATCAAGAAATAGAACATGCCTTTTGGAAGATGGAAACTTATTTAAAATTTCTTTAAAGACTTTTTTTCTGAAAATTTTATCTTTTTCTAATTAACTATAACTGCTAAAGTAAGCTCCATTCCCTTAATAACTTAACTTCAAAAAAAGTAAAATTAAGTGGAAAAAAAAATTATTCTCTTCTCAGAAAAAATCTTTTGAAAACTTATATAAACTCATATATATATGAAAACATATATAATCATATACGAACATAAACTACATCATTTCAGTAGGCCTGCAAATTCAGTGGGGCTCAGACCTTAAGTAAGAGTAGTTTGCTAAATGAGTCCTTAGTTCTGTTCGTAAGTATTTCAGTTCATAAAGAGTTTAGTACGTTCAGTACTTGATAATTTTACTGATACTGTTGTAAGGAGGAAGAACACAAGATGAAAATTTTAAGTGCTAAGGAATAGAGCCCAAGGGTGGTATGTAACGCTCTGTTCCATTAGGCAGGTCTTTTGTTTGATTCCAGTTGTAGCTTACTGCAGCTGTACAGTAGAGTCGTATCAGTATATGACATGAAAAATATTGTACATTTATGCTAATCATTGGGATTTAATATAAAAAGATGCAAGTACATATAATAAAAGAAATAGAAAGTATGGTAGTTATTACGTAAAAGTCCCAAAGTAGGTAATTATTCTAGATGCTTTAACAACACCATGGACTTCAGAAAAGACAAAAAGGGAGAGGGAAGCATCATTCTCCCATTCTGGAGTCCTATTTCATATTACTGCATCATCAAGTTTCCACCATAACATAGAGCACATATTGTAAGGGGAGCTGATGTAGTTTTTTAGTGATAAAACAGACATTAGAAATTAATGTTTCTGTCACAGGCAGTGATTTTGCACTGCTGCCTGTGGCTGTACAGTTTTTGGCATTTCAGAACCACAAATGACCTTCAAGTTACTCCATATTTCTTTCAGGCTGTTCTGAATAGATCTACCTATTACAATTTAATTAAGTTTTAAATATCTACAATTTAGTGGAAAGTGGTTTTATAGTTGTCAGAGTGAGTTCTTTCAAGCAACTCTGTGATTCTTTTTATGAAAATACATCCTCATGTGGACAGTGATAATTGCTTTGCTTATATTTATTTTTAATCTTCCTGAGGGAAAAAAAAGCATCTGTGGCCTTTGCAACCTATTTAAGGGGTATGAAAAACCCTAAATTAAATGCTACAACACATAAGGAAACATTCATATGCAAGAGGTGTGGGGAGACCATGTTCTTTGATTTGCATGCTGTTGTGCATAGAAACTATATTGGCAGACCACTGAAGTTACCTTATCGGTCTGGGTTGTACACAGCAGAGAAACTCTTCTTCCTAGTGATACTACATTCAAAAAAATTCACAGTTCCTCACTTTCTGGAGCTATATTCCCAAGGCAGAGAGAGAACAGCAGAGATAAGAATACTAAACAGCAGATAAATAATATTACTGCATTTTGAAAAATATTTGAGTATTAATAGCGAGATGAAGCTAGAGGAGTTGCAGTGGCTTAAAGCTGTGAAAATAGGATATTAGATGTTTTGACTATTCATTTTTAAAATAAAATCTCTTCTTTACTAGTTTGTCACATAGCAAGCACTGTTACTCATGAGCACAATAGGATTATTCACACTTTGCAACCTTCATTAAGATTTTAAAACTCAGAAATTAACAATATAATGTATGGAAAAAAGACTATGAATTCATAAACTTTTGGTCATTTGTAAAATCAATTGAAATTGTACATAACTCCAGAGCTAAAAAATGACTAATCTCCAATGAAGACAAATTACTGGCATTGGTGTTTAGTTCCCTCAGGAAACAGATTTAATATCACGTTTTCCATGGGCCATGATATCTTCCAACAGAATGACAGATTCTGTTATGTCGAGTGATATTTCCAGTGTAACTACATCAGCGTTGTAAGAGATTACGGTATACTTGTAACAGGGATTATGTAATTTAATAAAACCTAAGGATATATTTCACATCTGGTGAGTCAGTGTCATTGTTTTCTATGAGACTTTAATCCCCCTCTCCCTACATTTAGTGATCTTCAAATCATCTCTGACCCTACGAATGTAGCCATGTCTTCCCACGCACACCTTTTTTTTTTTTTTTTTTTTTTTACAGTGGTGTGCTAGTTAGTAAAGGATCCAGTCAGTCTTTTCTGGCCTTAGCACTATCAGCCATTTGGAAATGCAGCTGGGAATCTTTCCTTTTTTACTGGAAATAAGATTTAGGTTTAAAATTTTTGACTTATGTAGAATTCTTAGCCCAATGTCAAGGCAACAATCAGCTAAACTACATGACATCATGGAGAGGCTGCCAAGCCTGGTGAAGCCTATGGAATATCACCTGTTCCTACTATCCCAAGTAGGGTCAAATGATGCTGCAATGAGGTGACTCAGAAATATCAAAAGAGACTTTAACATCCAAACGGTGTTAAAGGTGTCAGGAGCACAGGTGGTGTTCTCCTCTATTGTCTCAGTCTGAGAAGGGTGTTCAAGAAAAAGGAGGCAAATTGAATAGGTGAATGACTGGCTGCTTAGCTGGTGCCATGCTCAAGGTCTCAGCTTCTATGAGCTTGGGTATACCTTTGAGAAACCAGGCCTATTGACAGCTAATGGTCTCAGCTGACCAAGTGGGGCTAGACTGTCCAGGGCAATAAGCTGGCTAGACTTGTAGACAGAGCTTTAAACTAGATTTAGTGGAGGAAGGAGATGGAGTTCTAAGCACTCCAGAAGAGCTTTTATGAGGAGAGTCTGAGGGAACTGGGGTCCTTTACCCTGGAGAAGAGGAGGCTGAGGGGGAGACCTTATTGCCCTCTACAACTGCCTGACAGGAAGGTGGAGCAAGGTGGGTGTTGGTCTCTTCTCCCACGTAATAATAGAGTGAAAGGAAATGGCCTCAAGTTGTGTCAAGGAAGGTTTCTATTGGATATTAGGAAAAGTTTCTTTACTGAAAGAGTGGTCAAACATTGGAACAGGCTGCCCAGAGAGGTGATGGAGTGACCATTCCTGGAGGTGTTCAAAAAATGTGTAGACATGACACTTTGGGACATGGTTTAGTAGGCATGGTGGTGTTGGGTTGACAATTGGACTTGATGATCTTAGAGGTCTTTTCCAACTTTAATGATTCTATGATTCTACAGGAGGAGAGTGACTCTTTATCAGGGAGTGTAGTGATAGGACGAGGTGTAACAGTTTTAAACTGAAAGAGGGTAGATTTAGATAAGATATTAAGAAGAAATGCTCTTACTGAGAGGATGGTGAGGAACTGGAGCAGCTGCCCAGAGAAGCTGTGGATGCTCCCTCCCTGGAGTGTTCAAAGCCAGAATAGATGGCGCTTTGATCAACCTGATCTAGTGGAAGGTATCCCTGCCCATAGCAGGTGGGATGGAACTAGATGATCTTTAACATCCCTTCAAACCCAAACCATTCTATAATTCTATGATTCTTAACAGGCTAAAGAAAGAAAACGCTCTAAGTTTAGCAACCTAGTAGTACCAGCAGTCCATGACCCCTGATCGTGCCAGCCCCAGCATAAACTGGAGAGACTTGCAATGGCCCCAGCACTACATGCACACCACATTTCCAATGCTAGGCATAAGTACTTAGAATAATTTTGGTTCAAGTCTAATTACAGTTCTTAAAATGTAATTGTTAGTTGAACAACTTCTTTTTTGTTTTGTTTTCCCTGTCACCTTTTATTTTTGTCTAGTAACCACAGTGCATTTCTATTCTATATGAGATTTAAGAAGTTAAATCTTGTATAAGAAATCTGACTATATTTCTTCTTTTTTAAGTGTATTAGGTATGGAGGCAGAGACCAGAACAGCACTGTGAAGGCCGTATTCATTTGTATTTTTTACAAGTCAAAGGCCAGTTAAGCCTTGCCTGTGTATATTGTGATTCCATGGTTGTAGAATCCTCCACAGATAGTATGTTGTGCAAAATTTGCATTTGAGCATTTTGCTTTGAAAAAAAAAATTCTAAACAATAATATGGTGTGGATAAATAAGAAGTTTTGTGTCCATTTCTAGCATGACTGAGTAAAAAGCAGACAGACTAAAAGCTTCTGCAGCTGTGAAAGATGCAGCTTTCCCATGGGCTAAAATGAAGCATCTCCTAGCTATGAATGTGACAAAAGATTGTTTAAATTCTACCATTTTATTGTAATAGCTTTAAGGAAGAAAAGAAAAAAAATACAACTATTTGCAAGTCCTGAAGCAAACAAAAACTCATGCAAATATTGAATGATCCCAATGTTTGTTCCAGACTCTAAAACACTCACCTCAAGCTGGCAAACTTTTATACTGTAATTAGAAATTATTCACACAAAAAGATCTGGTACACTGAAAGTTTACAAGGTATCATGGTTTAACCCCAGCTGGCAACTCAGCTCCATGCAGCCACTCACCAACTTTTCCCTGGTGGAATGGGGGTGAGAACTGGGAGGGCAAAAGTGAGAATACTCATGGGTTGAGATTTAAAAGACAGTTCAATGAGTAAGGCAAAAGCTGTGCACACAAGCAAAGCAGAGCAAGGAATTAACTCCCTGCTTCCCATGGGCAGGCAGGTGTTCAGCCATCTCCAGGAAAGCAGGGCTGCATTACACATAACAGTGACTTGGGAAGACAAACGCCATCACTCTGAACGTCCCCCCCTTCCTCCTTCTTCCCCCAGCTTTAGACGCTGAGCATAATGTCATACGGTGTGGAACAGCCCTTGGGGCAGCTGGGGTCAGCTGTCCTGGCTGTGCCCCCTCCCAACTTCTTTTGTACCCCCAGCCTCCTCACTGGTGGGGTGGGGTGAGGAGCAGAAAAGGCCTTGGCTCTGTGCAAGCATTGCTCAGCAGTAACAAAACTATCCCTGTGTTACCAACACTGTTTTCAGCCCAAATTCAAAACACAGAGCTATGCTAGCTACTATGAAGAAAATTAACTCCATCCCAGTCAAAACCAGCACAAATGTCAGGATGAAACTGAATAATTTTAACCTGAAAATAAAGCAAACTAAATAGGCAGGCAACTTAAATTATTGTTTAATTTTCTATAAAATAAAATTTTTAGGATTATTTTGGAAATTTTCTTTCCTTAAAAGGCTACCAGAGAATTTCCAGTATGTTTGAAACCAGAAACTTCCCACAAAATTCAAGCCCAAATTACATCACATAAAACAAGAGTTTGGGTTTTGTTGTATTCTCTGTGGCTCAAATTTAGTCCAAAAGCCTCTGTTTAAATGCCTTTGCAACAAAATTTTGGTCCGGTTCAGCATGAGTTTAGATGTTTTGCTGAATCATGGATTACTACAGCTGGAAAAATTACCCAAATAAAATTCCTTGTCATCATGACTGGCAGATTCTGGCAAGAAGAGCCTTAATTCACAGAAGGTAAAAGTAATTCATCTAGTCATTGGGATCTGCACTGTTGCTGTTTTATACCTTTCCTCTATTCTCTGCATTCTTTCACTAGAATTATAGGAATATTGCCAAGCATTTTTATATGAATGTTTGTGAAAAACAGAGCATAAGTTTTAATATATTTTCATATTTTTTCAGTCTTTGAAAGACAAGGTTTGGATTAAAAATGGCTTTCAGTAAGACTGAACAAATTTTAACATCCCTCTCCTAATAACTTTACAATAACTTGCTGAAGGCTTTTTATCCTTCATCATAAAAAAACTGAAAAAACATCTTTTACTAACATGTTAAAATGTTTTCATAAGTATTTTCCACCTACCCCTATTTGTCACTGGTCTTAGGAGGATTCAATTTTTTACACAGAGGAGGTAGCGTTTTGATGTATTGAGCTGGTATCATGGATACATTCACTGTCCATCACTGTTGTATTTAATAGGAATGGTCTCACTTTTATAATGAATCTGAGATTAAATCTAATTTATAATTTGTTTCCCAAAATTCAATGATTCTGGGTGAAATATATTGTGAATGAAACATTAACAGAGTTGGCAGTGAGAAGAAGGTCAACAAGGGAAAAAATATACACTTAAATGTGATCTCTATTTAACATTAATGCCTATGAATTCATGTTTGTTGTCTCTCTTTGTCCTCCACACACCTTGTGCATGCTTAATGCAGTCTTGGAAGATTCCCATATAGCTGTAGGCAAAATTCATTTTTAACAAAAAATTCAATAATAGTGGAGAAACTAATCTATGTGAAGAAACTTTAAATCTACTAAATCAACAAAATATTCACAAAGTGAAGATAAACCCACTGTTCTTCAGTGCAGGTAGGCAACTTCAGGCAAAAGAAAATAAAAAAATTATTTGAAAAAAGAAAAAAAGTGCAATTTAAAAATAAAGTACATGTTCCATAATCCTTTTAGGTCTTTTGTAACAGCAGCCACTATGGGACATTCAGCACAAATAAAATGTGATCAGGGCCACAAAGGGATAGTTACAGGCGGTTACCGCCATGTGTTCAGTGCAGCAAAGTACATTCTCAGCAAGCCAGGTCATACACTAGTGTAAATCAGCCAATCACCAGTGACGAATATAGCTACATAAATGCACTAATTAAAAATAAACTTTGTTTGAAAACCACTTTAGTTGACAAAAATAGCTTGAGCAGATGACAGCTGGGATACTTATCCCTGTAGGTCAATAATTTGGATGCTTTCCCTCACTGAAATGAAGGAAGTTACAGTGATTTACACCAGCTGAGGACCTCACCTGCAGTGTTTAGTGGGAGGTCCAACCATGCAGCCCAGAATCCAAGGCTTCAGGGAAAAACTATCACTTGTAAAAGTGATTGAAATGTGTAAGGGGTTTAAATATGTATTAAAATACCAGTTTTCTATCATGATACTAGATTTTTTTTTATGCCTAACAGGGCTCACAAACAAGGAAAACGCTTATACCTAAATTTCATTGTCTCAGCATGAAACGCACAGATTGTCACCTGTTCAAGCTGCTTAAACTGGCTTAAAATATTTTCCTGGCTAAGGCTAATTTTAACAGGTGTCATTCTGTGGTGCTTTTTGGGTAGTGATTATTCCCAAGACAAAACCCACAGAGTGTTATGTGATTTGAATTAAGTTCTCTGCAAAAGGACATTTACATTTTGTGAGGATCTCTTGCCTTTACTTTTGCCTAGCTGCTGAAATTCCTATTTCTACATTTTAACTTTGTAATCATCTGGGCTTTCTCTACAAAGTAATTATCCTGTCCAAATCTGTGCATGTGGGCATATGTGTAGATGCATATATGGGCATGCATGAGCCCCTGTCTCTGTGTAGCTACTCTTGCTAAGACAAGAAAATCCCCCAGAGAGAACAAAGACCAGATCTCAAGGTAAAAGCACATAACAGCAATCTGCTGTCTTTAAGCAACGGCCAGCCTGTGGCTAGGAGTGCAGCAGATGTGCCTAGCAGGTTGTGATCATTAAGTTCCAGAAGCAATGAAAATCTATTAACAGAGCACAGTCAGGTACACAGAAGAAACCAGCAGCACCTTTCTGTCTTATGCACACTCTGACTCTCATGTATGTAGCAGATGCTTTTCTTCATCTTTACTGCTGTGGCCAATCCAGATTCCCCCTGCAGGTATACTGAGAAATGTATTATGTTTAGCCTCAGAGAATCTAAGTATTATTTTTTTTCATAGGTGTCTTCAAAATACATGTAGAATAAACAGTTCATATACAAAACACACCGTTGTTTTAGTTTTCATTCTCTCTTCAGACAAACAGGAATAAGTTCACTTAATTTTTAATCTCTATTTTGAAACAGGATCTGACAAATGGTCAGCAACGAATGGTCTAGCAACCATTTGCAAAATCTGGGTTACCTTTGCAGCAGCACAACACCAAGGAACTACATTCCATTCAAGGTATTGTCTCTGATATAGTGATTTTTCATTCAAAATACACATGTGCTTGAATCAAAGAATGGTCTTTTGTGGAGAACCAAAGCAAAAAATATATTATTACCTATTTATTTTGTCTTTTAAGTCCCTTTTTAAAAGGACAAAAGAAGAGGAATATGTGTATACGTGTATGAGAACAGGTATATGAATATAATTTGAAATTTAAAAAAAAAAAATCTAGCAATTTCTCTGTAAACTGATGGAATTACCAAACGCCTTACACAAAGAGAAATACATTCTCATAGCATGTGCTCAGTGTGAATACTTAATACATAAATAATGTGTGTTAAGTTGTGTTCTAAGCATATGTACAGTGCTCTTCATATTGCAGAGACAGGCTGAATCAATAGTGTTTTACAGTAGCTATGCTGCTAATAGAGATTATCCTTCCTACTAAGTCCTGTTGTCATTCTCACTAAGAAATTTTGGAAGGCTGTGGTAAACAGCAGGAGTTGAATTACAGCATAAAAAAATATTATCAGCTGAGATCAAAGCTAGTAGTACAGGGAAGATTATTGTCCTGAGATTTAACCTCATGTTTGTACGCCTGCAAGACCTGAATTATTTAAGTGAAGCTGTGCTATCTGGATTTTCTTTTTTTAAAGTTGCCCTTTACGCTGGACCTTTAGGGTGTCACCCAACACTGGTGTAACTATGAACATGGACGGGTGCATGATCTCCCACTCTGTGCAAATCACTAGGTAGAAAGTGCATGGAGACTATTATTATAGAAGAATTCAAATTTTCAAGGGAAAACTGGGGAATTTCTATTATGCTCAAGCAAATTTATCCAAATGAAAGCATTGCCTAAGTAATGTTTGAATAGTGTATAAATTAAACCATGAAAGCATCTAGTCACTCATTTTAATTGCTGAAGTGCCTCAAAGGGGTTACATTAGATGAAGAAGGGCCTGTGGAAGGATCATAATATCTCTCATAGGTAATACTGGTAGCTAAGAATACAGCAGCATTTGTTTTTACACCTCACAGAGGAACAAAGTTCAGATAGAGAAACAAACTATTCTTTATGTTAATAGGAAGATCTTAAAAGTCAAACGTGACACAGATGTGCCTTACCTGAAATATGGAAGATTACCTGTAATGTAAATCTCAGTTTTGCATTTCTTCTCAGTTGGAGAAAAAGGCTGTGGTTCAAATACTGGTCTGATGATATTCTAAGAAGCAGTAGCTATAATTGTTTTCCTTTTGATGTATAGCTGCAGCAGCAAAAGAACTGATTTTATTAATTACTAGCTAAAAAGGTGCTGTGTAGGCTTTTTTGTCTTTATAGCCATATGGTTCAAGATGAAGATAAAATGTAGTAGAAAGTTATTGAAAAAGGAAACCATTTCAAAAGATGAAAGTAACCTAAAATGAAAAAATGCAATGGTGGAGATCAAAACAGAAATTTCTAGAAGTAACTAACTTAACACATGACATGTATTGCACTAGGCTGAACAGAACCAGGATTTATAAAAAGGACATTTTTTAGTACATCCTACTGGAAAGACTAGGAAAGACTGTGCACAACATTGAATCAGGTTAATATTTAGAATAGAATCACTTTTAAAAAAAACCTCCATCAAATAGATTTGTGGGTCCAACCACAAAAGAAAAATGTTTACTTATTACTGACCTAGGGAGTCAGTGTGTGTGATTAAATCTGGATGGGAAGACACGACATCTGGTTATGCATTAGCAACAGCCTCTGACTTCAGTAAAAGTATCACTCCCTCATCCCAAGGTATAATTCAGCCAAAAAAGAATGCACAGCTAAAAATGTGTTCTTATAATCTTTTAAAATAGGAGTGTGGCATATAGAAATACGGCTGTGGGGAGAAATGTGGGAACAAATACACATCAGTCTGTAAAGCACTATCATCACATCCTGTGACATGATTGCTGAAATCTGTCAAAAATCAAGCTATGTTTCCTTACATTTAAAGGTGGATGCTAAGATTACAAGGAAAATTTCTTGTCTACTGACTTGCAAAGGTATTGACCCGTACTCATTACAAGCAGAGATGAAAAATTGTAAATGATAAAGCCTAGATGTCTCACATCTGCAAAGCATTGCAATTCTATCATAGCATTTACAATAGTAATATGAATCATATTGCCCACATCTGCTTTATGAGTTTCAGAGCCTATTTCATCTGATTGCTTTGCTATTACTTGCATCGTCTGTCTTAGCAGGGATGGTTAAGAGCTCCAGCAGTTCTCAAGGGCCTGTCTGAATGGCTGCCCTACAATCAGAAGCTTGAGCTGGACTTACCAAAAATCATGTATTTTCCCTCTCCATAAGCAAGGTGTCATAGCAGGTTTTTGCAATTTCTTTTGCTTTTAAGATGACTCAGAAAAGGTACTTGCTGCTTGATTTTGGGAGTGCTGTATGGTATAAGGGAATCTGGGATTAAATGTTAAAGCAAAGCCCATAAATTCCAGGAATCCCAGGATGAGCAAAGTGGGTAAGTGTTTGAATACATCATATGAATGTAAGATGGATGTGTCACTGTGGTGTTTACCTAGGGGTCTTCCACAGAGCACAGGAATGCATATCGGCATACATTCATCAAAGAGCTTGGATTGCAGTATTTCTGACTCATCTGCTTGGAGTTTATAAAATTCACAAGGGGTATGTCATTATTCCTGAGCTCCATCATGGTAAAGGACACCACTACTCTAATAGCTGTGGTGGTATAAAACATTTACAGAATGAAAAAAGGAACAAGGCAGGAAAACAGTACAAGAGTGGAGATAGCCTTGTAGAGCTTCAGCGTGGTGGGACTGGGGGAAAACCCAGGCAATTACCTGATGAGGGTTGTTGTGTTGGTCATACCTACTTCGAGATGTGCTTTTATCCCCAACACTGGCTAAAGATGCCTGACCAGGGACTTGGAAATTCTCTCTCTTTTCCTAAATCTGCTACAGATTCACTGTGCAACAGCAAGTGGACCTCTCCTCTCCCTGTGGACCAGTTTCCTATCCACACATTGGAGGTCATGGTTGCCTAACTCACAAAGGCATTGCAAAGATAAACTCATCAGTATTTGTGAGACCATTGAATACCACAGTCATGAATTTGCTAGTACATAAAGCACATGATCTGGGTTTCCATCCACTGCTTCAGTTGAAGTACAACAGCTGTGATGCACATCATCTAGGGAAGTGAGAATACAGTTCACAAAAGGTTTGCAAGCATCCCGGGCTTTGAAGAGCATATCTCTATTATTTATGTGCTTTTCTCTTTTCGCATACAATAGCTTTCAAGGTTTAATGGCTGATAACAACAAGCAATTGCATGTCACTTACGTTGTGTGATATGGGATTAATTCATGCTGTTTAAACAAAGTTTTCACTGTTTCTGAGATGCTCCCTTTTCTTCTATCTTCTCACCTCTCAGAGGAATATTTGCTTTTGTCAGGAGTCAAAACAGAAGGATGAAAGATGAGGAGACATTACTTTAAAATAGATATGTCAGAAGAGATTACTTGCACAACACAGGAGGTACTGAGGCAAGAGACTGGAATTGTCAGCCCCATATCAACAGAAAAACCTTCAACAGAAAGGCAAGAGTGAGTAATTGCTTTATGCATAGACACCATGCATGCCAATTGGGAAGGCTTAAAAGTAGGGCCAAAGTTAAAGGTCATATAGTGAAAGTGACAGTAAGCAATTCAAATTCTCCTGTAATCTTTATGCTTAACTACTAGAGAGATGTGAGTAATGAATTATCCATGGTTTTAAACTAGCCGTAGGTTATTGATCTGACTAGTTTTAGGGCCTATCTTGCCCACTTAAGTATCTGACAAAAATATGGATCAAATGTAGCACCAGTTTCTGGAACTCTCTCTTCCTTATTCTTTCATGGTCATCCTCCAGCTCTTGTGTTTAAGAGACACTATTCTCATTCCTTGCTGCTATATCCAGTTACATCAATTGCAAGGCAAGTATTGCACTTAAAAATGACATAGTTAGACTACCACTTAGGTTATCTGTACAACAGGTTTTGTATCTAAAATCAACAGGGAATCCTACAGTGGAAGATGCAATTAGATTTTATGTTGTCATTTTAGAGTGTGACAGGTTTCTTTTGTATTAGTATTATTTTTAGTTTTAAGCAATTTCTTACTGTACTTACCACTTGTTTACTCAAGTTCTATTCAAACCACTCTTAGACATTGGTAATGAGAAATACCAATGAACCAGGCCCCAGACTAGGGCCATTTGCCTAATTTGCAGATTAGTTCTCTACCCTGTGATGTGGAGCTGTTCGACAGAAAAGGCATCAGATGTAATCTGTCATTGACTTGGTCTTATGAAACAAATTTAAGAGTTAAATTTGGGCCCTCCCTTCTCAGACTGTCTCTTTTTTCTCCTTTCCTACTGAATAGAGATGGGTAAAAATAAAAACTTTATTTTTAAAATTCTTAAATATTACATTTGAAAGGTATGGACCTCTCAGAGTAGGTTTTCATATTAGATCTTATCTAATTTACTAATTTTCACATGTCTTCCATGATGTCAAACCAAACTGCATGGGATGCCCTATGGAAAAGTTCTCATGTAGAAAGACAAACACTTTCTGTTTGTCCTTAGCCGTCACTTATTAAAACCTTTCCTGAAATAGAAGTATAGAAGTTTTACTGGTGTTATAGAGCTTTCCATCTTGTAATTTAGTGATACTGACAATTAATACTGTTGATACTATGCCATAGGTGTGTTTTGGGATGAAAATTCATAGCAACAGAGAGTCTTATGCTTAAAGCATGCTTTCATATGTTTTAGATTAAAAATAAAAAAAAAAAAAAAAGAAAAGAAAAAAAAAGAAACCAATAGTCTAGAAGTTACTTTCAGGGAAAAAGAGGTTTTATTATGATTTTCCTTCTCACTTTTTTGTTTATATTTTAAAATCTTAATGGAGGTTTCATCCTTTTGCACTGGAAAAATATCAAGCTGAAAATGTACACTGCGGTTTCCTACTACTTCTAGTCAGAAGCAGTTCACAGGAAAAAAAAAGTCTATGAAACTTGAATGTGATTTCCTAAGCTTTGGAGAAATTAAAAAGATATTCAAAGCAAACACACTCTGGAGTTTGAGAGACGTGATTTCCAATGACGTGCAGTCTTCTGAGATCTGCTGATTCAAGCTTGGAGCATGGAGAAAAGGAAGGGAGGAAGCAGCAAGGTCAACCACCCACAGCTTAAATCTTTGTGAAATTAATATGGATGAACCAATATATTATACCAGCATTTTATGTTTGGTTTAGTATGTGCAGACTAAAGGATTTAGGAATTAAATTTCCCACCTAACACAGGAATTCATCACTTACAGCCAGTTCAGTCCAAAAGGCAAGGAAGGTACTTCAGAAAAAGTGTTTGAGTCAGATGGCTTTATAGGAAATAAGTATCACCCCCAAAGAAACCAAACTGTGGCTTATCTTTTGATGTCAGGCACAGGCACAGACAAAAAGGCAAGCCTCCTCAACCAGCACATCAAGACTCTTCCTCATGATGCTCTTTCCAAACCATATACTGATACCTGTCCCCTATTATTTCACCAAGATCTGTTTCCCAGCAACAAGAAATACTTTCCTGCAGAATAGCAAGCCTACATCTGCTGATACAGATCACATTCCTCTGAAAGACAGACAGTATTGCTCTAAGAAACTGAATTTTTCCCCTCTGTACAACATTCATGAGCCCTTCCTTTGTGCTACATAAGCATGGATTGAGCATCAATCTGCAAAAAGAAGCCAGCAAACCTGCAAAGGAGCCAGAGAACAGAAGAAATTGGATCCTGCAGACTTTTGTCCATGGTGTTTGTAAAGTCTGATTGAAGGGCACAGCAATAACTAAGGCAGCATATAGCTAACAGTAAGTCTCTGCAGATTTAACCACCTTCTCTGAACCCTATACTTCTCTGTCCGTAAACAGAGTGAAATAAATTAACAGAATGGTCAGAGAAGACATAATGTTTTTAGGATTGTTTTTTTTAACTTTTTAGTCAGGGTATTAAGATGAAATAAACACATACCTTACTTTTTTATTATTTATGTTTATTTAGTACATTAAATCAAGTATGAAGATCTTTATTCCTCTGTAGCCAATTTTAAATACAGGAAAGGAAATTAAATCTCTTAAAGTGGAAAAGAAAAAGAAATTACCCCAAATCATCTTATCCATACCTTAAATAATGCAATTCAGAATTCAGCTCTATTAATCTCCTCTTTTAAAAGGCACAATACCATGAAAAAGTTGTTACAAAACAGTACATTTTTATTAGTGGTGCTGTTATACTATCAACACATTTGCAGTCTCAGAAGACAAACAACCAGAGAAGAGTTTTCTTCAGCTTAAGACTTTTGGCTGCAATGTATTTACTCTGTTATTGCACAAGATGACAAAGCAAGCTGGTTTGATTTTTTTTTTTTGAAGTATGGCTTTAAATCTACGACAGTGGAATGAAAAATCTGAGTGTGATGTAAGAAAAAGGGCTTATTAACGTTTAAGTGAAACACGATGCCAAAATTCGTTTAAGTGCTAGTTTATAATCAGGCCCTTATTCCCTGGTCCAAAAACTAACAGTGGATGTATCTATCAGTGGTATGCAGACTCACAAGAAAATCTGGGCCAAACTTTGCAATCTCTGTGGTAGGAATTTCAGACCAGAATTTTATTAAAACCCCATTAGATTGCTGCAATTTTTAGTCATAAGCAACAGTTGAGGGGCTTTTATTTATTTGCAGATTTGTCAGTGGATCACCTAGTTATCTTCTCTTCTCAAAAAAGCAAACTTAGGAAGGATGTAATTATAAAGCTCCTATAGCAGAGTTAAAAAAGAGTTAATGCACAGAACTCACAGTCTAGAAAAATCTTTTTTCTTTTTTTTTCAAGGTATTGAATAGGTGAGTACAGTTACATATCACATTATTTCTTTCATGCAGACATTTCCCCCATAAAACTTTTTTCATGTATAGAGATACTTTACTGAATAAAGTTTGATACTTATTTCCGGTGGATTTCATGTCATCTCTTGGGTTTCAGACAAAAACATATGGGTTTTTTTTTCAGTTACAAGTCCAAAAATGTGATCGAACCGAGTTCCCACACTGTATTACAGCTTCCTTCATTACCACTGAACCTGTTATCTGCTTCAGCGTCCTCTGAGCAGAGGAAGCTGCAGGCAGTGCCCTGTCTTAAAGTCTTACAAGAATTAAAATGAACAAACAATGAAATTCTCCAAGCTTCTGTATACTTCAGAGTTTAAATAAGGAATAGATCAAAGATGGAAAAAAATAAATCAAACCACACTGAGCAA
Organism: Butorides virescens; assembly: GCA_017310255.1. Lineage (NCBI taxonomy): Eukaryota > Metazoa > Chordata > Aves > Pelecaniformes > Ardeidae > Butorides > Butorides virescens. The sequence continues at coordinate 87,674 of JADKXX010006643.1, read as the reverse complement.
ATAACCTTCAGATAACTTCTCAAAAAAAAATCAGAAAACATCTAGCCTTAGAAATACTGCCAGTTAAAGAACAGCTAACTGAGTGCTAGCTGCTTGCGTGTAAGCAGAGTTTGCAAATAAACAGCACCCATATCACTAATTTGCCTAGTGAAGGGTTATACCCTCAGCAGCTGATTTGAGCTTCTCTGCCACAGTGGATTCCACAGTTGTTGCTAATAAGTGAACAGCTTTTGAATTAATATCTCTGAGACTGAGGAGCACCCAGGGGAAACTTCTGACCTAGCAATGCTAAAACTGCCGCTGTGAAAATATGTGGATAGCAGCACACATGGTATTTCACCATGCAAAGTGGCATGTGTGCATGGGGGAGGGCTCAGGTTTCTAAGGGTTCATGTGTGTCTTTGAAGGAGGTACCCACAGACACATTTGAAACCTATTAGGCTTAAAGAAGGAAAATACCACAAGACAATGACTTACCACCCACTGTCTTTTGCAGGCTATGGCTACATAAAACTCAATAGTTTTCAAAATTTGCTTTTTCCCTTGGTTATCTTATTTTCTCTTTCTTTGGTATATATATATGTATTTCTGTTCATATTGCTTCAGTGATCTTTTGAATTATGATATTATTTCAAAAGACACTTCAACAAAAAATAAAACACCATCTGCCAAAAGCTGGTGTTTCTGTAATTTGTTTTATAATTATACAGCAGTATGCTGAGGGGGGACTCCTTTCCGTTCCTAGAAATACTGTTTGCTCTTGCAAAATTACAGTCTGTTAGATAGTTATTGTATGTTTATGGAGTTTTTTTTCTTCCAGACAACATGTGGAATCAAAGACTTTTTTTTCTTTTTCTTTTTTACTTACAGACTACTTTTTTCATTACCTTTTTGACCCATATTAAACTTAGGGAGCACTCTAAAACTAACTGTTGGTGCCTGCCTATTTTCCTCCACCTCCTAATGGAGATAACTCTTACTATCATACAAAAATACTTTGTACTTTCTTTAGCAGATGTCCTCCATGTATTTTTGGAGTATTTCTTCACTTAATATCAGGTTCGTATTTTCTTGCTAATGACATTCTAAGTCTCTGCAATTTTCTCCACTTCTGATGTAGAAGTCTACTACATCTTTTAAGAAAATAATGAATACATGCAAACTTAACACAGTAAAGACCACCATTTCTTCATTTCAGGTTGACAGCAACTCACTGATATTTTTCTCTGACTATAGTTTTTCACCCAGTTGACCATCAATTTTACAGCAGTTTCATTCGCATCGTAAATGCCCCCATTATGCAAGATTCTTACTTCAGTACATATGTATCTTATCAAATAATTGTGTCTTATTAGCTAAATTAGCTATTCTGTAACAGAAGAAAAACAGATTGGTTAGGTGGGATTTGTCTTGACAAATCCATGTTGCTGATTTCTCATCACCTTATTATTCTCCAGAATTTACAGTCTTATAAGAAGAAATATTCCATTGTCTTGGATTTGTCACTTGAATTATTATAGCTATGTCTGGCAGTTCTTCTTGGTCCATTTTCCTCTCAAGTACCTGTGTTCATATTCCCCATTTCATGGAACCAGCTTATATATTCTGCAGCTTAATGATTTAAATTAAATGGTCTAATGATTCTTCAGCTTAAAAACAAGGAAAATATGCTTTTAATTTCTCATTAATATTTGATAAGATCTAAAAATAATTTTTTTAATGAATTTGAGGCTTTCCTTTAACCCCACAAATGTCATAGTTATTCTAGGGTGATTTTTTTTTTTTTTTTTGCTGTTTGATTAATGAAATGAGACCTGATATTTGCACTTAAATTGCTTCCACGCAGGAGCTGAGCATCACACACTAAGAGATACATCAGAAGGTCCAACTCAGGTTGCCAACATTCAAATCTGATTGCCGTACATGGCCATTAGTTTTCTTTTTTTCACTAAGACAGCCATCCTTCCTCCGAGATCATCAGTTCAATGTGCAAGAATTATTTAAGAACAGACCCACTGTAGAAAGTTTGGTTCTGCCATGTTGTTTATGCACCTTTCCTATAAAGAAAGACAAGATGAAATGGTAGAAACAGATTCATACGCAACAATGCATGTGTTCCAAAGCTTATTTTCCTTTTTAGCATTTGCTTACAACTTTGTCCATGACTTCTTTGCTTCTCTCCATATATGTATAGTACAGTATAGACAAAATTTAAAAGAAATATATCTCCCCTTCATTGTTAGAAATCAAAAGCATTTTACAAAGTGGATTTATCCATCGCATAGATTACACCTTTGCCCAACCGGTCCACCACCCACAGTATTATTAGGAGCACCCAAGAAACACCAGATGACTGAATATATCAGAGAGACCTATTTGAAAGTAAAAGGTTTAAGACCTATGTACTAAAGACCATAGCTGGTGATGGCATTTGACAGTGTGCTGGTAGTTTGAACTCATTAAATGCAACTGATGATATCAGTCTTTTTTCTCTTGACGTCTACCTCTCATGTTCCTTGTTCAGGCAGAAAGTACCTTCATCGTATGGATTTGAAGTCACTGTGCAAAGGTAGACCACATCAGTCACTTCGGTGTGCCACTATTATTGCCAGATTTACTTATGTAAATCATGAGGATTTACTCAGAAATAAAATCCCTACCATTCAGGTTGGATCGTTTTTTCTGTAAGCAATCTGAACAGCAAAGAAAAAATACTGGGATGAGAGTGCTCTAAATGCTTACAAAGAGTATGTGACAAACAGGTCTTGCATGGCCCCAGAATATGCAATACGTCATGGTAAAAAATTACATGAAATCTGAGCGACAATAGGGAGGGACAGGAGAAAATCACATTGATTCTGGAGATATTGTCTTCCATGACATAAAAATGTGTATCATAAGATGTAGGTAGACTGAAAGTTCCTCTTTTTTTTTTTTCTTTTTTTTTTTTTTTTTGTCCTCAGTTGTCAACGTTCAGTAACAACTTTACTTGAATTAGGACTTCATAAGAAACACAACAGGACTTCCATATGTGGCTCAATTTAATAAAAAGTCTGTTTTCTATGTCGTGTTAGTCCAGTTTTGAAAACCATTAATTTTTTTTTATTTGTATATAAAATTTCTTTTTGTATATCAGTCATACCACTTTTGTATATCAGTCCTGTTCTGTTCTGATTTTTTTAAATTATAAATGGTACTTTGGACACACACCAAGTCTCAGAGTTTTGAATTTTACCTTTTACAACAATAATAAAATACAGACACCATTCAGATTACCTGAATACATAATAGCTAGAACAAGTAAATCAATTTAAGCAAAGAAGTTGAGCCTAGCTTGATACTGCATCTTCAGCTATTTCTGGTGGCTTAAAGAACCTAAAGCTTCATTAAGCGGTGGAACAATAAGCTTCAATACTATTAATTATTTAAAGGGATCACTACAAAGAAGAAAAACTTCTGGAAAGTGACTTTGTGGAAAATGAGACTGGGAAAAAGAGACAGTTGATATCAGAAGAATGCATACCACGGTATTTAGTATCATACATTGTAGGAGTTAAAAAGCCCTACAGATCTTCATTTGGTCTAAGAAGAATGTAACTAAATTTCACAACTCTCCACTAGTTTCAGGGCAAATTTTAAAGCTGGGAATTCATAAGGACGGACTCAGAAACAATGAGTTCACTTAAGATATATAGTGAGAGTGCTGTGAAGTAAAATAATATGGTGTCCCAAATGTAGGCAGAGAATGAAACTAAAATTACCATCTCTGATGTTCAAAAAACCAAGTTATGTCTGAGATAATTTTGTAGAATTTCTTTATAATTTTATAAATGAATATTGTATCCAAATTAGAAAAAATTAAAACTGTAAAATATGACAAAATATTAAAACCTAATATTTTAAGCTAGTCTTAAGGACACAAAAACCTTAAAATAGGACTTCACATGCAAAGATTGATGGTATCGTATCCTTCCCAGAAAACTAGAGGACAGGTAGTCACTAGTCCCGAAATTCTCGTCAACTCAGAATGAAGGGGAAGCATAAACAAAAACAAACTTCTGACATTTTTAAGAAAAAGCTGAAACCTACTCCAACACACACTTCTGAGCAAGAATTGAGCAATGATAAAAATAAAACAGATTTGATCTGCCTTTGTGACTTTTTATCTGTCCATAAGCATCACAGGAAGATTACTGAAAGGGTACTCCACACCGATAGTCTAAAATAAAGGTTGACGTGAAAGAGTTAGCTCTTTCTCCCCACCCTCTCTCAGTCACACAGATGCAAAAATCAAACCTTGATGTGCAAGTTTTACAACCAATAAGTAACGTAATTACCAAGGTGTGTCATAATTGCCTTCCAAATGGAACAGCAGTTCTCCTAGCACTTGCATCTGCCTTTGCTCCATGCTTAGGAGCCAAGCAGGAGAGGAGGTCAACCTAACACCACTGGTCATGACTGAAAGCTGTCTGCTGAAGTTCCAGTTTTCATCGTAAAGCAGGGGAACCATGATCACTTTAGATGCTTTTAGATTAGTTAGCTTTTTCTCTTGGGCTTGCAGGAAGAGAAACCACAAGAGCCACATTACCAGAGCAGTGGTCCAGCAGAACTCTGAGACTCCATCCAATTCTTATGAGCACTTCTAACCCCCAAGTTTACAGCCCCAAAGTCAGAGTGTTTGCATCTCTTCCAAAGCCATTTATTTCTCTTAGGTATTTACTTTATCAGCTCCAAGTAGTCTTGTTGCCCGTATAGAAGGCTATGCTTTTTTAAAAAATTCTGACAAATTCTTAAGCTCATTAGCATCTCAGGACAACCTTTTCTACTTTTAAATGTAACACAATAAATGACATCTATCATTCAATCTACCCCCTGTTTGATAGAGAAGTATGATGAGTTCTAAGATTATTTCAAAAGAAATGAGAAGTCATACTGAATACCTGAAATAAATACTAATGTCTCTTTGGGCGATAATTTTCTGCATGTGCTTAAGCATGTAACTTCATAGCTCCACTTCTCAGTCTCTCTGTCCTCTTTGTCTTTTTTCTAGTGACTGTATGCTTTTCATGTATTAATCCATTGATTAATACATATTTACTATGCTGCCTTGTAGACATAAGCCCAAATACCTGCATCAGGTTGTAGGGGAAAATATAATAGAAATGGCTAATAAAAGCCACAGTTGTAGTAATAGTATCTATACTCACATTAAGTTTACTGATGCTCTGCTACACATGTGGACCTCTACAAAAATTGCCAGTAGATTTACCCACCTTAAAATTACAAAGATCATAGAGTTAATCCTGTCTAACCTGCTGCTTAACACAGGCTGTTGAGTTTCAACCAACAATTTCCACATTACGCCCACAAATTCTGGTTATGTTTCATGAACAAATATCAATCTTGTTTCATCAAATTCTTATTATTCACAAAACATAAACAGCCTCATATATGGGCTCAGCAAGAGGGCTTTTGAACAGTTTTTGTTTACTTGAGATCAGGCTATTCCAATTCATTGTCTACAAGCATTTTGATCATTTTTGCTGCAGGATGCAGCTGAGTGTGTAACTTCAGTTTTCACTTACTCTGTTTTAAAAAGCTCTGTCAGAGTTGCACCTATTTTAAAGCATTACAATGTAAATACAAAGAAATCAAGTTACAGCTCTGTTTCCAAATTAAAGTACAAATTCTGTGATCACACACATGCATAGGTACTAAGATGATATTCAAACAGGGTTGAGCTTACAACAACCAAGACCTGAAGCATCTGTGCCTAATAATAAGCACAAAGGAAGTATTTCATAGCAGTTCTATTCACAATGAGCTTGTTGCTGCTGCAGTTTTCTCATGAGTTTCTCAATTCTTACTAGGTTCAGCCAGTCAGGAAATAAGATAGCATGGACAATCACTGTGACTTTTACTACCTTGTATTAACTGAAGAAGACTAGAAGGAAAAGCAGCAGTGCAATTGATTAGAGCAAACCTTGTTGAATCTCTGGAAGTAAATGGTTACTAGCTCGTGGGAACTGGTATTAGCATATGATAGGCTTTTCTGTAACTGAAAAGACTCCCCTCTACGGAGACAAATTTAGATTGCTTTTTCTATGATACCTTACAGCTGTGGGTCCCATTTATGCTAGGTCGAGGAACCTCTTTATTAGTCCAAAGAACCAAATTCCTATTTATGGTTTCATGACTGGGTGGCTGAACTACCAACTGGTGTTTCGGTCCTTTCTTTCTTAATCAGTACCTGAGATCTTGGAAATACCTTTAAAATAACAATGTTCTTAAAGTAAAATAAAGAAAGAAAAGAAGTCTTGTCAGTCTGAGGGATGAGAAGTGTTCCTCTACACTAAGAGCTCGACATATATGGAGACAAGAATTGCTTTCTGTGGATTTAAAAAGCTATCATATTCCTTTTATATCACTGAAGTTCTTCATTATTATTCATATGTATTATTTATACATTATTCTACAAAAATGAGTTATACACTATGTGGAAGTTAAGGTGACTTTTATACTGTATGTCTATTTCTGACATAGAAGACTCCTTTTACTGGCTTCAGTTACAGTCTCTCCTCCTGATCCTAACAGTTTTTTTCCAAACAACACTCACACACATGGTTGAGACTGTACTATTATTGTTCACTGCAATAGCATTTAGAATCTGAACCAGAAGCTCAGGTAGTCAAACATGGTGCAAGCCTACTATTAAAAAACTATGACTGCACACAAGTCTCAGTGGCCAGCTTCAGCAAGGCTAGGGGCAATGTGGCTTCATTCTCTTATCCTCATGCTGGCCCCTCTGGGTGCTGTTGTTAGTTTTAGCTTTCCTCTTTCTGTAGACACTCATTTAATTTTGGATGCTTAATCACCATTAATCACCACTGCTATCAAGTGGTTATTTTAAACCATTTTCTGCAGAGCATCCCTTATCATTTGTTATCATCTTTTTCAACAACTGGCTGAATTTCATTATTTTTAATTTGGAGGCCAGAAGAGCTGAAGCTGAACATGTAAATACTATCAGTAAATGCTGTCACCAGCTTCTTTAGAAAACAAACCGTAACACAATTCTCTTTTATTTTTGCCACGTTTGAGTAAAACTAACAAATATTCTTCATTGCTTACATTACTTTCATCTTCCTCAGCTCTTAACAAAAGCACAAAACTAAATGGATCCACTACCAGGATCTGGAAAACAGCACAGTAGATAAACATCTAAGAAATCTGTCTCTCATACTAGCCTAAAGGGCAGAAAAATCTCTGCTCTTTAACTCTTGTAACTCATGTCCCTAAATAATAATTCTTTCTTATAAACACTTTCATACCTAGGTGGAGTAGTAGTATGTCTTGTAAAGAAATTGTTCTGCTCAACTACTATTAAGTGCTGACAGATACTACTTTTGAATCCTTCTGGTCACATACAAGAATTTCTTTCTAATAAAATTTTCCCATAACTAATGTGGTTATCAAATATTAAGGGAGCACTGAATCAAAAAGACTTTCTGCTTGTTGGAAGAAAGAAAGAATACATTAAATGAACTGCTAAGTAGCCTTATTAATAGGAAACATCTGTTAAAATAACGTGCATGCACAGTGTTATTGCACACTATGTGCCCTGTCTTATTTGTTCTATATTGTTCTCCATTCCACAGCTTGGAAGCAATTTACTAACAAGGAATTACTGATTTTTTCAGCCTAATGCATTTAGTAGAGCAGAGACAGCATTTTGCTAATTTTAGGCCTTGATTTTTATTTGCACATAAAAAGAAATATGTTAAAAGAAAACACTAAGGCTGTAACATCAAGTGCTTGAAGCCTGGGAAATAAAAAATAGAAAGTTGTGTCCCCACAGAAGCAGCTCTTGTATCTTCTTGTAGTAGTAGTAGTAGTAGTAGTGGTAATAGTAGCAGTAGTAGTAGTAGTAGTAATATTGGACAAAATAAGTAGTCTTCCTAGCTCTGTGCCAAGAACTGTTGAACTGGTTTTTCTGTGGTTTTTGGTATTTGGGGGACAGTTTTGACCACTTAGCCTAGGGGAGCAAACTGCATATTTCAATCAAATTGGCTGAAGTATTGCAAAATGAAAACAGTGAAAAGAACATCTTGTAATGAGTCAAGCAATCTTAATGCTGACCTCTTTTTCATTAAATGGTCATGAAAAGTCTAATGTGTTTTGAAAGTCAAGTCCTAAGACCAATAATTGCACTTCACTGTCATCCAATAATCTCATCGCAGTCATTACTGAAGTATACTTCACTTAATGCCTGAAAATGAGAACACTGTTTCCTCACCTTAATGCTAGGGCACTGGGACTCAAAAGATTGCAGAGAAACTTTCTGACAGAAGTGGAAACAGAGTCCAGATAGCCTCACTGAGTATTTGAGCCACAAGATACCATTCCCCTTAATAAAAGTACAAGGATAGATAATCATATAAGAGATATAGAAAGTCAAGCTGAGAAACTTGAAAATAAATCTGAAATGATGAAAGCTCATAAGAGCTTTGCAGCTGGTGTGAGACAGGCTAAATGGAACTCGGAGAGGAAAATTGAAAGAATAGAGACTTGTAGGAAAACTAAATATGTAGGACTGCTGACAGTTCCTACAGGTAAGGGGGAAAATGTCCCAGAGGGATTCAGAGAGAAATATTAGATGTTGATGAGGAAAATTGTTCTTACTACAAGAAATACTGTCATAAGAACTCCCACCAGAGACCGAGGGAACAGAAATTAAGTATGTGTAATAACTGAAATAAAGGCAGCTGCATACAGCCTCTGCTTTCATGTGGGGACAAATCATCACCGATTGCATGTACAGAAAGCTCCAGGTAATCTTATTCCAGAAAACACTTTTCATGATACTTTTAATCTTCATTCTGCAGAGCTGTACAGTGAGGAGTCAGTGAGGTGCCTGGACAATGCTGCTTCTGTAGCTGAGAAAGGAAATGCTGTTTATTGGCAAAGAAAGCTGGCAGCAAAATCACAAATCACCTTCTCTAAGTTAGACATCATCTAAAGTACTTCAGTAGAGGATTTCCCCCCTCATTGGACACACGGCAAAATTACAAATGTGCCCATAATTAGCATAAATCAAACATAGAAAGAAGTGTGTACAAGATTTTAGTTTAGTTTAGGGTTGTCCATGCATAGCTGGTCTGAAATTATCCTATCTGAGAATGGAAATTTTAACATTCAAGGCATAGCCCTCTTGCATAACTGCAATACAATAATAACAATTAATTTTAAAACCAGAAGACTCTAAGCACAAGCGAAACAGACTCATAAGACTGACCTTTAAGCTCAAAATTGTGTTGTTCTACCTGGATTTTTACAAGGAACTTTGTTTAAAATTTGGCAAAACAATTGGTAATTCAGAATCTAGAGAAGATAATATGTGACAAAAATATTTTTGGTATATCTGTCATGTTAAGCAAAAAGACTTTTTCTCCTTTTGCAATAATTGAACCATTTGTTACTATGAGAACAATTTTAGCCTCTTTCAAGAAACAAGAATCAAGTTATCCATGTAAAACATCTTCCAAATAAAACCCTGGGTGGGAAAGCTTTAAACCTAATACTGAAAACAAAGTTTGTTCCAGGAACAGGATTGCTAACAGAGCTTGTATTTCAGAGGATTTGAGTGCATCACTTTGTGGTCTGCTCCAGAAAAGCCTCTCACTCATTCTCTTCCACATCTCCATAGACCACCTCTCTCCTGCAGCATATAGACCTACTTACCTATTTATATCCCTCCATCACATATTCTTTTGAGCAATCACCCTCCATCCATGCTCCCCATGTCTGTGGCTGTCTCTGCTCACTCTGTGGGTCACTGGGTCCCCTTACGACTTTTGCTTCATCAGACAAAGCTTTGTGTCTCTAACTTCAACCAGCTCCACATAGTCCAAAACTTGGTGAAACTTGCTATTCCTGAGGTTTATTTGCTTGATACAACTGCAAAATTCTTACTTTCTTTGGAAACAAGGCTAGAGTCAACTTTTTGTTGGGCTGCAGCAGGCATACAGCTTGTCTGTAAAAAGGTAAAGATCCATCATTGGAAACCTCTTGGAGATAAGAAGGTAGTCTCAGTCAGTTGAATTCCTAGTGAAGAGGGCCACATGGTAGAAAGCGCTTCTGACAAACGACTTTGTGTATCCTATGTGCAGAACTGATCCAAGAAGCCCCAGATTGCTGCTACTCATTTCAATGAATGACAGGTCTTTGCCAGTGAAAGTTCCCAGTCATCATTTTGGCACTGGCATGGGAACATGAAAGGGAGCAGACTGTTGCTGGGCATTCGTAGTCATAAGACCATCCCTGCCAGCATGTATTGAGGTTGCCTGTGAAAGCAAATGGGAACATCCTTTAATTTTCACCTACAGATGTCTGTGTTTATGGCCCTACCCTGTCCCCCAGCCTCTCCTTGTCACTGATATAGCCACACTTCTGCTTTGCCCTTGTCATCAGTTAGGACTGTGTAAAATGTCACCCTGCCTTGTTGCTGAATAACAATACATACAGAGATAAGAATTTGATTAAAGGATGCAAAAACGGAAATGTATGCCACATTTCTACATCTCTGCATTCAGTAGCAAAAAAACAGTAATACTGATATGCAAATACCTATATAATGCCTGAAATAATGTGCACAGATAGACCATAGAAATTAAAATCACTGGGGAAATTGATAGTCAGTGCATCCAAAAGGCTATTATATGGAAGAGAAGAAAGAAGTAAATCATAAACATTACTTTATAAAAAATGAATATTTCATGGTGATTTAGCAGATATGGCCCCATGTTTCCTTTAGGAACTGTTCTGAGATTTATATTTTCTCTACCAGAATATTTTAAACACATCTTTAAAGAACACATGGTAGCTTATTTTGCAAAGTGAGCAAATGAAATCTTCTAATTTCATTTGCTAAATAAGATATTTTATAACCTCTTTCATAAAGAAGCCAAGTTTCTGGTTTACATAATGGACAGAAGCTGCTGACTATTCTCTAAATGAGGTAGTGAAATTGCCTATTGTTCTGGAGAAGCAATTTTTCAAAATCATTCTAACTTACATATTTGCTGGCTGAGCCTATCAAATTTACTCACAGAACAGCTTTCAGAAAGTTGCAGGCAGTAAACATATTTACCCACAGCTTCTGTGTAATGATTCATACAAAATCTAAGCAATTGTTCATATATACACACATATTAGGAGAGATTAAATTTTGTGCCTTCGCTTATTGAAATTTTCATATACAATGAACAGTCTTTAAGAACACCACAGATCTGGTCCAAAGCTATACAGAAAACTTTTTTTCCACACAGTTTTCATTATATATAAAAAAACTCTCTCAAAATTTTATATTCACAAGATTGGAGTTAAAATAAAAGAATGCATGAAAAGATATTCCATATTTCACACCAAAGTCTTTGAGAGATTTCAGTATCATGAACACTAACCTGGACTTTAGCCTTAAAGATATTTTTCTCAAATCAAGTTCTGAGTCTTAGTTTAAGGTCACAATCCAAACATAATAGAACCATCCAAATATACCAACCTGTAAGGTATTCGTGGTATTTTCAAGCAAAGTTCAGTGCAAACTTTCTTGGCACTAGTAGGTAATACCACTACTTAGTAGGTAGTCCCTGGAGTGTTGTGATGGAGGGATACAAGTTTTTTAAGTAGGAGAGGCTGGCAAAGTGAGGAAGGGGAGTGACCCTATCAGTAACAGACTGTCAGGAATGCACGGAGGTCTGCCTTGGGATAGGTCAGGAGTCAGTCAAGACTTATGGATCAAGATTAGCAAGCAGACCAACATGGGTATCATTGTAGAGGATACCTCCTTAGACCACCTGATCAGGAAGAAGTAGATGAGATTTTCTTCAGACATCTGGAAGAAACTTCACATTCACAGGCTGTGGGCCTCAGGGGACTTTAACCATCCTGATGTCTGCTGGAAGGAAAATAGAGCAGGACCAAGCAATCTGAGAGATTTCTTTAGTGCATTGATGGCAGCTTCCTGGCACAGGTAACTGAGAAGCCAACAAAGGAAGGGTGCTCTACTGGACCTGATTCTTAAAGAAGGAAGAACTAGTGGGGGAGGTGAAAGTCAGAGGCAGCCTTGGCTGCAGTGACCACGAGACGGTGGAGGTCAGGATCTTAAGGGGAGATAGCAGGGCCAAAACCAGGAACACAGCCCTGGATTTCACGGAAGCAGATTTCAACTTCTTCAGAGATCTGCTTTGACAAATCCTGTGGGGTACCCTGGAGAGAAAGGAAGTACAGCAGTGTCAGCTGGTAATCAAGGATCACATTCTCTGATCTCAAGAAGGGCCCATCCTGACAAGTAGGAAATCAAGCAAATGCAGCAGGAGGCCTGCATAGACAAGGAAGAGCTACTGACCTAGTTCTGATATAAAAAGACAGAGTACAAGAGATAAAAGCAGGGGCAGGTGACCTAGGAGAAGTGTAGAGCTGCTCTCTGATCTTGCAGGGATGAGGTTACAAAGGCCAAGGCCAACCTGGAGTTGAATCTGGCACAGGCTCTGAAGGACAACAACAAAGGTTTCTACAAGTATATAAATGACAAAAGGAAAACTAGAGAAATTTTGGGTGCACTGCTGAATAGGTCAGGGGAACTGGTGTCTCAGAGAAGACTCGAAATGCCTCAGAGAAGGCCAAGGTACTCAAAGCCTTCAAAAAAATGTTCTTAGAAGTATTAAAGTTACATTAGCAATGTCTTTCTCAGCTACTACTTTATATAGCTGTTAGAGGTTACATTAGAACAATACAGAGCCATTCAGATTATAGAATCATTTAGGTTGGAAAAGACCTTTAAGATCATCAAGGCCAACTGTTAACCTAACCCTGCCACACCACCACTAAACCCTGTCCCTAAGCACCTTATCTGCCCAGCTTTTAAATACCTCCAGGGATGGGGACTCAACCACTTCCCTGAGCAGCCCGTTCCAATGCTTATCATAGTGACTTTATTACAAACCTTGCATTTATAAGTTATTTATTTACTGCCTTACTTATGGCAAATGAAGGCTTCACAGTCATCTTTCAAAATGTTACGCAAAGATAGGAGGTCTTTTCCACTTCAGAGCTGGGCAAAGTGAGAAATGCAGAATGCAAAATCACTAAAGTCCAAAACACTTGGTCATTTCCCTGTACAAAGCTCTTGTTTGCAAGGAACAGAAGCTTTTGCAATGGTTATATGCACTTGTGTGCATTTGTCTGCAGAAGGAAAGTTCATCTTCAAAGATGCTGGCTTAAACATTTGAAGAAAGAGAACATTTTTTGTAGCATAGGCAGTAGATAAATTTATGACAAGAAATTGAATCTGTAGATGTATGGAAGTTTACCACAATTTTCCTGTAATAATAAAATCCAGTCATACCTGAAGTGCTTAATACACTCAGTCTTTTCTTACTGTATAGATAGTATCCTGAAAAATAATGAAACATTTTCCTATTGATATACCACAGAAAAGCAAACTATGCATGAGATGATCCCTCTTTTGTGGCACCTCTATAGATTTTGGGATTAACAATTGGTAAATGAGCCTTTTAATTTTAGTTCATTGATTTGAATAAAGCTCAGGGAAGGCATTTTCTGATATTCACTTACAGAAACTGATGGTCTAAATATGGAATATTTTAGGAATACTTAGGTTATTATTTATAGTAATTTTTTATGTAGAATTAGGTCACAAGAATAACACCTACTTACTTACATGAATGGAGAAATAATGGCAGCATGACAGGTTTAGGTCTTCACAGAGCAGAATTCATGGAGTACGTGCCTTTCCAGGTTACAGAATTATTCTTTTCAATCAAATATGCAGGTCTTCCAGAGGAAGGAAGCCTCACTTTCTTCCTTCATGAATACCAAGATGCAGGTTTAGCAGACCAGTAAATGTATTTTCTTGAAAGGGAAATTAGTAGTGACTAGTGAAAAAGTAAGACCTAATTTTATCCTGGATGTTATACAGGTAAGTAGTGATTTTAATGATCGTCAAAATTCCGTTTTTTACCTTCCCCAGGCATTGGTAGCCAATTCATTGGCCCTGCTGGCTTGCACTGTCATTGTCTACCATAACTTCATACAGGATTGTGCTCACAGGGGGAAAAAATAGTTACTTAGGAAGTCAGAAGTTATTCTGCTTGTTGTGCAAATCACAGCAGCAAGTCTGAAATGAACTCTTTTCAACAGATAACTAGCACAGAGAGCGTTGTGATGGGGAGTATTTTACACTGATTTCCTTTGCAATTCCCATCCATGGCAATTTTACAATATAAAAGACATAAAAATGTTTACTCCAAAATTCCAGAGCTCTGCTGCTTTTGAAAGATGTACACAACTAAATCAGCCCCCTGTAGTTAAACCAGACACAGAAAAGATTAAATTGTCTCTCTGTCTGTGTACAAAAGCTTAGAATAAATCAGTGATTCCTGTGTGAAAAGACATATGAATACCACATATATAATGGCTGTATAAATCATCCTTGCCTCAGGGAAGAAAAGCCACTAATGCCTGAAAGCCTAGGATGTATCACCAGCCACTGATGTTCCAGATTATCTTCTCTAAAGCCTTCATGCTAATGGCTGGGGTATCCTTTTCCCAAAAGCTTCAGCCTTTATTTCATGAGCATCTTCCTTACGGTAGCATATGATAGAAAACAACACGTATAAGGGAAAATGGAGGCCCTCTGCATTCATAGGAGAGCTGTGGACTTTTTGGCTCATGGACAGTCTTCCTCTTATGCCTACACCTGCCTCCTTTGTGTATTCAGTGTGTTGCCACTCAAATCCTGCATTGCCTTGCTTACTTGAGATTCACATCAGTGGAAAGCTTTGGGGGGTGGGGGGACATGGTGGTGGGGTGGTGTCAGAATTCCAGATGGTTGTCTAAAACAAAGCTGGTTTTCTCTTTTCATTTTTCATTGGTCCAAGATATTTAGATTTGAGATATGAAGCAGGAATTCCAGATTCCTATGGAAAACACTTTTTTCCCTCTGGACGCTAAAGTATTCAGGCTACATACTATGGCCATTCCTTATATAGTGTCTTTCTCTTTTATATGCTCTGAATTTTTTTGGCATAGTTACTCTGCTACATTCTGCAGTGGTATATTGCTAAGGAAAATGGAGCACCAACTGGATACAGACATAATTTAGAAGAAAGAAATAATAAATTTGTATATTATATGCTAATAAAAATGATAAATCAGTATCAGCTATGTTAACTGAGGACAGAATATGTAACACTGAGGTGTTTTTCTCATTATGTTTGTTTAGTGGCATTAATATTGCAAGAAAAAAAAATCTCACAGCCTGATCAAGAAATGTAGTAGCAATTAACTAATCAAACAACATACAGCTAGTTTGAGTACAATATGCAGTAATTAGAACTTGAAATAACAGCTCACAATATTTGTTAATATAGATATACTAGGTATATTATGTGATTAGACTCTTGGTAACAGGATTTCATTTTTTTATATTTACTCCTGTCATATATTTACAGATATAATGCACTGTATTTGTATTTGTGTCACTCCATGAAATCTGGATTTTTAAAATTTTTAAAAATAATGAATTATGCTTTGTAATATAACTTCCTTGTTCATGTATGGCTACATGGCTACAATGCATGGCTACATTTTAACTTGAAAAACATTCCTGACGTGTCGCTTCATCTTTTCCACAAATTAATAAGAATTTACTATCCTACTAGCACTTATTAAACATATCCATATAACTACATGATGTTCAGCATTACGTCCTAATACCTTAAAGTAGAATAATCTACCCACCTATTAGGATTAAGGCAGAGTTATCAAGGAAATATTCTTTATCTTAAATTTTATTAATTTTAGCAACTTCTTTGTATGTACATAAGCATAACTGTCTGATACTCCTGAAAGAGTCAAGCTCAGATATCATTCCATATTTCAAAACTGTCAGCTTTTTTTCACATGACCTGCAAAAATGAAATGTCCATTTTTAAAAAGTGACTCTTGCCTGTCTTCTTTTTGTGACCACAAGGCTCATTCACTCCATGTTTTAGACTGTGATACTGCGTTTGTATTCTCTCATCATCACCTACCACTAGGTTCAGCTTAGGTCCTACAGGCCGTAAGAAACTTTTGTATTCATTCCCATAAACAGATTATCTTGCAGTCTTGGTCTCAGCGACAGGCACCCTTGAAGCACCAGCGAGCCTGTTTAGCTCCCCCTTTTTGTTCAGCTTAATTTTTTTACATCTAGGCTGTAGTTAGGGAGTGAAAGCCCAGCAAAGGACCAGCTGAGAAGAAGACAACATTTCTGATACCACATTGTAAGTGGCTTGATGGAGAAGAAAATGGCTTGCAAGGGTATCACTTACGGATTGTATGATCCCAAGAAGTGATAGCAAAACAACTAAAGAAATTGTTGTATCTATACACTGTGATGACATCCTTCCACTTCAAAAAATATGGGCTGGTTAATGACACTTGTACAGAAGGAAGCATCAAGTTTGTGCAGAGATCTGATTACATCACCTTTAGTAAATGAATCCAGACTCAAGTCTAGAAGGACAAATGGCTCAAAGCAGTTGCAGGAATAATTTCTGTTACCATAAAACTGACCTGTTACTGAGTGTAACCTAACAAGAAACACCATGCACATGAATGAGACTTGTCTACTGAAGCCCAGCCCCAAGTGACCAGAGTAGTCTAGTACAAGTTAAAGCCTGATCTCTCTCTTCTTTGGGCATTATCTACATGGCATCACTTCCTCTTCTTGATTAGATAATAAAATATATTATAAAAAAAAAAAAAGGACAGAAAGAAATAACAATTATAATGAACTTCTGAAATTAAACTACTGACAAATCACTGCTGGGGAAATACAGAGTTCACCTGTTAGTCTGATACAAAACTACAGTAGTTGGACACAGGTTAATTAATACATTTATTTAAGCAGGGACTGAAAATGCTTGGCTTCTTGAAAACAAGGCTAAATCAAACCATTTTTAATTGAAAATGCAAAATCCTTAAAAAGCAATCATAAGTAGGTGATGAGTAAAGACCAAACGTTTGTAATAATAATAGGCACAGGCATCAAAACCAAGACGGAGTCTAGCATAGGAATGAGAGGTACGCAAAATCAAATCAAATAGATTATGGATATATAATGTGATGACATTATTTTTCAGTGCTAACCTTCTCTAGACTAATCCTTCCTGAGATATTCTTAGAAATTTATATTAACCAAAAAACCGCAGATACTTTATCAAAAATGTAGCTGCCAGCCCATTCTCCTGATTACAAACAAAGTGATTCTCAGTGGAAGAAGCTTCGAAAAGACACTTTATGGTAACACACTCATCTACAACAGAAACAGTTGCTACATTTCTGAGAAAAAAAATCTATTAAAATGAGAGAGAAAATGAAACATCAGGTGTCAAAATATCAGGCAGCACTTAAAGCACCATTAACTTGCACACATTTTGCAAATAAAATAAAATAAAAAAATTTTCATTAAGAAACCTCTAGGGCTATAAAGGATATATTTTGCATATTTCGTAATAAGATTATATAGAAAAAACGAAGGGATGAGTTAAACAAAGAGAGAGGATCTGTTTAAGGGAGTAGGTATGGGGGTGGAGGGTGGGAAGGAAATGCTCATCACAGCCCTCCCAAGCTATTTATCTGACTAACAATACACTGCTAAAAAAATGTTTGATTGAATGTGAGACTCAGTAACTTGTCTCATAATGCTCATAAGCTTTAGTGGCAATAAACTGAGTATTTAGCAAAATTTGAGAAAATGCTGTGCAGGCAGATGGTGAATATGTGCCTGAAGTCTATCCCAAAGCTGCAAACACTGCCATCTGCTCTTGCAGTGATCTGGTTTTTGCTCAGTGCCATTGTTTAGACCTAGGGATCAAATTTTCACAACATAGCAGTTTGGCATGTAGAATTCATTTATGGGATTTTCTTTCTTTGTCCAGATCAGACTGATTTGCATCACTGGGCCCAGTCTCTTGTTGGCAGTGGAGAATACCATGATGCATCTCGTGAGCCACACACAGGGTAAAATTTTCTCCGCTCCCCAATCTTAGGTCAATTACATGACAGGTTGGTGTCTCAGTGTAGCTCTTTCTTAGGAAAGAATTTTCAAGATGTAATTCTGAATAGAAGTTTAAAGATATATGATAACATGTACAGTTAATGTGTCTGTGCTTTAGCATGTTGAAACCTGTAATACAAAATGCCTTATTTCAGACCTACATATCCAGCAAAGTTTAGTTTGTTCATTAGTTTGAGTTTTGTGTATTTGTTTGTATTTATATTCGCCTAACAGTTTCTCTCCTTGTTGGTGCTGTTATTACCTTAGTATTTGTATAATTCCTACAGCAATTGGTGGGTGTTGACTGGTGAAGAATAGGCTAAGGAGCAATACAATACCATCCTATGGCTATTTGAAAGGTAGCTACCCTACCAAGAAAAAAAATGAAAAACACCAACTGTTCTCATTAGCTTTTATTCACTTTGGTAAGTTTGCTGCATTTGGGGCTTGGACATAAATAAGGCTAGTAAGGTATATTTCAAGACTAGCTCACATTATAAAAACTTTAAAAAACAAGGCTCATTAATTCAGACAGTACATGTTATCTGTCAAGTATGTATTCAGAAAACATATTTAAACAGCCCTATGAAATGTGTGACAGGCAGAGGATTTCCGTAAAAAAAATGCATGTTTTATTAAATTTCTAAAACTATTCACATCTGTAATTACATGAGGAGCCCTTAAAACTAGATCTAAATAATCAATAACCCCCTGTATTTATTATCAAATGAAATCTGATTACTATGAAGTTACAGCTTATTAAAGTAGGGAGATAGTAATGAAATTTTCTTCTTCATTGAAAAAGGCTATCCTTGTGGTACACAGAAAAAAATACATAAGTGTGCTTTCAGAAAGAAAAAAAAAATCACCTTCTGAGGGGATAACCAGCATTTTTTCTGTGCCTTTTCTCTTTTTCCCTTTCACAACAAAATTTCTGTGTTTTCTATTTTCTTTAAATAAAACTCTATCCTTATATTAAAATCCAATGTTGATAAATATTAACTTAAAATGGAAGTATTAGCTTAAAATTAAATGGCTGTCAAGATACAGTATAACACAGCAGAAGCAGGCATAAGAAGCAGCAGGCAGAAGAAATAAAAACTTCATTATTATCTACTATTATTATGTGGTATTCTGTAGACATAGATTTAATTTAAAAATATGAACTCTTTCCTCTAAATGAATACAAAGACATATTTAATAAACCTAGTTTAGATAACTTTCCATTGTCTCTCACAGCCAACAAGATACTAATTTAATCCAATCCACAGTTTAATTACACACATAGTCTCAAAATTTTTAAACTGAACCTTTCTGTAACAGCCAAGACTATGACAAATCTGGGAGATGATATCTCTGTCCTTTTTGCTGGCTGGTGCAACAAGAGTAGCAGCAACAGAAGTAATAAGAACCAGGAACATTAACTGGAATGGTAAACAGCTATCTAGTCATGCATGTTGTAGGGTAAATGACTGTCACCACCTTTCCCTATGACATTTCTTATGACTATACTGCAAAGATTGTATTTTCTGTATAGATATGCTGTAATTCACACCAAAGCTTGACAGTTAGCGTATACACTTCCGGTTTTAAAGCAGCATGAAAATTTGTCCTGTTTAAGCACGTTACCAATACAATCCAAAAAAACACAGAAAAGTGTCTAGTGCAGCCAATGTTGGCAGCTGCTGTACAATAGCCCATTTTTCACCTGTGGGAGGAAAAACCCTCCTCACCCACCTAGAAAAGTTATAATCTTGTGGCAAATATCTGAAAACTGGCATCGCTGGTAGGAGGTCAAGTTACCACTGTTTATTGCTATCAGAAGTAATTTCCCCTCACTTTTTCATTCAGATTTTCTTTCCCTTTCCTTTCTGTCCTGGTTTTGGCTGGGACAGAGTTAATTTTCTTCCTAGTAGCTGGCATAGTGCTGTGTTTTGGATTTAGGATGAGAAGAATGTTGCTAACACGCGGATGTTTGAGTTGTTACCAAGCAGTGCTTACACCGGTCGAGCACTTTTCAGCCTTCCATGCTCTGCCAGGGGCACAAGAAGCCGGGAGGGGGTACAGCCAGGACAGCTGACCCCCACCGGCCAAAGAGGTATTGTCACGGATGGAATGAAAGAGGGGCAAAAATATAGATTATTGACATAAGACAGTGAATTAACGAAGTTCAAATGTAAATGTGACAGTGGTTTATAAGATTCAATGGCAAGGTACACTTGGTTATTTACTGCACAGAGGACAGGGTCAGACAAAGCTGTCAGGGAGACCCTCCCGTTGAGTCATGAGGTTCAGAAAAGTTCCCCTTGCTTTCTCCTTCCTCAGAGAGGACTCAAGGTGCAGCTGGATCCAATCCTAGTCCCAGACTTGGTCAACAGTTTCTGTCTAAAGGATTATATATGCGCAATCAATCCTTTATGACACTTAGCTAAGATTTTAAAGTTAGCATGCTGTTAGTCACTTACCGAGAATCTGTCGTGGTAAGGAATCTCTCAATCTCAGGGAGAAACCTTGAGAGGCGTCCCTGCTCAAGGGGAGATCCTGGTGTGCAGCCCACTGCCATGCAGGAGAGCTCAGAGGGTTCTTGGGCTGCTCACTACTTACAGGGGTAAGACGATTGACTTATAGTCATATTTGCATACCAAGCACAGATATGTTTCTTTACTGTGCTTAGGTGGACTCATTGTACAAATAGCCCTTGGTTATTAGATTATTATCTGTCTTCCCTGAATCCACTTTGAGCTGGATTCATCCACCATGACCAGATGCATCTATCATGATCACCACAGGTGGTTATCACTTGAGCAGGGTTATGGGAAGAGGTCAGGGGGTAGCACACCACCACAGGTATTCCATACCATATGATGTCATGCTCAGTATATAAACTGGAGGGAAATTGACCAGGCACCAGCAATTGCTGCTCAAGGATGGGCTGGGCATCAGTTGGTGGGCGGTGAGAGTATGTGCATCATATGTTTTGTATAG
Organism: Butorides virescens; assembly: GCA_017310255.1. Taxonomy (NCBI): domain Eukaryota; kingdom Metazoa; phylum Chordata; class Aves; order Pelecaniformes; family Ardeidae; genus Butorides; species Butorides virescens. The sequence continues at coordinate 66,565 of JADKXX010006643.1, read as the reverse complement.
TCTTTTATCTTTTTTTTTTTTTCTCTTCCTTTGCTGTCCTATTTAACTGTCTTTTCCTCAACCCATCAAATGGGCTTTACTTTATCCCCCCCAGGGATGGGGGACAGTGAATGAGTGGTGCTTGGTTGCTGGCTGGGGTTGAACCATGACACTTTCTTTACCGGGATTTTTGCAGTGAAAGTGACCTTTAGCAAGCAGTGCCAAAATAGCAGTGAACTAGGCAGAAAGCTGTTATTTTCTGGAGAGTCTTTGGTATGCTTCTGAGATGTGGACAGAGAGGGATCCTCATAAACTGTGACCTATGTAAAGCAGAAGGGTACAAATAGCAATTTCTGACAGCCTCCACCACCACGATTTCATTACCTTCTTCCTAATTTCCTCCCAAATTCTAGCTAGAGCATCCAGCCAACTCTTTTCATTCCTACAGTTCTCAAATTTGAATCAAGCAGACCTGTCACACTTACTCTTCACTTACATTTGGCCCCAACCCCCCACCCCGAGAACCTTCAAGGAGGATATTCATCATAGGATTTTTTTACACTTTTGCGTGACTAATTCAGTTCAAGGCAGGATATTTTGCAGCCTATTTTACTTCTTCAATTGCTGGGGGTCAGACTTCAGTATTTCAATGATACCTCAGTTACTATGCTCAGTTACCCCACTGAATTTATTTTCTGCAGTCAAGAAATATGATGCAATTTTAAATCTGTCAGGGTAGCAGAATCAGATCTTTAATTCAAGATTTTTCCAAGCAATGAAATATAAAAAGCCAAGTGATTTATTATTAGGTGTTCACTAAACATTAAAATATAAAGAAAACAATATTCTTGATTTTTTTATGTGTTTTACAAAATAGTTTCATCCTCACTGAGACAGAATGTGTTCATGTGTTCTGCTTCACAGATAAGATCTCTTTTCTTTAACTGTGGGTCCTTCTGACAGATAGGCAGGGAAAAAAGCGAAAGGCAGAAGCTACATGGGTTGAAAGTATGAATAGCTATTTAATGACAACAGAGAACCAGGCTTGTAGGATCTCTGAATCTAATCTAACTGCCAGTTGCAAGCACACACCTTTTTTTCTTGAGCTTTATGCTATTTGGAATTGCTTTTTCATGCTACCTTCCATGTTACACCAACAGTGTCTTTCACCTCATGTATAACCCAGCTCCTACAGTTGATCTTGTTTCATGGACGGTGTCCCACAGCTTTGCTGTTTATCTGCTTAATTCATTGAGAAATTATTACATCCCTGGCACTTGTATGCCCTTTCTATAGGAAGACAGTTCTCCTTAAGGTGGTTGTCATCCAACAGTGTGCAGTATTGTAAGCAGTATACAGCAGCTGAGCCAACAAACAAGGGCCAGTGACACTGAAAGGGACATTTTCTTTAGTGACGTAAGAAGATGGAAGGTAACTGTAGGTTGGAACATTTGTTCACATGTGAAATCTTTCATCATTACAGCTAACCACAAGTTTCTATAATGTCTTCTGACATACATTTTTTTGTAGTGCTTCTGAAAAGTCCTGGGTTTAGCTCTTTAACTCCACATTCTCAGAGTCCCTGTGAAAAGAGTAGGAGGCCTGTTGATAATCCAGATTTTCAGACACAGAATATGGGAAGCTTTGTGTGAGTCATCAGGTCACAGGATATATTACCAACAGTTATTATAGAAGTATACTTGTGAGAATTCCAGGACTTGGGATGGGATATTTCTCTGTTCTTCAGTAAAATGGTGAGGTTGAATAGCAAACAAAAGAAAACAAGTTCCTTGTGTAACTATAGTGATCTGATTTTGTAGTACATATGGCTTTAGGAAATCTTTGCAAGTATTGAAACTAAACTGAAGAATGGGATAAAAGTGCCCTGTGGGTTTCATTCAGAAATACCATATTAAATAGTCCCTTTTTTTTTTTTTCCCCAGGGGAAGAATTAGGAAAAAGCATTAAGAAAACTATAAAAATAACCAGTAAATAAGGAGTTTGTTGAATCATTTTCCTTTCTGCAAACAAATTTACAATGATCTGATAAAAATTCTCAAAATTAAAGAATGAAAGTGAAATAGAGAATAAAGGTGATGATCAGAAAGTCATCAATACAACATCAAAGCAACAGCTTAGCATATTTTAACATTTTGCTTAAAATATTTGTCAACTCTGGGCTCATTAAAATGATTTCTAGGAAATCAAAATGGTCAAGCACAAAGAAACAATGAAAGAAAAAAACTCTGTTATCTATAAACTCATTAGCTAGCTAGAATTTCATTTTAAAACAGGTATTTTATCGAAGTTCAGAATCCTTACCTAAAATCCTGTAAGTCTGGCGTTATACCATTGACAAAAGTGACCTGCAAAATAGAAAAAGAAAGGAAGTAATATATTGCCGTTTCTACTTTATTCATATATATGAAGTCATCCTTCAAGTTTCACACTTTAAAAAAAAAAAGGAAGTTGCTTTTTAAATGGTTTATTTTGAACTTTTTTCTGATGTTCACTGTACAATTTAACTGAGCAACATGAAATTTTGATTTTGTGAATTTTTCTTGAGAACTTCATAGTGTTCAGAGGTGAGGACTGAGTTTTCTCAGTCTGGCGCAAACAGGCTGCAACCAGAAAATCTTTTATCAATGGCACTTCTCTGTCAGCTGTTACATTTGAGTCAACAACAGAAGCATAATAATAAAAACACTGACTGAAGCAGTTGCAGCAAAAAACATTTCCTTCCTCACAGTGTTCTCTCAACTTCTGTGTCATTAAGCTCACCAATGATGAAATTTCTTCTAAGGCGAAGATGCCAAAGAGAAAAAGGCAGACAATCAACAACAACAAATTGTGTTAAATAAAAACAATAACCCGCCCCAACAAGTGACTTATGTCTAAAAAAGGAACACGTCAAAATAATTCTCAGAAGTAAAAATCAAAGAGCAAACTGTGACACATGGGAAGTACAGTCAGATAGCATCTTGAAAACTGCAACCCTGATTTTTGACGAAGGGAAGAGATACACCAGTAATTATCCAATTAAAACTTGAAATATTTCTCCTTATATTTCATATATCTAGATGTATGATGCCATGTGAAATGGTCGCTTGATGTTTATTATGCCAGTGAAACAAATATGACAAAGTCTCATAGTAAAATTTCTCCTTTAAGGTGGTGAAACAATTGTCATGGGTATTCTAAAGAACCAAATTTCTAGACAATAGCTTAAAAAGTTGAGAGACGATGCTAGCTCAGGGTCAGTCAGCCAAGGCAGTGCGGGCAGGTTCCCTTCACATAAAAAACTGCTTAAAACATAGCATGAAAATTGCCAAGTAATGCTGCTAAAGCATGTAACAAAACCACATTTTGGAGCTCTTGGATTTACATTTAGAAAAAAAGAAAATAATTTAAGATATTGTGAGAAAGGCACTGACATGAAGTGGACAATTTCTGATAAACCAGATGACGGTCCAGGCTTGTCCAGCCTAGAGGATATGGCCATTCTCCAGTCTTTAAATTCTTTATCTGCTTGGGAATTTTAATTTCCTAAAAGATGACTACAAGTATGGTTAGCTTAGCAAAAATTGCTGTTGAATACCATAATGCTTGCTATAAAGCACATGAAGTCCTTTAAATGCATATTCAGTGCTGCAGATGGCTTTGCTAATTTCTGTTACTGGCTCCAAGTCAGGGCAGGAGGTGTTGCAGCCTCACTGATTTCCTATATTAAAAAAATGGTGCTTGGTTGCTCTCCTGACTGCATCTCTTTTTAAATTGTTTGTCTAAATCAGGAGCAAAGGACCTTGTGAATGAAAAAAAGAATTGTGCAAAATGCACATGAATGGTTAGACTGTTTCTGTGTGTTTCACCTAAATGAAATGCTGTTTGTGTGTTATATTTTGTTATGCTTTTCATACTTGTTTCATTGAAATGGCTTGTGGCATCTCCCAGCAGCTTCTCACACATGCATCTGCAATTTGGTGATGTGGAGGAAGGGTACCTAATCATCATTTGGCTTCTAAACGAGGATTTTAAGTTTTTGCAAGATGAGAGCATAGATTGATCTTTTTGCATTCCCTAGGAGCTGTTCATAGAGCCAGCACCATATTTTATCCTGGATGATTTCAGTACCAAAGCTTCTAAACAGAGATCACATCATCTACTACTGAAATTTATCTGTTCTTTATATAAAATGAAAAAACTGCTTAGTGTGGCACAGTAAAGAAATGGGGCAGGCAGTTAATGCAGACCAAGGAGGCCTGAATAAAATAGCGTTGCCACTCCAGCACATGCTTTGCAATGAGAAGAAAACTGATATCCATATGAGGCTACCTCTTCTGGAAGATAAAAATTCTATACACAGCTTCATTTTCCAGTGACTTTCACTGTGGACTTCTACAGGAGGGACTGCTTGCTGCTGAGCTGCGCTACTCTTCCCTTTCTATGGCGTTCCAGAAAACACTGTGTTTCCAAGGAGTTCTTCAACCTTCGCAGCTACGAGTTCCCCCAGATCTTTGCACCCACCAGCTACTGGTAAGCTCAAGACAGCTACACAACTGTGTGCCTTTTGGGGAAGCTGAGATATCAAACACATTACCACATAAACTGCATTGTCTTTCACCTACAGGATCTACTTTGCTACATTAGAGCACTGTGGTTCCTAAAAGCTGTATTTTAATGAGATTTGAATCAGTTAAGAGCAATGATTTGACTACTGCACATACAACAACAACAAAAAAAAGAAAACAAAAAAATATTTGAAATATCTTCAAATAGTTCAGCTAAATTTAGCTACAGAAGGTAATGAAAAGCAGTGACCAGAGACGTTACAAACAAAAATCTCAAGCCACACAAAGCTTAAATTTTCACCTTATAGACTGTTACAAAATTATTCACACCAAAGGTATTTAAGCTCTGATAGGAACAAGCTTAATGTAAGAAGGCTGAGGAAATTTGTTGACCTTCTAATAAGAACCGTAATCCTTGTGGGTAATCTTTGATTTGAAACAAGCTGGATTGATCAGGCTCCAAAAAACCCACAGAGCCTCAAGCATTAAAATACTACTTTTTTTCATGGAATTTTAGGTCCAGATAAAGGATATTTGTAATTATGGAGTCAAATCAGGGCTTATTAGCATACAGTGTTTTATGTAAAAGTAAAAAAAAAAAAAAAAAAAAGTTTTATGTAAAATTCCCTTCAATTAAACCATTGTATTGCAAATTTCAGAGAAAACCACATTTTTCTGCATGGAGAAGAAAGTATGAAGTACCAGTCCTGAGTTTTTGAGTAGCAATAGAAGTTTAACTGACGAGTGGCATAAGGAACCTTATGAGATGTGTTCAAATGATGGAATCAAAAGGGAAGGGAAGATCTTTCCCAAGAAGAGAGGGGTTTCTTACCATATTGCAGTTTTTTTCTAGAAACCAGAGAATAATATAGCCTGAAAAGAGCGCAATTTTGGACAGTGGGTGACAGATAGAAATAAGAGTTAAACAAACTTTAACCTAACTAATAAACACCACTGACTTCTTTGAAGATAACAGATAAATTAATACATTAGAATCTAATAGGTTAATCTGTCATTAAGATGCCCAAGAGGTAAATAATGTCACTTTTCACCTCATGTACACTTCGCTGATATGTTTCTGCTGTTTCAGAGGATAGTCTGGTTCTCTGAAAGCAAGTTGACCCTCTTGACTTCTCTCAACCTGCCATAATGGTGTCAGACGTTACGGGAGGAGTAGCCTGTTAAGGGAGGAGTCAGACATCAGGGAGAAGAAGCCTGCAAGAAGGACAAGGCTGCAGCTCTTTCCAGCTCCCACAGGATAAACCTGGTCTGATCCCATAGTTGAGCCTGTTCTGGGCCTGGGGTTGGACTGGACACGACCCCTGAGGTCCCTGCTGGCCTGAGTCTGCAATTCTGATGTTGTATGACTCATATTTTCTTGAGGTTAAATCCCACTGCAGATTACAGTCTTCTAAAAGCTCTTCCTTTCTATTTTTAAATAAACAGATCTGCGAAGGCATGATCAGCAGCTGAGCATGCCAGTGCGGTGCACAGGGTGGGGTCCTGAACGACGGGAACCTCTGGAGCAGCTGAGAGAGCTACCAGGAGCCTGCAGCTCATGCATTTTCATCTCCAGGCATGCTCTCATCTACATACGGCTCTGTAAAACGGTCAAGCTTCCAAATACAAGAAGCATTATTATATGCTTCTCTGAGGGTTTTGAAAGGGAACAACAAAGTCCCACTACCCCCAAGTGCGGAGTGTAGCACAGGCCTGCTGATGGTCTACCAGGAGCCCAGTGACCTCTAAGTGAGTTTGCACATGAGGCAGGTTTATGGGCAAGATGGGAGGCCAAATCTGTCTGACTCAGTGATTCAGAAGGAAACAGAAGGTTCATTCCCATCTGACGAAAGAACATTCACCCTCTTTTGGAGCCCCTTCACACACTAAAGCTTGTTTCTCATATATGCTCTAAAACTGACAACTCTATTTCACACAAACAGATAAAGGGGACTAGTATTTCTGGCTCATTACCGACTTTTGATTGATTCTAGACATGTCAGTAACCAATTACTTGAGGGTGAATTTCCAATTACTTTAGGGGTTTGGGTGAATTGACCCTAGACCTGTCATTGATGGATTCAGTGATGCTTAGCTTCTCATTTAGCTCCCAATAATATTACATCTTTTCCCCATAATATTACAATGTATCATTACTGACTTATACAAACTCTCCTCTCTCTAAGGCATGTATTTTAATAATTTTCTTATCACAAATATTCCAACTATTTAGTGGGATACTGTTGTTTTTCTTTTGAGATGGATGAAATCCGAAGAGTTAATTTATTACTCTAGCATTTCACAAACTGTCTCTTGACAAAAATAATTGTGTAAAAGTGTTGCTGTACAAATGCAGACACACCCACAAATACAGAGTTTTAGTATTCTGCATGCAGTACTAGCATTTTCAAAGTGTTATTATAGTTAGCAACTCATTTCACTGGTTTTCAGTGGGACAGACAGCTAATTCCCATAAACTCCTTTGCACATATTTATTTTGTGTTATTGCCAGGCCACTTTTCACAGAATGCTGGCAATATGGTAGTTATTTTTTTCTGAATGGTTCCTCAAACACTGAAAACTTTCTTAAAGGTTGTGGGTTTATACAGAAACATATTCTTGTTCTTTACGATTGTAATAGAACATTAGTTTGAAAAGTACAGTTAACAAAGAAACTTTTTTTTACCAGAAAATGTACATGACTGAGCTTTGAGCTATATATTTAAATGTGTTCTCCAGAGTCTGGGAGTTAAAGAGATCATTCTTAACAAATACTCATAACACTGTTAGACCAGAGAAAATGCATGATATAAATGTTTTCAAGGATTTTATGAAGCAGTGATTTACCTAATTTTCGTTACCTTCCACTTATGAAAACAGAATGTTAAACAACAAAATTTCAAGTGGAAGGGCAATTGAAGACTGAAAAAATCAAAGCAATGAATAATCTGTTTCACAAATCTCAGAAACAGACTTCAACTCACAGAACCACATTGTGAAGGTGTGTAGATATCTGACTCTCACTTAAATCTGCAAAAAGGTGGCATCTTCTAAATTCTCAATTCCTTAAAGATATAAACATTTTAATTACTAAAATACTGTTGTCATTCAAAGGCTAGTAGAAACATTCCTGCTTGCAGTCATTATAGCATAAAATAAAGACTCAGTGTTCAAAGTTTACTTAAAGCTGTCTGAATTATTGTCATATACTGGTGTATTTAAATCAACAAGGCTGAATCACCTCCTGCTTTAATCATAGAAAAGAATAACAAAAAAAAAAAAAAAAGAGATCAGAGATCTCTTAGGGACTCCAAATGAAGGTGCCAATCAACTACTTCACTCCTAAGTATCTTGATAGTAAGTAGTATCTTGATAGCAAGTAGGATCTTGAGTAATAGTTGTAGACAGCTAGGTTTTGTTTTAATTCCTTACTACTAATTTCAACTATTTACCAAACTATTTACTATCAGGGTACACAGGAGAGTAGTAGATGATCTGCACCTACTTGTTTATTTGAATTATCTAAGAGATCCCTTATTTAGTTCCATGCTAAAGGTAGAATTAAAAAAAAAAAAAAAACAAAACCCACTTTAGTCTTTGTTGCACATAAATTTAAACATGTTTCCTTAGTCTAACCCATCATTAGAAGGGTTTAGTGCTAGCAGTAATATTTATAGCACTATATGCAAGGGTTTCTTCCTATTAGTCACATGGGCATTTTAATGTGAAGATTAATTTTTAATAACTCATCTGTCTGTAACTCTTGCATTATTACAGATGCCAAACCTGACTGTCCTAGAGAGAAAAGAAAGACCTGTTATTTGTTTTAATGTAGGACAGATTTTATCAGTTACCCTGTGCTTTTTGGGTTTGGGCTTTTGTCTTTAAGCACAAATATTAGCCACCAAATTATCAGTCAAGACCACTGGCTTAGGTGTCCTAACCTTTCTAGGGTCTAAAAGCAGAAATATGTGAGAAGTTAGAAACCAGACAGGAACGTAAAGACTTTTCAAGGTTGTTTTCTGTTTCTAAGCAGTACTGTATAATAGCCTTTAACAAAGTAAAAACACTGAGATAGTAGGCCTTTGTGCTCCAAACCTAACTTTAAATATAGCACTGCCATTATCTCATAGATAAATGGGAGGTCTAAATAGAAGTTAAAAGCACAAAAGGAGAAAACAGAGAATATGGTGTGGGAGTCCTATATAATGTGCAGTATGATCTTTTTGAATTCTTTCCTTTGGGTGTTTAAAATATTTTCACTACAACCTTTATTCCATTAAACAGAGTAAGTATTATGGTACAGAACAGGTGGCACATTAACGCCTTTGATCATACTATAAACCACATCTCTGTTCCATAACAGACTATTGGAAATGTAATGAAAACATAATGATGGCAAAGTTTTCACTTACCAACTGGTAGCATGTAACACAGCTCATTGGACTGTAGTGTAAAATGTTGCCAAGACAAAGAGAAACAGATAGGTTTATAGTTGCGAGAAATCTGCTCTATTTCCAGCCATGAAGCTACCTGAGGTGTGTTCCATATTTAACATTTCAAAATCAAATGTTTCACCTTATATAGCTTACATGGAAGACTATTAGAGCTACTATTGGAAAAGTAATTAATTTAACCTTTTCTGTATGTTCCTTGAGACCTGCTGTTTAGGCTTTTATGATATTTCATCCGCATCTAATTCATACATATCAACTACAGGACATCAAACCAGTTAGGAACCAAATAAATTCAACAAAGTTTACTTCTTCTATTCTGTTCCACTGTTTAGAAGCTGTGTGCTTCAGCAATGATCAAAATTAGAAGTACTGAAAGAAATGTTCACCCATGTCATCCCTAGTCTCACTAGGAGAAGGAAATCAGAATTCTCTGTGTTTGCTCTTTTGAGATGCTTGAAAAGTCAAGGTCCTGGTAAGCGTTTTTTTTAAATTATTATTCACTTCTGTGAGCATATTCTGATCTCCTGTTCCTAATCTTCAGGACTCCAAGTGGTCCAATAAATACCCAAATTTGTTGGGAATAGAAAGTCTTTAATGAAGTACCAGTGAAGGTGCCTTATTACTTCTGAAAAAAAACAAAGTGCAAAAAGAGGTGACATAGCTTGAATGTTTTCTCAAATCTGGTATGAAAACTGTCTATGGGTATCCAAAACATCAACATTTAACTCTACAGAAGCAAGAAAAGAAAATGGTGAAGTGTCACTGTGTCACCATATATAGGACCCATGCTGTTTATGCTTTCTCTCCTAGACTCTTAACTCCCTCTGTTCACATGATATTCTCTCTAGAATATATACCCTGTAATATATCACTCTAGGGACACCCTGTTAGTTATTGGTTTCTTATCAAACCACAACACAGAACAAAAAGACTCTCCTGGTTTGTCAGTGCTCCTTTTTGCTCTACATACATTTTTTTTTTTTTTCTACAGCGTAGAAACAGAGGAACACCTGAAGACCTCATATAAGAGATTTCTTTTTTTTTCATTTTAAAGGAAGAGTATCATTTTTTAAAACAAAAAAAGAAAAATGGCTGATGTCATGAATGCTAATTTGCAGTTATAAACAAATGCCAACACAATACAAGTATATCATATAGCCAGTGCCATACATAATTCTGCATGGATGTATGTATATATGTGTATAAAACAAATTAGAGGTTTGCATATATAGAGATTTGTGTGTATGTAACCCAAGATATAAATACTTTTATATATGTATGTATTATAGTACTTGCATAGAGTTTCCTCTTAGAGGATCTCAGAAGCACCTTATAGACTTCATCAAATTACTGGGAACCAAGACACAAGTTGATAAGGTCTCAGAGGAGACCTTATCACCCTCTACAGCTGCCTGAAAGGAGGTTGTAGTGAGGTGGGGGTCGGTTTCTTCTCCCAAGTAACAAGGAATAGGATGAGAGGAAATGGCCTCAAGTTGTGCCACGGGAGCTTTAGACTGAAGATTAGGAAAGATTTCTTCACTGAAAGGGTTGTCAAACATTGGAACGGGCTTCCCAGGGAAGTGGTTGAGTCCCCATCCCTGGAGGTATTTAAAAGATGTGTAGAGGTGGTGTTTAGGGACATGATTTAGATGTGGGATGGCAGTGTTAGGTTTATGGTTGGACTTTATGATCTTAAGGGTGTTTTCCAACCTAAATTATTCTATGATTCTATGAAGAATCCTCAGATGTCTTTAAAGGAAAAGCCACCTTGTTTTTTTTATCCCATTCCTCATCTGCCTTTAAAAGCTTCCAGCCTCAGGATGAATGGCATAAAAGTTGAGTAGTTAGAAAATAAAACTATAGCATTCATTACAAAGAAACTATAAGAGCTACTGTTCCACAAAGCAAATTTGGGTTATAGTAAAGATACTGAGATAAAACTACAGTATAGTTTATTTGTATTTATAACTATAATAAACTTGTCGTAACCACAGTAACAAAGATCATCTTGAAATAAAATATCTCAGGCCATGATTTTATATTAGCATTTCTATAGTTACCATGGTTTTACTACAATTTGTATAATCCAAATATAATTTTATGAAGGGAAAAAAATAAGGGTATTGTGAACAATATCTGAAAACAGGAACATTAGTTTTACTGTTGAAAGAGCAGTAGTGGCATTTAGTGGCTCCAACTATTGAATGATAAATGTTGTTAAAATTATTTTGAAGATTCTATATACAGAACCTTTAAGAACATTTATTTTTACCTTCCTTGAAATTGCAATTAAATGCAATGATTTCATTAAAACTATTTGGGTTTTACCAAAGCAAAGAAATTCCTCAACACCCTTATCTAGCACAATTTCTTTTCATTAAAATATACTAAGTAGACTGTTAACTAAACTGATATATTCTAGGCACTTGACAGTGCTGTATTTGTCTTTGGATTTTACACAGGTACGTAGCAGCTATTTCACATTTGCAGGATAAATTCCTAAGGAGAGAAAAGGTTTATTGTCTCGGTAGATGCCACTGTACTCTCAAATGCTCCTAAATTAGGCCTGTGGACAAGAGCTACCTTGAGTTTTCAACACCCTCTTGTTTCTTTCTAAGCATCACCTTTTGTCTGATTTAGTCCTTCAACCTTCTAAAAAAACCTGCAGAGAAAATTTTTCTCCTACAGAGGTGAAGTACCCCAAGATTTTTCATTCCCCAGGGTGAGGGGTCCATAACTTACCTTCTCCTGCTTTTGCAGTGAGTCAGAGCAAAAGATTCCCTGGGCTAAAATTTGAACTTGACATCATTACGTTTTTCAGCCCAACTTTATGAAAGCCACCCAAAATTCCACCTTAAGCCTCTAAAATGAATACCTTGAGAATCACCTATAGGACTTCTCCTACATAGTAATCTTTCATTCCTTAAACATAATCTGCTTTCCTTGTACCAGCAAAAGACATATTTACACCAGCTAACTTTTTTCCCCTTTTCTTCAGTAGAAGAGTCTTTCAGATATAATGCATAAGAGCACAGCTGGATGTCTATAAAAAGAGAGGAAGGCTTCCCACTGACTGCAGCATAAAAGCCAAGGTCTCCTGAGTGTTCCAACAAGAGGCTTAAAATATCACCTGTAAGTAGAAAAAAAATATGCAATTTTTAATACAAATTCAGCACATGTATAACCATAAAAAAAAGTTAAAAATTGTGGGAAAAGGCAGGATTTTTCAATGTAATCCATTTAACTCTTTTCTCAAAAGTGTCAGGTGTCTATTGACTCCACTTGCAAAAGGTCTATGAAGTGTTTTGGAAAAAAAATGAATGAAAATGTGTGTGACAGTGGAAGGAAGCCCTTTGCAGCCCAATCACTATTTTCTCTTTCAGGTGAAACTTTCAAAACAAGTTGGCTCATTAATGTGTACATAAAAGGTGCATTCATGCCTTTGCAGCGAATTTTGTGAAATTATTTTTCTTGTGTATTTATGAAAGCACAAGTTATAAAGTAACTGGCTGTGGTGTCAAAAATGCGAGTGTGTTATCATGAAATGAAATTAAGAGGCTAAAGTCAGGCTAGTAGAAAATACTTGTTAATATTGGGTATTTCAGATATTATGGAAAATAGTACATAAAATAAAGATCAAGTTTGGTCCAAAGTGAAAATTTCTCTGCAAAGAAAGACTTGAGTACTTCTAACTGCCAAAATTTAATGAGAAGGAGGATGTTGCGTAATGTAGCTGTAAAAAATGAAAAGGTCTTGCCACCCAGAGTACAGACATTAATATCAGAACAGTCAATTACTTCTGAGCAGCTGAGCAAAGTCTGCTAACTTCTGCTAACTCGAACAATGTCACAATCCTATTTTGTTACTTCTGAGAAGTCAACGAAGAAATTTTAACCACCAAATTTACTTTTGTTCAGTCACACAGGTAGGAAATACCTAGATGATGAAAAACCCATGAAAACCCCCAGCTTTTAAGCACTGCATTGTGTAAGAAGAAGAAGCTTTAAAACATTTGAGAAGGAAGTGGGAGGAAAGAAAGGAGGACTTTGGAAACCTTCTTTCAAAGTTTAATTTAAAACACCATTTGAGATTTAAACAATTCCTTGCAGCCAGCAAGTCTTGTAAACAGCAACACTGTAATATATGTACATCAGGAAGAAAAGGTTAAACTAATCATAAATGAAAAGTAAATTACTTCATAATATTCATGACCAAAGTAAAAGATTAAATAGTGCAAACCATGTATTTAGGGTATGAGGAAATTATCTATTACTGTGTTTCTTGAGCTAAAAGATGGAAGACAACAGGGTAAAGATGACTTTCTACTGTTTCTGTGCACTCCCACTCTTCACTTGAACCTTCAAATTATAAGACAACTCCAATTTAGGATCTGTGTCTTCTTCAGTGGCACTCAAAATGCAGGCAGAAGGCAAGAATATGAGGAGTTATGTCTTTGTTTTTTCCAGAAAAAGCCTTCACTGGAGGTTGAATGTGGTACAACAAAAATTCATGGCACTAGGTTCCCAAGAAGAAATCTGTTCTGAATCTATCAGAGATTGCAGTATTTCATGTTTTTCATTGTGGGACAGTGGGGACCCAACCACTTCCCTTTCAAATAACCTGAACAAGAATGTTTTACTAGAAATGAACCACTGGAAAGCAAAATATGTCTGACTTCTGTGAATATCCTATCCTTCCTCTTAGGGAATAAAAGAAACCACATTGTTAGTGATGGGAAGTGACAGAGGTGGAGAGGTTGTAATAGCTTCTAGAAAGGCATAAAGCAAGCAAAGTCAAAAAGGGTGGGGAGGGGGACAGGATCAGGTGTGTGGAACCAGGAAAACAAGGTTTATGAATAAGTTCCTCCTGGAATCACCAAAGAAGCTGGGTAAAATGGGTAATTTTGTGATGCTTTTAAAAACAGTTGTAGAGCTTCCAGCAATATTTGTTTTTTGTTCTATTCCAATAGAGAAATTTGGGGTAAAAGTTATTCCAAGTATATCTTTAATGACTCATTTATATACAAAGGTGCACAAGGCTATGGCCTTCTTATCCTAGGCTAGAACACCTACAAATAAAGCTTGTCAGAGAGGTCTGATTAGGAACCCCTCAGCAGGGATACCTTTGTATTTAGCCAAGCCTTGAACTGCAGAATGACCCTTCAATACCTAATGCATCCATTGACTTAACACTGTATCAGACCCATGATTTTAACCTGACAGTGCCCCTTTAATTGGCTTATCACTAATTTAAATTGGTCATTAATCTATTGCATTGTTTATGTAGCACATTTTCCAGCAATTCGTTTGATTTTGCCACGCTGCTATTTCTTTACATAAATCATTTTTATCCGAACACTTGTTTTCAGCACAGCCAGGAAAAATTTCACTAAGAGAAAATCATTCTGACACTGCAGCAAATGGGTGACTTCTCAGGTATTTATTATCTTTGGTTAGCACTTTGACACCCACTGCCAGTGAAGCAGCAAAGCAGTCGCAGTGTCTTGGGTAATTAGTTCATAGTAGTGAATCAAAGCTACGTATTTCTACTCCCAGAATCTACAAAAGAAGGATGTGTGAGGGGGAGAGTGTATGTGTTTATGTGTGTCTGCGCATGTATTGGGGAATATGTGTTTGTGCATGCATGAGAGAGGGGAAAAAACCTGGCAACCCCAACCCTGCACGTATTATCATGTGATCTGCCTCATTTCTCTCTATCCATCTTGCCTTATTGGAAGCTCCTTAATTGACGAATGAGGACTTTATCAAGCCTGGCAGGAGTCGTTATGTCTGTGATTTTCCTTGAAATGTATCTGTCATGCAGCTCAAAATTAAATCGCCGGTTTTGGGCCTAACCAGAGACAGGGCAGTGACTCAAAGCACTCAGAAGGGAATGAATGATTAATGGAGTTTATAGACAGAATAGCACTTTCTCTGTCTCATGTGCTTTTTGTATGTAATCTCCAGTGGTTCAACTTTGGATGAATCTAATGAAAAAGGACTGAATGTTTTCCACCTTCTCTTCAGAGCATGCTGTACAATTTATCCACTGACAAAATGTGCTAATGAAATGTCACCTTGGACAGCTCACTAAAGGATTGATGGGCTGAAAGTTTTGCACTTTATTTAACTTTTGCAGGAAAAATGAATAAGTCCTCCAATCTCTGTATGATATAGAGATCCATTATGGTTTCCCACTCAGGAAGGAGTAGCTGCACTGGGATGGAAAAGGAGGCTATGGCAAAGAGGTGAGAGTAACGTAAAACAAATAATTACATAAAAAGCTGGGGTGTACGGCTTCATTGCACTCACAGACATAAATTATAGTTGAGCTGCATCACTTTTTAAAACTTCTTTATTACCTCTGCGCTTCAGTATTACCTCTGCACTTTATGAAATAACATCAGTCTTACAAATCTAGTAATTCTATTTACCTGATTGAAATATCATTTAAAAAATCCAAACAGTGATTCCAGCCTTCTCCCCATATACCAGCCTTTTACATCTCTTCACCCTGGGGTTATATCCAATGCTTTCAAACTTCCTTAAGATCAATGAACAATGAGTTATTATATGAATTTTATTATGTCATTCTAGTATGCTGCATATGCTGACTTTTCCTAAGAATAAAACAAAAACAAAAACAAAACCAACAAAAACCCCAACAACCAGAACATTACCTGAGTGCTAGGTATTCACCATTGTTATCTAGGAAGTCCCTTTATATTTTTTGCCTTACACCCTTTTCACTTCCTCTTTTTTTTTAGAAGCATGTATAACTTGCCTAGCCAGAGAAAAGATCTGGGACCAGATGTACAACCAGTGTAATGTAATAAAGGAACTGCTACCTTCCCAATCCAGACATATGAATATTCTTCCACTTAGGTCTTTGTTCCTATTATACAGTAAACTCTTTGGGTCAGGACACAGATCCTTTCATTAGCGATGTAACAAATGTACTTTATGCTGCTAAAAAAGTACTAATGTTGCTACTTTATATTCATTACAATTTATAGATATTTGTACCATAGATATTTTTTCCAGTACACAAGCATTCACATATTCTTCAAAATTTTAGTCTTTCCAGGAGAAAATAGGACCAGCTCACAAAGCTGGTATCTGCTGGTTGTAAATTTGTTGTCTCCCTCCTGAAGCCGATTGCTATTCATCCAGGATGCATGTGTCTTGTTCTCAGGATTATGCAAGCTGCCGTATGCCCACCTCACTGTGACCCAACTCCAGAAGACACAAATTGTATCTAGCAATTTTTTCCACGCAGAAATTCTGCAGAGGAGCATGCAAACAGGATTCTGCCCTCAAAACATTCTTCAGTCCAGCATTAACATTAGGGGTTTTCCTCATCTCCAAATTGAGAGACATCCTTGCTCCTACTCCAAGCAACAGTGACCTTCAGCGACATTTCTTTTAACCTTTCTTTCTCCCAAGGACTACATCTTTTAGACACGGGGAAAAAAGGAGAAAAAATCCAAGGACAAGCCAAAGAGTCCTGGGAAATTAATTATTTTCTCTGTCCCTCTGTTTAGCCATTTGCAGTCAGTTTCCTGCCTCACAGTGACACGCTGCAGCTTTAAGACTGTCAGATGTCAAAAAACCACACTGACAAAGGAATGTCCCTTACATCCACTACAGCTGGTAACCCTGTGCAAAGGAGGCTTCCTTACCTGGACAGAACAAGCTTTAAATAAATGTTAGGATAAGTATTAAGCTGTCCTTTTTCCTTTACTCAAGACCTTCAAAATGAGCTAACAGAGGGACACCTTCTCGAGACAGTGACACGCCTCATATCTCTGCTTCCTGAAACCCAGCTCTTTCCAGCTGTTTTCCCAGAAATGCCCCAAGTCATGTCAGACAAAAGTTGAATGTGTTAGTTTGTACATTTTTTTCCCACATATAAATGTTCTACTTTGGACACAACTGTGTTCTCTAAAACAGTGGCTGCTGTATAGCATTTAGGGAAGGAAATCTGGTGTTTCCCATAAGATTTTTTAGTTTTGCTAGTATCAGCAAAATTGTACTAAATATGAGACACTTTTCATATAGATACCACATCCCATAAGCACCACCTGAGAGGTAAAATATTGAATTTCACCTCAGTTAGAGATAAGGCTTAAACAGCAGGAGGCACCATGAAAGAAATGCCCCCCCCGCCCCCGGCCCCCAGCGACTGTCTGCTCTGTGTTGGTCCATGCTCCTGCTGTTCCTGGGTCACTTCAACACCCACCTCTCCTACTCCCCAAACCTTTTTCTGGGCTGTTTATACATTGTCATTCAGATCCACAGTAAAAGCCACTGAGCATGGGGGGATCTTCTATACAAGAAACACTTGCTTTAGTTGTATTGCCTGTAAAAAACAGCTTTTAAAAAAGGAACTGATTTAAACACTGAAATATGTGCTAACCACACAGTCTACATGTGTTCTCTCTCAGTTAGTCCTTCACTAGTCACTCAAGGTTTATTCTTAATGAGGGAGTAGGATGCAAACATGAAACTTTTCACAGAGCAAACTATTTTCTTGCCTTGCTTCCCCTTGCTTTCCTTACATCATGCAAGCATATTTCCAGGCACTCCAGAGCTTAATGTTTTTAAATTATAATTGCATAAAAATACCTTTATCATTAAAAATATATCCATATACTCAGTAAAGGGCTCAGAAAGGTAATAGATTGCTTCCTTTAGCATGGCAGCTGCTTATTTCCCTAATCATAGTGGATTTGTTAATACAGTGAGTTTCCTAGCTGCCCATTTCTTGCTTCCTTTGGTTGCTTCTCTGATTATAGGCTCCCTGGGGCAGACACTAACTATTCTTCTGATGTGCACATGTCAAGAACAAGTGGAATCATGACCAGGTTCTCTTGGCACTATCACAATAAAAAACTATAATAATTAGAGTAATAAGAATTAGTTCAGGATTTCAGATTGCAACTACTAACAGTTGGTTTGGAAATGAGACACTATTTGTCTTTGATTGGCAGATTATCTGCCATAATCAGCTTTCCCACACCATTAACTGTATCAGCAGCAATATCACCCGGCAGGATATCCTTTAATGTTTTATGATGTATATGTGTGTCAAAAGCGAACTAAACCTCTGACGTGCTACCTTTTCTGCAAAGGCATGTTACACACATTTGCCTCTGTTTACCTGCACATGCACCACATGATGTCCTTGAATACAGGGGGACAAAGATCCTGTCTCATGCAGGTCCATGGATGCAAAAGGGGTGAAAACAATTTGGTTCATTGAACATACGCTGCTATTGCCAATTGCTTTCAAATAACAGAAAAAAAGAAAATCCATGCTGAACTGCTCAGTGGGCTACCTGAAAGACAAAGGTGAGGATAAGAATAGCTCATCTCGTTCTGCTATACCCGTGATACTGCAAAGCTTTTAGATGGTAGTGTTATCTTACATATTACTAATGTATAAAGTCTTGGAATATTCATGCACAGCTGGGTGAGTTAAGGACTAAATTAAAGAAGAGCATCTCCTCTGAAGGGTCTTGCATGACAAGTTAAATATAATCTTCAATTTTATTTTACAGCAATTTTTACAGCATTGTTTCTCTGATGTGTATTGTGTTTAAAAAAAGGATCAGAAGTCAAAAATGTCAAGAAATATTCCCCAACATTATCTTATGTAATTCATGCATCTATGCAGTCTCCATTCTACCATACATAGAAGGAAAATTTTAATAAATAATTCTGTAACTATAGACTATATCCAATGCAAACACACAGAGCCAGGATTATGGTTGCCCCAAGTACAGCTTCAGTATTATTGAAGTAAATCACATTATGCTAAACACTAAGACAGACATTAGCAATATCAAAAGGAATTTGGAATTCACATATTTTGAGCACTGCTTGCAAATTACGAACCTTAGGAAACAGTATGTGTCATATAAGCCTTGGGTTCAGTCCTACAATCCCTACTTGTTCCTTTGCTGGCAGAGAAAGCTGTTGTGTGGCATGGTCTGCTTCAGCACACCCTCATGCAGACCACTGTGGAGCTCCTACAGAAGCTTAATGGAAACATTAGTTGTTCTCCCCTAGGAAAGAAAAGAAGCCATAGAGAAACAAAAGCTCTCTCAGTCAAGGGCTGAATACTTCTCTGAACATGACACTTCTGATTTAGGTGGGGTAGAAACTCTTTTGATATCAGATTAATTTAGCCAACTGGAGTCAATCAGCTGCTTGTTAGCAGTGTTGTCAGTATATAAGAAAGTCTCCATTACTACTCATGAAGACATTTAATGGAAGAAAAGTGAACAAACAGCAAGTGTTGCTATGGACAACTCTTTAGCAGGATACTTTATTACCTTTGCAGAGAGAACTATTCTATATAGGGCTACAATGATGACAAGGGGACTGGAGCATCTCTCCTACGAGAAATGGCTGAGAGAGCTGGGCTTGCTTAGCCTGAAGAAAAGGCTGAGAGTGGATCTCATAAATACTTACAAATATCTTAAGGGTGGATGTCAGAAGGGCGGAGCCAGACTCTTCTCAGTGGTGCCCAGAGACAGGACAAGGGGCAATGGGCATAAACTGAAGCATAAGAGGTTTCAGTTGAATCTGAGGAAAAACTTCTTTACTTTGAGGGTGACAGAGCACTGGAACAGGCTGCCCAGGGGCATTGTGGACTTTCCTTCTTTGGAGATATTCAAAGCCTGCCTGGACAATGTCCTGTGCAACCTGCTCTGGGTGATCCTGCTTTAGCAGGGGGGTTGGACCAGATGACACCCTTTTTTTGCTTTTTTGAAGACTCTTTTACTTCACTGAGAAGTTGGTGCTCATTCATGTAAAATCAGTTCAGTATTTATTTTCTCCTTGATTTTTTTGTTCATGCTTTACTTAGGGTCCAGTACTAAACCACTATCCTATTACCTAATATTACATACATACAATAATGAGATTTCTCTTACTGCATGTAAGCATCCCCTATTTATGTTTTATTCTTGTGAGAGAAGAAGGAGAATCTCTAAAATTTAGTATTGAAGTCTAGCAAGATAAGAGTCAAAGTACCTATAAACTCTGAATGTCCAAGTCAAAGTATGTATAACTTGGGGTTTTTTTTAGATTCAGTAACAATAGCACTTAACATATTTAAAACATAGCTTGTGTTTGTTTCCATTTTAGCTGCAAGCACTCAGCACTTCTGCAAATCAGATTTCAGGACTCCAGTCAGGCATTCAAAAAAATGAGGCACACCAAATCAGTTTGGTTTAATTTTGTGATAGGGATGGAATTAAATTCTCAGTAAAGGTTTCAGTTGCCTTGACTATTGCTTATCTCCCTACTGCCTCTTTCCTCATTCAGCTTCCTGCTCTGCAATAACTGCAGAAGTCTCCTTCACTATTACAGAGTCAAGATGTGAACATCAGAAATCTGAAAATGTGTATTTGTGGTGCATATTAACTAGGAAGATCTTAACCTGACCAAGGGTAGAGGTTTTTCTCCTTGCAGAGCTGATGGCTCCAGAGAGCCAGCAGCAGTGTCTCCACGTGCAGACCTCTGGTGGGAATCCTGGATGCAATGAAAATGTCTCCTAACTTTAAAACTGACATTCGGGTGGGCTTTCAAGGGGAAAGCAAAAAAAAAAATCAATAAATATAATTTCAGCCTGAACAAAAACACAGTGGAATACACAGACTTATAATGAGAATTATCAAGAAACTTCAGTACTAAAGTGCAAGCTGCATCTTCACATTGGAGGACCAATTTCTCTATAGCAGCAAATAAATTACTGAAACAGAAGATACTGAAATTTCCCATGAGTACTCATATGCATTAAAAAATGCAGATACAGAACCAGCTTGAAGTCTGTGAATTAATTCCTGCCTGCTTCTTACTCTCTCACTGACATTTTCTCAGATAATATCACAGCCCTTCGAATTTGGTAAGAAGAAATCTGTCTTCAGTGTTATAACTCAAAGGCAATGCAAATGAAGGCTTGAGTACAGGTGCTAAATTAGCAAGGTTTGTGATAATTACTTCATTTAGGTCTGTTCATGCTGGGTATTCTAATACCTAATACATATATTATCAAGCACACTCAACACAGCTCACCTTGGTGAATATTAATAGCATTATTAAAACACAATTACAAAACACCATACATAGTTGGTAATAGCTACTAACACCTTGTTTTATGGAATTTGTTCAAGGTCTTGAAATCATTTAGTAGGCAAGTTATCAATTTCAAGAGTCAAACACTGTTGAGCCTTACACATGCACTGGAGCTGATGAAAATTTTCCTCTCTGATATTTTTCTGTAGATGAAAATTATTTTATTATACTTCCAAGTGTTGAGATTTTGTGGAAAATAACAATTCTTTGTCATTGAGAAGGGCAATCTTCCAGTACTTGCACACCAAAAATGTGCAATATAAACCTCTTCAGACAATATCTTTGGGTTGCCAAAGACAGACAAAGAGCTTAAGTTTTCATATTTTTTATGTTAGACAGTAACTTACAAAGAAAAACAGAAGAAAACTTCGTTACTGAATTGGAACCAGTATCCTGCTCCCCACTCATGCCACCTCATTCACGGATGCAATTAACCAGGACAGAATCAACTATAAATGATGTGTTTATTATTCATGTTAATAGCAGTTCTAAACAAATTGATAATGAGTGTCTGATGCATTTACTGAAATCTAGATCCTGAGTATATTACTCCAATTTTAAATCTTTACACTAGCAATCTCTTCTAAAGTGAAAATTCTGCCTTCATGGAATTTGTAAAAGCATGAAGAAAGATTAACTTTGCAAAGGAGTAAATACATGATTGTCACCAAGATTGTTGGAAAAAAACCCTCTAAGGTAAAAACTGGAATTATTAGGGTTGTATAGTAACTATTACTAAGAAATGCGATTCTTATTTTTGCACAACACTCAATTTTTCAGAAGAAGACAGCAAAATATATTCTGGGGTGAAAAAAAAATGTGAACATGGTAGTAGACAGTAACCTAAGCAAGTTCTAGGAGGTAGAGATTTCATTGTATGTAGAAAGCTCTTTACAGTAACATCTAACCTCACTCAAAGGATTCCCTTGAAGTGCTATGTATGGGAAGAAAAAGAAGACTAAGCAGAAGTCTGTAATTTGTTTAAACGTTGGTTACATTTAACCTAGTGTCAGAAAAGAGATAGCAGGAAACTTAAATCAGCCTGTATAACTGAGGAAATATAATTGCCCAAACACTTCTTTAACAGATAATTTCATATTTGAAATCATAAAAGGAAAGTTTGTCATTTAAGTGACCAGAATTGCATAAAGAAAAGGGTACTATAAAATGGAAAGTGTGACAGAACAGTCTTAGCAACAGAGGTATGAGCTACACTGAGCTACTACTCTCAGAACTCTCAGAACAGCAGAGGAAAATGCATTTAAAATCCTAGCAGAGGGAGGCTGGCAACCTCTGGGTAAAAACACCACACCAACACAATCTAAAAATGTTACTCTGTACTCTCACAGGAGTGCAGGCTTATGACAAGATTTAGTCTTCGTGGTGAGACTTCCAGGGAGATGTACAAATAGAAGGAATACCCAGCATCAATGCCCCCAGCTCCAAAATTTTACAAGTTCCTGTATCAGCTCATATATTTCATTAAATTGACAAGCTTTAGCTTAAATTCCACTGGATTTTATCCTGTTTATTTCTTTATTCTTCTCAAGTTTCTAATAAACTTGTCAATAGATAATTTAGGAAATAAACAGTTTTGGAACGTGAACTGTAGGCCATTATTAAAGGGGAAAAAAGGCTAGTGTTTTGCAAGACCTCTAGTAAGAATTAGGATGAGTTATTGGGATGTTGTTTGAAAGGTTCACAAGCTGTATGTGCATGGTACAGGAGAGTGCCTTCTGTAGAAAAAGCTGTGAGGATGGTACCATTTTCACTGGGGAGCAAAAGAATTATAAGCATGCACAGAAGTGACAGAGAAGTCTGTGGAGTGAGAAGATGAGAATCATAAATACGTGGAAAAAATATTATCAGTACAACCTAGCTAGTAGTGTCAGTAAGACTAGACTATAGGTGCTCATTTTAGGATACAAGTAGGAAAACTTTAGAAAGCTTCAATATTTTTCAGTACAGATCAAGCACCTAAACTTAATTTGGAAGTCTGGGTCTTAGTTCTCCAGAGACTCAATTCTGCCATTCCTACTTTCAGTACAGAAGAAACGTGACAAACGACCTCTTTTCATGTCATCTTCATCCTTTCTTTCGTGCTAGGAGCCAAGAGACTAAAATACAAACGAGGGGTGTTTGATGTACTCCCTTGGGTTGTTTCAAGCCACCTCCTGCAAATAGCTTCCACAAAACAGCTATAATTCCTGTTTTCAGCTATATATCAGAGACCAAGGAACAAAGCCTCAGCCATCCCAGCTCTGATTTTTCTGAGTCTTCTCACTTACTACAGTGAAAGTTGGACTCTACCAAGGTCACCAGGAAGAACATCATGAAATTTAGTGGGTGGACAGGCGAAAACAAAATTCTGTCTACCTTTTTATTCCTTTGCTGACTTTTCTCTGTTCATATTACTGATTTTTTTTTTTTACATATTTCACAGTCTCTTAGAGTTTTGTGTTCTGCTGTCACTGAGCCATACAATTTACACTTGTTTTGGCACTAGCTTGGGTGACCTTTTCAAGTTACCATGTGAAAGAAGTCAACTTCAGCAAAGATGCACTCTTTCCAATTAAAAATCCTAAAAGGAACATTAGTTAAATGCTAAGGTAAGAAGTTTGTTATTTTGCAATTGAGCTAATGGTCAATTGTTTGTACAAATGAGATTTGTATATTTTGAAGTGACAGCTGAGAAAAGTAGATGTTCTAAAGAACATCCATTTAAATGAAAGTAAAGTATGGGTTTTCATGAAAGCCAGGAGAAATTTGGCACTGGTTTTAATGTGAGAAGCAGCAAATTCTTTATCTTCAATAAATTCAGAGTTCCCCGAGGGACAAATATTTTATGGGAGCAATACCTCAAAAACAGGGAGGTGTAGTTTTTTCTTTGTTGTTTGTGTTCTTTGTGTAGTTTTGAGAAGGGGTGGGGGAGAGGGGGAAAGAATCAAATTTCAAAGCACAGATTCTGCAAAGCAATTTTACCCCCTACTTTCAGATGTCCTAAACCACAAATATATCACAAGCCTGAGTGAAAATGCAGTTATAGCAGAATACAGTATGCAGACATTTCTACGTACATATATAAAACAGATGTAAGTTCCTTTTTGCATCTCTGCAATTTCCTATAGCAGAATGCAACCTCTGCAAAGATCAGTGCCGGCATGTTTTTTCATAACCACCAGAAAGGTGTCTGCAAATTCGTTTGGAGGGCAGAAACTACATAACCACATGAGCTTGTATTTCCAGTCATTTAGATCACATATAGAAAAGACAACCACGCAAACAAAATCAAACACAGAAGATATGAGCAACAACCAAGCATTACAAATTACACTGGGTACCCAGGGGCACAGAAAAATAAGGTTCTAAGTATCCTCCTAGTTCTAGCTTAAAAATAAGGTAAAATAGCAGCAAAAATCACTAAGATTCCTACTGAAAGCTGAAATACTGGGACGGGCAGAGAAGAGAAAGGAATCATGGGTCATTCTTTCAAATACCGCTCTAGAAAAAGGTGAACATAGTATTTGGTGCCCAGTTTTACTTCAATATCCAGAAGCACACCCTTTTTTTGCTGTTATTCAAGATACCGGCTAAGCTGTGCTATTCTGGACATAACAATTTTAAAAGTCTGAATAAAAGAGTTCCTGGCTTTACTTTGTTTTTCTATATTTCAGTCACTGAGGATCCTTTGAGTATACTCCTGGGATTTAGGCTGGGATCTGGCGGGTACCAGCTGTGTTAATCTGCTATATCTAATCACATACTTCGGCTATTTTGCTGTTTTTCTCAGAACCATTTTCTTTGTTTCCAGCTTCAGATTTTACTTGGCTAATGTAAATTGCTATGTATATACATTAAAGGGCTTTGACAGCTTTAATTCACACATTTTCCTCCGTGCTTTGTTCAATCTTTTTATTCCCCTATTTTCTCTGTGCACACTTTCTCTCTGAGCTTCACATAGCCTGTTTTGCAGACATTGTGTATTGCCAGTCTCCTGGAGCAATGCTAAGGTCCCTGCGCTGTATGGTGGCTCTTCTGCTATAGCCTCCACTTTCTCTCTCTCTAAACACTGCAGCACACAGAAAAAAAAAAAAACACACCACTTTGTGAAAATAAAACCTGTGGTGAGCTCAGACATAACTCTACTATCTGGGACAAGCTAGCTAGAAGACAAGGGAGTTCCCTGAGTTCAAAGGGAAGGAGAGAGAACCAAAGCTGACTACCTCTGTGCAGTAAAAAGGTGAGTAAAGGGTATGTTCTGGAGGGGTGCTTTAGAAGAAGTCAGTTTTGGCTAAAGGACCTCGGGGTTCATGATTTTCTCCCTACAGTACTTTAGGGCCTCTTCTGGCATGTGAAAAGTCAGTGGGAGCCCTTTTGTTTATTTCGGTGGATACAAAGGCTATATATAAACCCTTAAGATATAGAAAATCACTTAAAGGGACCTTCAAAAAATGAAACCACATATTTGCAGGTACTTTTGGAGAGAAGGTATTTGCCACTTTAAACAAGAGTCCATAAAAGATAAGCTTTCACTCTTTAATTTTTCCCTTCCACATCCAGACAAAGCAAGTGTCACTTATTTTAATCAAAAAATATTTTTTCTGACATGATCCCTCACTTCATCATGCTGACAGATGCACATCATTTCTGCTTAGGCACCTTACAGATGGTCTAAGCAGTTTAACACTCCACATCAGAGGTTAGTGGAGACAAAAAAGTCTCCCTTTATTTTTTTTTCCTGGTTGGGCAACTAAAAAACCACAATGTTTAAACAATAAACAATTGTTTAAATTTTAAAGATGACATTTTTATTTTTAGTGTTGAATCACTGTTACAGAATGTTGAAACTGGTTTACCGTCTGTGACGGACCTTGCTAGTGGCATCAACATCATCTCTCACCAACATGGCCTTCACAAGTTGGCAGAGTATGAATGACAATTTTGAGTATCACAGAGTGCACTTAAGCACTTCAGTTTATTCTACAGAATGAAATTTCTTTGCATACTCCTTCTTGCCCTGCAAACTGATGCTTTTTAACCAAGAGTGGTCATGATGATGACTTTCCTGTGCAAAACAGATTAGATCAATTCCATCCTAAGAAGGTAAGTTAAAAGGCACCACTTGCTACGTACTTGTCAGCTGACACAAGGACCAGTGTTTGTAACATGACAAAACAGACACTGAATTGAATTTAAACACCAGTGAAGATGACTGTAAAAACAACAATGAAGGAATCCAAATACCTTGCATACTATCCACATTTATATAAATATACCTCTGCTGTGGAGAGTAGGATCTAGCTCTACCACAGGTAGATCACAAACAGCTTCACAAAGGAGGTGAAAATGCATGAGAAGTTATAGGTATTGAAACTGATACAGTGAAAAGTGAAAAGACTTGCTCAGTCCCTTCTAATTAGCCAGTGACAGAAATAAAAGATTTTTGAGTTTCAGACTGCTGCTGTGTTAAAGAACAAGAACTCGTCCTCCTGCTACTTTTTTCAATATGGCAGAATTTCCTGGCCAACTGTGTCAATCACCTCAATCAAGCACTACTCTGAAAATTAAAATTCAGAGCCTAGATTCAAAATGTCTTTTCTCTTGCAACAGTAGGATGTATCCTGCTGCAAAAACTTGCTCAGCTGACAAATTCATCAGGCAAGAGTCCCACTCTGCTAAAGCAGCAATGTGCCTCTGGAGGTTAGAGCAACAAGCTCAGCCCTAGGGAAGTCAGACCCAGTTCCCAGTTTTGCCCCAGGATGCTTTGTTGGATGGGGCAAGCTACAAAGCTTCACTTTAGCCTCTACCTGTGAAATGGAAATAAAAGCAGTCTCTTGCTTCAAAAAGGTGTTGTGAAGACAAATCTGTTGAATGCTGCAAGGCTCACAGATCCTATGGCAATAAGGAATACAGAAATAGATGTTAGTGTGTGCACATGCATTCACACCTGCTCTACACAATTCTGGCAACAGCTTTGTAATAATAAAGACTACCTTTCTTATTGGCCAAGCTGTTCCCCAGGAATAAATTGCTCCCTGTCATTTTTAAAGAAGCTTGCCGAAGTACTCCAAGTACCACAGCTTGATTGACACCACGTTCATAAGACTGTGTTGCAAACCACTGGTAATGTTTTTAAATAAAGTGAAGGAACAAGAAGATGAAGATTTGCTCTGCTCATATCTATGAGCATTGTATGAGCATTTTCTATGCTCATATCTCTACAAAGGGACCTGGACAGGCTGGATCAATGGGCTGAAGTCAATTGTATGAGGTTCAACAAGGCCAAGTGCCGGCTCCTGCACTTTGTTCACAACAAACCTATTTAATGCTACAGGCTTGGGCAAAAGTGGCTGGAGAGCTGCATGGTGGAAAAGGAACTTGAGGTGCTGGTTGACAGACAGCTAAACGTGAGCCAGCAGTGTGCCCAGATGGCCAAGAAGGCCAATGGCATCCTGGTTTGTATGAGGAATAGTGTGGCCAGCAGGACCAGGGAAGCGATCATCCCCCTGTACCGGGCACTGGTGAGGCTGCACCTTAAGTACTATGTTCAGTTTTGTGCCCCTCACTACAAAAAAGACATTGAGTTGCTGGAGTGTGTCCAGAGAAGTGCAATGAAGCTGGTGAAGAGTCTGGAAAACAAGTTTTATGAGAAGCAGTTGAGGGAACTGGGGTTGTTCAGTCTGGAGAGGAGGAGGCTGAGGGGACACCTTATCGCCCTCTACAACTGCCTGAAAGGAGGCTATAGCGAGGAGGGTGTTGGTCTCTTCTCCCAAGCAACAAGTGACAGGACAAGAGGAACTGGCCTCAAGATGCACCAGGGGACGTTTCAGTTGGATATTAGGAAAAATTTCTTTACTGAAAGAGTGGTCAAACATTGGAACAGGCTGCTCAGAGAGGTTGTTCCCTGGGGGTGTTAACAAAAATGTGTAAATGAGGCATTTCAGGACATGGTTTAGTAGGCATGGTGGTGTTGGGTTGATGGTTGGACTTGATGGTCTCGGAAGTCTTTTCCAACCTTAATGATTCTAGGATTCTATGTGTATGTATTTGTGTGTATGAGAGAGAGTGAGGCTGAAGGAGAAAGAACATATTTCTCCATATCCGTTCTAGATACAAGTGAAAAAGAAATCTTTAAGCAAATGAGAATATCTTCAAAACCATCACAGCAGAAGAAGTGAGGAAATGCACCCCCATTTTATGTTGTCCCTTTGCAGCCTGTGGCCTTCTCTAGAAGAGAACATCTTTCTTATGACCTTTACATGATTTTTCTAGTTTATGTTAATATTCTTTTTAATTCATTAAGACAAGAAAATGAAGATTTTTTAAAATTATTATTCTTGCTATTGTTATCACGCAGCTTTTTATGAAGGAGTTTGACAATAATTTTATTTACTACAGAGTTCTTTTTCTTAAGCACATGCAAATTATTATTGATTGGAAATCACCTGACAAAAAAAAAATCAAAATGCTACAAACAGCCATCACGGTAACATATAAACTATGGCAAACCCCTGTATGAATTGAATCTCCTCTAACTGTGACCTTTACCGTGCTACTTGCTTCTACAGGAAAAACATTTGAATAAAATACATGATTTGTATGATTGCTTAACGCAGTAATGAGCCGAGGGGATTAAACAGTATAATGGATTGTGTGGTATAATGGATGTGTTCCATGTTTGCCTGATAACAATTTCTCACCATGAACTGAATTAAGCTCATATAGGAGTCATACATTTCATGAACCAGCAGCATAAAACCATAGAGAAATGAGTCTATGTGGTCTCATTCCAGCCTCTGATGGCTGAACTAGTCCACACTAGACTGCTAAACAACATGTGCATGGCATTTTGTAAAAGATGATTCTCCAGTCTTTTTTTGTAAGAGGTGTACCAAGTCACTCTGAAAACAATTACAGAAGACAAACTGTTGTACTAGCTGTTCCATAAATAGATCACTGATGTGTTGGCAGAGAATACTGGATTAGTCTGGGGTTTTTTTTAATTCAATCATTGTGTTGTCTTGCTATTAATTTCCCCAGTCTAGTGCATATATTAAGATGATAAATAATCCTGGAAGTAAGTCTCTGCACTACAGCGTTTGAATAAAATACTCAGATCACCTTCTTACAGCAAGGAAAAGGAAAGAAAAAGAAGAAAAAATGTTCTTTACATGCAGTGTAGCTGGTCTTTAGTAATTTGTTCTATTAGTTGCCGTCACGGGCCATGTTATGCAGGTGAACAATATTAACATATTGTAATTGTGTGAGCACTTCTGATTTTACAGTTCCCAGGCCTCAGCTGACAGCTTTGCCTTGGAGAACTGAAACTGGCTCGATCATCATTCAAACTGAAACAGGAAAAAAGGGGTTTAAGACCATCCTTCATCCTTGTTAACAGCTCCTTGATATAATAACAAAATCTTCAGTGGCTTTTCCTCTGACATTTTGGCCTTTTCCTCTGCTCACTCTGCCTAATTTTCAGTATCTTCTTATTTCCTAGCCAGGAAAGGAAGAAGAATCCTTTATATGGGAATTACATTTAATGGTCATATTTGAAAACTCCTTCTAGTCTCATTTATTTATAATGTTTTTGGAAGATCTAGAAATCATTGCTTTTTACTCTTATTGAACTTCATTAGCTTGCAGAGGAATCTAGCAGAGTATTTGACATCAGGCAACTACTTTCCTGACTAGTTTGGAAGATTTCTTGCAAAAAGATACAGTTCAAAATGGATTCATACATATTCATATATGCAGGAGAAGGAATAACTCAAGAATATTAACTTCTATGCTCAGTTGCACAGACATTTTGTATGCACATGTACCATATTGTACCTTGACCTATTCATACTATTTCCTTTACTAACAAAAACTTGTGCTGACAGATTCAGGGCAAGAAATGCCCTTTTGGCTATGCATTACACCAAACAAATACACTGGCTTACCAGTTTATTTGGAGCAGAAAGTGCTACTCTGATTCACAAAAATGTCTAACAGAATTAGGTAACTTGAAACTAATTATTCATAATTCAGACTTCATTGACTCATTCCTAAATTCCTAGTCAGTTTCTTTTTAATGCTGAAAATTGCAGTCTCTACTAATTCACATTTGCTGTTAGTAGAGGTATATGTTACCAAGGATAATATTATTTTTTTTTGTAAAATTCCCCAAGATACACTAAAGCTTCAGTGTAATGAGTAAATGATTTGAAGTCAAACACAGTCAAATGTCCCAGCAGATTTTCTTTCAGGTCAACATTTGACATGGATCTGAACAGAGTGTTCAGTGTTGCTGGTTCCCTTAGGGAGACCAATTACTAAAATATATCCCACTGATCTTTTCAATTATTTCCAGTAGTAGGAAAAAAATATTTCTCCATAATTAAAAAGTACACTCCAAATGTTAAGCCATACATTTAAAAGTCAAGTTTACTGTAAAAACTACTTAGTCATATGAAGTTTTATAGTTCCCTTGAGAATTACTTGTGACAACTGTGTGGGGCTATTTCCCTAGCTCACCAATGCTGAATTTTATATTCTTCTATTGAAATGTTTCCTGCTTATCTATCAGAATATGGATTAGCATATGCTAATGCATTTCTCAGGTTTTCATTATGGTACACATTCTCCAGGTTTATGCTTTTAGAACAACCAGAATGTTTGCATTTCCCACAAGGCTTTGACAGTGGCCTATGCCCAGCTGTGCAAGTCTACTGCTTGGCATGATCAGATCTTGAAGGAAATTCAAAAAGAACTTCAGCAGGGAGACATGGAAGTCATTGGCAACATGTGTAGTAGGCAAAGATTTGATGCAGATCTTTGCAGATCAACTGCCCACCTTCTGATTTTGTGCTTAAATGCAAGTATTCCTCTCTAAAATTTCCAAAGATTTTCTAAAGTATGTTCAAGAGAATAAAGTTTAAAATACCAACTAAAAAAAAAAAAACCAAAAAAAACCCCACAGGATGTATTTTAAAATAGGACAAACACAGGTTTCCACACCTGAACAAGAATAGCCTGCTACACAACTAGAGACAGGAGAACAAGCCTCTAGGTAACAAGTTTGAAGAAAAGAATCTAGAAATTATCCTGCATGACAGATATAATAGCAACTAAAAATTCTTTGATATAATGAAAAAAAGCAATAATCAATGCAGACCGCATAAACTGGAATATAGCTTGTAATAGAAATAGCATACCCATGCAGTTTCCTCAGCTACTGGGAAATATATTTGGAAGACTTCAACTGGTATATCAAATTTTGGGCACAGAGACACTGGAGAAATTCCTGAGGAAGGAAAGTATATAAGTCTAGAAGATAGGAACTCGGGGAAGATTTAAAAATGGTCTTGCTTAGATAACCAGATGAAGGGAAAAGAGGATTATAACTTTTGAGTATCTACAAGGTAGCTGCATAAAAAAAAGGAGCACTAATCCACTCTCCACATTGAGAGGACAGAAAGTCATGGGATCCAACATGATCCTAGTCATGACTCCAACTTATAAGGCTAGATAGATGGGTCACCAGTAACACAAGAATCTATGCATCCAGCTCCCTTGCAGAGCCTGAACTTATCTCCCAAGGCCAGATTTCTGAAAAAACCTCAGCATTCTAAAGAACTAACCTCAGATTTAGGAAAATCATACACATTACACAATCAGCACCCTGTTATTGTATGGATTTAGCCCCACATGTCTCCTTTCAACACCAAAAAGTTATTTTTTCTTCCCAAAGTGCTATCTTCCCCAAAGAAGTTCAGAAACAAAAAAAAGAGAAAAAAGAAGGGAGGGAATATTTTCACATTTGTTAGAATTTCAAGCTGTTCTTCTCTGTTGTTTTCACTGTATTGCCATTTTAAGCGCAGCAGTTTATTTGCATAGTAATTACAAAGTTTAATAAATAGCATTAATGACAAAGAGGTACACTCCATTTAAATTACTGACAGTATTGCATTACACATTTTTAACTGCAATTTAAAAATGAAAGTTCTTCAATCCTAATGTGCAGTATATATATTCCCAAAGCTCAGCAATATTTATGTTTTAAGAAGGTAAAATCTTTTCCCCAGTCCACTGTGAAAGCTCTGCTCTTTAGTGACTTCCAAAACCCTATTCATAAATACTGATTAGGCACTATTTCACCATAGGATGCAGCGTTACTAGCACAGCTCCCCACCCAGGGCCAAATTGGAAAAGTTAGTATAGTAAATCAGGCCAAATGTCCTGGTAATTCTATACGTGAAAGATCATCTTTTAATAAATAGGCGTTAACTAGGGACTCAGCTCATTTTATTTTTAGTTTGTAAGTGTCAAAAGCCAGGGACTGATTTAAGGGGAAAAAGCTATGGGCAAGGAATGCATAATGTGATTGTGCCATTTAAAGGGAAAAAAGCTTGAAGGAACAGACCGTTTGCAGTGCGGCTGGCTGACAAACAGCAAAGGGCGTGGGTCCAAGAGACAATTCATTCTGCTAAATAATGGGACACACATGTTATCTGCTACCTTCTTGAAAGTGCCACAAATTAACCACTTTTACAGCTTGTTATGAAAAGATTCTGTACACCTGCAGAGTTCTCTGACTGCTCTTTGGACTAGTGCCTCATAACAAACTGTTAAGCATAAAATGTATTAAATACACTAGGACTTCTGTTTTAATTGTAGCATGGTTACATAAGCAGTGTAGAAATTAGGGAGCTCATTAGCCACTGGTCATACTTTATTCATACTTCTTATAATCACTAAATACACAATTAACAGTTCCCTCCATTTTGTTCCTAAACATAGTATTTCATAAGGAAAAAAGAAACTAATTTCACATTTGGAAGCATTTACACTGACCGAGCCATTTCCCTGTCCCTGTGATACCCCTGCCTCAGCCAAACCCTTTGGCTTCTCTGTGTTGCTTGAAGTATGAAGAATTCTTGACTATTTGGCCATGATGGAGTCTACAGTGCCCTTAGAGGCCACTAGAGGGAGGATGCCCTCACTTTGCAGCAGCTCCCTTTTCACCCAGACATGTGCAGGTAAAGTACCAATTAATTACTGCACACTTTTTCTTCCTGGTAAGCTTCTCTTAAAAAACGTCGCTTCCAGAAATGACACCACAGCTGCTGGTACACAACAGCTCCAACATTACTTCCAGAAATGTCAATTAGACCTGCAAGAAACACAACACATACCTGGAGAATTGATTATTATTTCACTTGTAGATTATACTACCCAATACCATTTATCCCTCCATGAGTTCAGGATCATACCCTACTTTAGCAGAGGGAAAATAATGCAAGTCTTCAGTGTGGATGTGTACTTTTCCACTCTTGGACTTTATAAAGATTGTCTAACATATTTGAAAGCATAATTCATAATGCAGGAGAATTTGATAGGCAAGTTAGCACTGACTGCCCTGAGAGCTCTCTCCTTTGGCCAAACCCATCTCTGATGGAAACGAGTAAAGCCTGGAGAATCTAACCTGCCTGTACCTCACCTTGCTCAAGTTCCCAGGCTCTACTGTAGGTCTTACAAAATTTCTTTACAGAAATTTACAGTCTTTGCTACGTTGGAGATTTCATTAGCAAAGAAAACCTCCCTGTTCTAGTGAAACTCATACCCATGTGTGATCCTGAATGAGAGTCTTTGGCCCTTGGAGTACTATAGCTACTTGCTTCCCACATTAAGTCACTTCAGCAATAATAATAGCCCTGACAGAGCTATTGTTGTCCATGAAGTAAACATGAGAGCATTGATGACAGACCTGTGACCAGCATGCCTAACATTAAAAATAGGACAAAGGAAAACTGCCTTGCCAAAGTTTTGTTCCTGGCAAATTGATTACTTTTGCAACCTATGGTGTCTTCAACATTCTGACAGGTCTCTTGTTACAAGTCTTCAGAGAAATGGAGGACGAAAGCAGCCTTTAAGAGAATCAAGAAATCAGGCTGGTGTGGTAAAAGTTCACTAAACCATGACCAGCCATGACAGAGTATTCAATTTCTTCCAGAAGTTTCACAGGACTGCTGTGTGGAGGGAACTAAGTACATTGCATTTTACTGCACTGGGACTTTAAGGATTTGCAGTGCAGAATGCAGAAATTTCTATAGGGTGGTAAATGGAAAAATATTGTCTTTGATACAGAAAATACATTGTCCCCTGTGTATTCTTTACATTCCTGACATCAGCAGCCTCAGTTTATCAGAATAAGTCTTGTTACCTTTCTGAATGATGCAAAAGCCAAAACAACTTTTTAGCTCTAAATATGACCTTTTTTTGTGTTATCATGTGAATTTCTTTGATATCATGACAAAACTAGTCATGTAGCACTTTGACTGGAGGAAGAAAAGGAAGACAAAGATTATTTTTTGCTGACAACTCCAATTGCTCAAATTAACTCAGTTCAATTATGTTAGTTTTATTCATGGGTCAGAATAGACTTTGATGAGCCAGAAAGGGAAAATCTCCTTCTTCCTTAGAGATCTTCTATCCAGTGCCCATATCAGAGTACATAATTCCAATGCTGTAACTTATACTAACTTTCTTGTCAAGCAGAATCATCTCTGCACCTGATATGTACAGGCAGAGGTTACATATCAATCAGGAAAGCAGATAGTGGTGAGTATAGGTAAAATTAATTAATATTAGGAAAGCACTGAAATGTTTTAACTCAGTTTACCAGTGTATAGCTCAAAATATGTGGCTTACCACTGGAGGTGTTAGTCAGAAACTTGCTATTGTTGTACCATCTTGGGAAATCTCAGCTAAAAGATGAGCTGACTTTAAGATTTTGAGATGACATTGCAATGTCACAAAATAGAAAAATACTACTGCAAAATAATAGTTACAACACAAAAGGTATTGTACATAACCACAATATGTTGACTAATCCTCGGGCCTTTGTAAATTTGCAAAGAAATATCATTCTCATTTTCTTTCAGCCTATGGAGGAACACAGATTGATTAGTGACTTAGGCACCTCTATTTCTCCCAATTTCTAATGTCAATGCTAGCTAAATGAAGTGGAAACCACTTTCAAGATTGTAGTCATGTTCCCTGATTATGTGTATAATGAATGCACACATACACAATCATATGTAAGAAAGGGAGTCACAGTTTCCTGCAAAAAAGTCTCTTGTTAGAACTTAATTGTGCCTATGTAGCAGCTTAGGAAGGCTACAAAAGACTGTCAAGCCTCTTAGTATAGTTTATGAAAACAAACATACACCTATATTTTTCATAATACTGAAATAGTTTGTCTCATTTTAGCAAAATATCATTTTGCTTATTGTTATTTCCACTGTAACATAATGATCTACAAAAATACTTTTTTTTCTAATACAATTTCTTCCCAGGCTTGGTAATAAAGGATAAATTCCTGTATGCTTGATACCATTTCAAATTTCAAAGGACACACAGTAAGAGCCTTGGCATTGATTTGATGGCATTTGGGTAAATTGACTGTATAATGAGTCCTTGGTTGTCCTTAACCAAAACTTTGTTGGACAGGTTCATTTACAATGTTCAAACAGAATGACCTTCCAATGTGGCTTAGAGGCCCCTAGATAGCTGTAAATGTGACCTGACATTTCTTTATGGGTAAAATATTAGATTATAGCAAGGAATACAATAACATAATTTTATTTCAGAGTCTAAGTGAAAGTGATGGTCGAACAGATTAAGATGTAAAATTCCTTTGCAAAATTAAATTATTTATAATCTGATGCATACCCCTTGTTTTATCTGCCATATAATACAATTATTTTTATACAGTATAGTAGCTGTATTCATCGGTGCTGCTGACAAAATGAAAATAGTATCATTGCCAAGGGAGAGGTCAAGAACTTTGGAGGGCAGTTATTGTGACTTCTAAAGTTTTATCTTTAAAATGTGAACACTTGCAATTTTTGCTGATTTTTGTAATGGTATTTAGCCACTAGGTTAATTTCTTTTTCACCTGTAATATTAGGCAGAACTGTCAACTTTTTAGCAGGTTTTTTTCAATATTAATGTTTTAAATTACTAGATGTTTTCATAGTTCCCACATTTATCAGCAGCTTTATCTCAATCTCTAATTGTTTGCAATTATGTGCCTACAATCAACTGGATGTCCCAGAGAACCCAGGTGCAATTGTTTAGAAGTCTAGACATTTCATAAATAACTCTCATTCAGTGATTAAATACCTAAATGCCATCAACTCAAGTCACTGAAACTGCAGGATCAAAATCGGAAGCAGTAGCGAAAATTGGTTCCAACATCTTTGATACACTTTTAAAATTCTTTGCTTTTTCTGTGTAACTCTTAAGAGTCTTACAATATTAAAATTTATGGGTAATTCCTTCAACTGCTTAATTCTCCTACAAAGTACTGCTGGTCAGACCTCGTTCTTGAAAGGCATGGTGAGCTTATAGCAATTATTTCACCAAAATGAATGATATCTACAATGGAAACTTTCCATTTCTACCTTAAATTATATAGTGCTGTTCCTTTGTTCCACTTTTTCTTCGTGATCTTTGAACTTGTACAAAGCATCTTTACAAGAAAGCAGAAGCAAAACCAAGTTAATCAACTGGAAATACTATGAATTTCCAGATACTCAGTTTATTCTGCCAGTTCAATACCAACACAGAGAGAAGTCTGAAGACCCCATTGTGTTTAATGGTGGTGCTGTGTTCTTCTCTTAATGAAAGTACTGCACACACACAAACAATGAGAAACCCAAGAACAAGAAACATCAAATCCTGTCAATGTTATGAAATAATCCACTAAGAACAGCCTGTATTTTGTCAGCCCAGCAGTGCTTAATATTAAGTCCACTACTCAAAAAAGCATTTCTGCAATCCCAACCATAAGATCAACGAACAAATGAGGAAAAAAAGTTCCTCTCCTTTTCATCCTGACATATTTTGACCTTAAAATTATTCGGTATCATGGAGCACCTCCCATGCTGTAATTCTGGCCCAGAGATTGCCTTTTGTCTATGCTATTTTAATGAAAAGGGCAAATAACTTCCAGTATCAAACAGTGAAAAAAAATCTGGCCAATGTAAGGGTTTGTTTAATCTCAACTAAGCACATGAAATTCTGTATTCTCATCTAAATTGTTACCTCTGTATTTGATCAACACTTCTGTCAAGATCTTGTGGATCACTCTGCATATATCATCTATCTTTGTGTAATGATTTTCCAAACAAAACATTTAGTTTCTAGTGTTATCTCAAGCTTAATGCCCTCCTAACCTACTACCTGTCTGTATTTCTCCATCAGTCTTTGGATCTGACAAATTCATCATTTTCTTAACATAATATTTAATAACATATCAAGCGTGGTAGATTTTCTTAGTAGGCGTTCAGAATTTTGAAATCAATTGAAAGATGCTGCCACCTGTATCATGAACAACTGAAGTTTCTCTTACTCCCCAGTTCATATTGTTGTGCCATGAGACCGCATCTTCCTACATGGCACCAAACACTGTGCAACAAAAGCTCTGCATTTGATAGGAATTGCTCAGCAAAGCTTGCCGTAACATACCCAAGATTCCTAAGGCCAGCTGTGAAATATACTGTTAGAAACAAAATACCCGAGGACCACTTGAGAAAGGAGAAATGGTATTATTTATCATAATGACTCAGAACCTTAGTCGTTTGAGATGAGGTCCTTAGTCCACCTAAACAAGTTTATACTGTTGTAGGTTACCTGCATAAAGAAAACATATTTGTGAGGCCACAGAACACTAAACATTTTTCTTTTCTTTTATTCTAGTTGTAAAACACTGCCTGTAATGTGCCTTCAATGTCATGTTGCTTGGAAAGGTGAAGACAACAGCAAATAATATGTATCCTTCACTTCTTGCTCAACAAAAAAAAAAAAAAAAAAAAAAAAAAAAAGATTGTGCACAGAAATAGTGCTGAAGCTCCTAGGAGCAAAGGAACATTGCTATTTCCTGGTCAACCTCTGCATCTCAAGGAACATCTTTCACAGAGCTGTCTGTCACCTTGGGTTCCAACTTGGAAATTCTTCTGTTGAAATCAGACCTCATCAAACCTCAGCTTTAACCTGACCTCAGTTAGCAGAAGTATGATTTTGGGTAGAGCTTTAGGAATATTATTAAGTATACAAAAATAATTCAGTTGCTGAGAGGAACTTTCCATAAGTAACCCTGCATCACTTGCCCCTCGAGTAACAGCATTTAGCCATCTGTACACATAGGGGGTTTCTTCAACACTTCTCAATATCCCAAAACAGAGGCTCTTTTTTTCAGCACATCAGGTAAAAGATATAAAAAGATAAGAAAGTAAAGAAGAAACATTCTCTTGGTGCCTTTAAGAAATTAAAAAACAAACAAACCCAAACCCAAAACCTAGAAACTACTTCTATCTCAACTCTATTATATTCCAGTATGTTCTTCCCACAGCAGATATTTGGCCACATGGAAAAAGAAGAGGAAAAATCTTTTACTTCCATTTCAGTATTTTCAAATTAATAGTCTGAAGTCACTTATAACACGTCTTAATTACATTTTTAAGGAGAACCTGGTTTAGTAGAAAGCAGCTTAATTAAAACTGATTTTTTATAGTGAACATAAATACAAGAAGTGCATATCCTGCAGCACATCTATCCCATTACCCTATCTCCATTCCAATTGCAAATTCAAAGACAGCACAAGGCCAGCAAATTAATAAGGCACTAGAATGTTTAAGGAGTACTGGTAGACTACAGAGTCACTCTGGATTAGTGTTGGCTTTCCTTCCTCTCCTTTTCATCCATCTTGCAGGAAATTGTAGGTGTTTTCCAGTTATACTGGTACCTTTTTCATACAGACCTCTGTTTGGTTTCTCTATTACAATAGATAACGTGCTTTGGGAGGATAATTAATATTGAAATGAGAAAAAATATTTAAACAAAGCAGATTTGTCTTCAGCAGACACATATATATATTGAGTTTTGGAAAGAACATACACCATCCCTGTTGAAGATTGTTGCTTCTATTGGAGAGGCAGCTGGACATCTTACGAATCAAATCCTCAACTGCTGGAGCTTTAAATTAAATGCAGCATTGATTTTAGCTCACTCTGCAAAAAAAAAAGCCCAACACCATGTAAACATTCACATTATGCTTCAACTGTTGTTATGTCACCTCTGCTATAAGTGGCAACAACTTACAGATGCAATGCAGGGCACTACTGTCACTGTCCCCACTCATCCAGTGCCAGCAGGGCAAGAGGTCCCATCACAATCCTCAAGCAGCCCAAACTGCACCATCAGAGGTGTGGTGCCCAAGTTACACTAAGCCAGGGCTAGATAACAGCAGAAAGGCAGTAATTGCTGCTGTGCTTAGCTTGGGATGAGAGGGCGCACAGCAGCGGTTCCTACAGATCAGGGGCCAGGCTGTAACAAACAAGTTCATGCTGAAGCAACATGTTTGTTTTTTCACAGCCCCAGCACAAATGAGAACCAAGAGGATCTGGCATTTCCATGTGTGATTTTTCCACATAGGTAGATGGAAATACTTGTAATGTGACTGTGTTACCTGATACAGGTTGGAGTTCTACTGCAAGGATTTGGGGCTTTAGCAGAAATGTATTTGGTGTGATGGAACACCATGCACATAGATTTTTTGTTTAACTTTCTATTTTTAAAAACCTTTTTAAAACCTTACTTTTGAAACTATTAACAGAAACCCCTCCTTTCTCTCAAAAATATCCCATTTCAATGATATAATGCATAAAGCTTCAAAGGTTTTTATGTATGACTGTAATCAGTCTAAGTAATAACATTACACACAATTTTCCATTCTGATTGAAATTAGCACAAAAAAGAAAAATGGTTTTAGTATTAAAAGCATGGGTCAGCTCCCTGTTTTAGTGTAGACTGTCATTTGTAAAGGCTAAATAGTCATTAGCACAGTGACAGAGTAATAATTAAATTAGATTGCCTTTTTACAGTATGACAAAAAAGCCATAGCATCATTTTTGCTTCCTCTCTTTACATTAGCAAAGGTTATTTTCAACTTATTTTCTTGGTTTTCTCTTTACAGTAGGTCAGCAGACTCAGATATAAAACAAAGCCAGGACAGTTAATTAACATTTTCTGATGGAAGAAACAGTTATTATAAAACACATCGTGACTAGCCAATACAATTCTGCAGAATTTGGACCTGCTGGATATGGGATTTGTATTGAGCAATTGAGAACTCCTGTTAGAAAATGTGAAATTATAATTTAATGTGTATGGTGGTAAACACAATACATTTAAAATTAAATAAAATTATTTTAATCCAAAGAATTTTGTAAAGGGGGAGACTTACAAACAGTACAGTATGTTTTACAAACGCAGCTTGATGACATGTACATAGTAAATATTTTAGATTACACATGGTAGTTCAACTCATAATGCCAAGAGATGGAAAGAACACAAAGAGATCTTATTGTAAGGTAATAAACATAGACACCTGAATGAAAAATTTTGTGTATGTTAATAAGGATAGAAAAAAAAGAATAAAAACCATATCAAGATTGCACAGTTGCTGTGTAGGAAAAGTGTGTAGAGTTTAGAAAATTATGTTGGTGGATAATCCAAAAGTCTGAGGTATTATTGTTATTTTATTGAACTACTGTGTGTGTAAACAGAAATCTACAAACTTCCATCATATTCTTTACAGTCAGCTGCTTTCAAAACTCTTTTTCAAAACCTTGACCAAAATTACTGGAAAACTATTAGAAAATTTTAAGGAATATAATTAATATTTATAAACTATTAAAAATAGACCAAGTTCTAGTCTGTTGGAAGGGAATTTAATTCTAAAATTAACGCTCATGGAAACTTATTTATGGCCTGTGTTGTGGCCATAAAGGCTTTTTTCTAGTCTCAGATATTCATTCTTCAACTCTGTTTTGGTGCCAGTGCTAAGGTGCAAATGCTAAGGATAAAAGCATAATTTACTTCCTTGGGCTAATATACCCCTTGGTCTCCTTGCC
The DNA here is from genome assembly GCA_017310255.1 of Butorides virescens. Classification (NCBI taxonomy): domain Eukaryota; kingdom Metazoa; phylum Chordata; class Aves; order Pelecaniformes; family Ardeidae; genus Butorides; species Butorides virescens. The sequence continues at coordinate 25,451 of JADKXX010006643.1, read as the reverse complement.
AACACTGACACCTGCATCTGTAGTTTTACTAGTGCCTTTTCTTTTCATTTCACCTATTCTATGGAAAGTTACTGCTGCCATGATAAACTGAGATTGAAAGTCCCTCTTCAGAAATGAGCACTGAAAGTCACTGAATCACCGCTTATGGGTGGCGTAAGTACCCTGTTGTGGTTTAAGTCAAGTTTCCTGCCAAGGAAGAGCTGAACTGAAACTTTATTGCAAAACAGTGAAAGAATACCCTGTAAGTATTCTGCAAAATTCTTATATCATCCTAAATATTTGGTGGTCCCTTCTTCTGATACGTGTAACATTCCCATCAAAAGCAAACTATCTTAACATGGCTGAAACTACTTGCAAGTGATCAGCAGTGGCAACAGTGTTGCAAGGAGGGAAAAAAGGATGTCAAGCCAAGATGACCTATTTTTGTAATAGATTTGTAAATGAAAACTAATAAAGACTGAGTTGAAAAAGTCAGGGTAACAGGTACAGTGAAGACATTTTTAAAAGCCTGCCTATTCCCCACTCCTAATAAACTTCTTTAAAAAAATCTGCGACGTAGCAATAGCAAGAGGAAATTAATTTCCTTCTTTTGATTTGAGTAGCATATGTAATAAGTGGAAATAATGCTAAGGGGAGAAAACAGCATGTTTTCCCTCACACTCCAGCTAAGAGTGTGAGGACAACAAGCTGCATATAGACAAAACCTTTCCCAAAAAAGGTTACTAGAAAAATTGGGAAATGGAGAACGCAGTTACATACAAGCTCCCGTGAATTTGAAGATCTGCAAGCCTCATCTACCCTACCAGCCTGCCCTCTCTCCAGACTGTGAAGCCCAGTCCTCCCCCAGCTCTGAGACACCTCTCTTACCCTGTCCTCCTCCGGTGGCCTTCTGGTCCTGCTCACCACCCTGCCTTTCTGTTTGACAGCCATCACCAGCTGTAATGCAAGCTACATAACAGCGGCAGCACTTCAGTCATTTTTCACACTGCTCTGGTATTTTGGATCATTAATACAAGTCTCTGTGGACACACCGTTTAGAACAAGTGCTTCGGCAACATATTTACAAGATGCTTACATTTTGTTCAGCTAAAACTGTTTCCTCTGCTCTCTCTCCTGCCTCAGAGGAACTATCACTCACACAAGGGTTCATCTTTTGCATACAAATTACTGACAAGATGTAGTGGCATTAGGCAGACCGTTTGCCAAGTATGTACGTACACTACCTCAGAAAACATGGGGAAAAATAAAACAAGAGTTTCCAGATGGTACAAACTTTTTCTTTAGTCATTAAAATTAAAACGCAAATTAGGGATATGAGTGCAAATGAAGTTAGTATATTAATTTAAATTACTAGACAGCTGTAATTTGGCCAAGATATACTGAAAGGCTCATCTTGAATTTTTTTCAACCAAGATGAGAGCCACTAGCACCAAAACCTCTTTCTCAGAAGAGGAGTTCTCTATAAGTCTCCTCCAGTAAAGACGTTCAGAAAAATCTGTGACTGGACAACAGAAAATCCTGAGCAATTTTTCTTTTTTTTCTGAAAGCCAAGCCACTTTTGTGGGTTTCAGATGAGGTACCTCATAAGCTGCAGAGATACTCAAAATCACTTACCACCCTGGAAATCTTGATCAGGGAAAGAAATATTTTTAATATTGTTTGCTGTGGTTGCCTTTATCCCTGACTCTTCTGTGGAGCTGAGATACGAGTATGTTGCCTTTACAAAAAGACTGCAACAGACCACAACAGGGTATATTTTCCCACGTGCTTAACTGTATTCTTACATTTAACGGATGAACCTCAAAAGATTGGGAAATTGTGTTGAGATAAGTTTCCATCCGTTCAGGGAACTTATTTTCAGAGGGGCTTATCTTCCACACAGGCTCTTAAATAAAGAGGCCCGACTTTCAAAAGCATTGAATCATTTTTCTTCTCCATGGCTTCACAGGCACCACTGTGCTGGAACAGCCGTGATGCTGGAGCTGAATTTGGTACCTGTTATGTAACAGCATGAGCAGCTGGGAAGCAGACCCAGGGCAAGCCCGCTGGTTACCCCATAAAGGAATTCTTGGGCACACCCCACTTACCAGGATTCACCTGGAAGCGTGCATGGAGCAGCTTGTTCTCACACAACAGAGCTGGCTGGTGGTCTCCTGCACATCTGTCCAGGAGCTCTCCTGTTGCCAGTGCGAGGCAGACACGCAAGTGTTAAGGTTTCCCTGGAAAGAGGAACACCATGTGCCACAGGGGTGGGAAGGTAATGAAGGCAGGCTGCCCTGAGGCTGAGGCTGAGGTCCTTAAAGACAACGTGACCACAAATTGCCTGGTGTCATGGGTGTGCTGAGCTTCCTGCAGTGCCTGAGTAGGCAAATGTAAATATAGACAACTCTTGTGTGATACTGAGAAACTTTGCCTTTCCCCTGCTGGGCAAAGGCAGTCCCTTTCTCTGTATAAATTACTCTGTGTGCTTCATTTTCTAATCTCTAAATATGTCATCACTGCAGCCCCTGACACTAGGCATCAGAATATTCACCAGTAGTTATGAAAAGCATATTATTGCTTTTGTTCATTTATTGGTGTTTAAAACTGCATAGGACAGGAAAGGTGTTTCCAAATTCCCGTGTTGCAGCTTTTGCATCTGCACATGCTGCATGGAGAGCATTTATTGTGAAATTTGTTTCAGAGATCACAACCTGCTTTAGTGACAGGGATATTTTCGGTGGGTTTTCTGTGCTCACAGACCTGAAAACCACAACTACGCTGTCAGGATTCGTACTAGGGTTTCCTTTCTAAAGTCCTGTTTGTACAGTTTTAAGTGCTCCTTGGATAAGACCAAAAACTCTAGTGCATGTTTCCTTACAATGTACTGCATGTTCATGTTATGAACTGAGAAACAGTGTACTCCGTAAGTGGCATTACCAAGTCAGAAACAAGAAATCTCGGTTTTATCCTAGCTTCGCCATGATTTACTGTGTGATTATTGGACAATCCCCTCATCCTTACAAACTTCTCATTCCTTCTGTTTTTGTGTTGTAGTTGTGTAGAATACAGTATCTCCTATGACATAAACCTTTTCCCTTGTGCCATTAGCACAAAGAAATATGACCTGAAGTGCAACATCTAAATTCAGATTCTGTAAACTGTACTGATGCTGCAGTAAACAAGAAGCACTGAGATAAATATTTCCTTTTTACCACAAACATGTGTAGCATTTCTTGTTTATTCCAACAATGTTAACTATTTCTGAATGCAGTCAGGACTGCAAGGAAAATATGCTTTATTTTTGTATTCCATGCAAAGCAGTTCTTTGGTTTGAAGTCATCTGGTTTAATATTCCAACTGTGATTCCCCACACCAGGTCATATATAACTCTCCTTCATCCCAGGACCAAAAGAGAGATCCCAAAACCTAGGGAAATAAGACTAACCTTTGCTGTTGTAGGTATTTTTTCAAGTTCATTGTTTTAGTTTGGGTATGGGATTTTCCTACTCATTGCTTACACTGGAAAAATGTTCTAGAACATCCTTCCTCAGGCAATTTACTTATAACATATGTTCGTTAATGGAAATTTGACTTTTTTAAAAAAAGATAAATGCTGCAAGCCAGGAATAAAAACCTGCCTTTTCACCCTGCAGGTAAATAGTATTTTACTTTTGACGTTCAAAATAGCAACGTAATTGGGAAAATCCCTCTGAGAAAATTGCACTAGTCTAACTTCAAAAAAGAGGAGTTGTGGTGTAGTGTAGACCCACAACACCTATCCTGAGTACTGATACCTTTCTACCTACAGCAGCTGAAGCAACAACACCAAGTAGAAGATAAGTTAGCTTGCATGGACCTGTAGTTTGGCCAGTGCAGCTGTACCTGCAGTACTAGATAAACCTTTTTGTCACATTTTAATGTTTCCATTGGATGTTTCACATCTGCTTTAAATACAACTTTTTGCAAATAGAATAAATTATGCAGACCTTGTTATAGAAAACTGACCTACTTTGTGCTTTTAGAAAGGAATTATTGTCTTAGTGTGGACACTTCATACCATTACAGAGGTGCTTTACCTGTCATAGCTACTCCTGTACAGGAAGGGTAATAAACTATACAGATATAAATCAGTTTTAAATGGCTATATTTTCCCTTATTCTCAGAATTCGAGCTGTGGCAACTTTACTGTTTTAAAAAAATAATTTCATATTTGCTTAAATATGTAATAAAAATACCAAATTACTGATTTTACCTAAATAAAAACAAAACAAAACAAAAACCAAAACCAAAAAACCTTGCAATGCTTTCCCAACATTTTAAAGGAAGAATCACAGTAAGGATTTGCATTACTTTTATTCAATGTATTTTTTTTACAAAATTGAAGAGAAACCGCTATAAAATTTCTCCCATATACAAAGGTTTACCTCCTGGGCTAAGAAGTCCATTCCTCTTTTACCCTATTAGTTACTACTATTCTCAGCTAATAAGATGAAAAATAGGACAGTATGTCTCTCACTCTCCCTAAATACTTCTCTGAAAAACATTACAATAGAAACTATTGCATGCAAGTTTGTTCTCCCATTATTTTGAGCTAATAGGTGGGCTTAGTTTTGAGTAAATTGGTGGTTTTCATTCTTTGGCCTTAGTGTCCAGGAAAGTGCATTGCAAGTTCACACACATAGGCATTTGAGTAAATCCCAGTTAGGTCAGATTAAATCCAGCAGGCAGATTTGGCAAGTGAGCAGGTATACCAACCCTGATCCTACTTACTACTGTAGTGTAGACCTTCTCCAGCAACCCACCCAGCTTCTGCACTGCCGCACGCCCTTCAGGACTCTCATGACCAAGGCGTGCTGCAAAAAGGCTGGGGTTCAATGCAACCTGGTTAACACATGGTGAAACTTACTTTGCTAGCTACACCAAGGTTACACAAAGGCCTAAAGAAGCTGAGGGAATCAGCACAGTCCCTAGCAATCCTCAGGCTCACGCTGATTTTATTTCTCCAAAAGCCTAACCCTAGATGTCTCAGATCAATAGATCTGAGTTGGCCCTGGTGGCCCCTGCACACCTGTGTCCTCTGCAGGGCTCACCCGTGTTATTCAGTCTCTCCGAAGCAGCTCTGCAGCACGCTTCATTAGCGATGATGGATAAACTGCCCTGGTCAGTAGTTTGTCAAAGTGATGCCGTCCCTGCATGCCTTCACCCCCGGTGCGGTTGCTGCACATTTGAGAGGTGTGTGAACTGTGTCACGGAGGCTTCACACGCCTTTGCGGTGAACGCAGCCCCTGGCTTACACCAGCTCTTCTCCCCTGCTTTTATGCTCACATTGGCCTCCCCGAAAGCTTTTCTTAAGTGCTAATGTTTGTATAATGTGCTGCCTCTCCTGCTGATCTGTGATGAAAATGCAGGTTGCTACACTTCATCTCAAGCAAGGCACCAGCTGAGTCATTGGTCCCAATACACTAATGTTGGTGTCTACCCTTGACAAAGACATTTGTGTCATTAGCCTCATACAAGGTTATAAAATGTAAAAATAACTACAGCCTTGTGACTTAAAGCTTCTGCAGTTTAAAAAGAAAGATGTTAAGAAATGTCAGAGCTTTGAGCTTAGAGAAAACAGTACCTAGCAGAGCACACCAGTACACCGTTATTCAGGATGATATTGACATTGCTGTAATTCATCAAGCTATTATCAATCTAGAGATTTATAAAGCAAATCAGGATTAAAAAGTCCTGCTTGTATGCAGAGCTGTTCATTTAACACTGCAGCAACAAACGAGGGTCAGATTTTTAGGCAGGTATGAACTGATTTTCTTCAGCTTCTGGGAAGAAAATTCGAATACCTCCGAAGTTTCGCTTCATTTCTTTCCTAACCTTTTGCACTCTGATTTACGCTATTAAGCAATGCAACCATAGAGATGCATAAAAGTCAGTTTTGATATTCATTCCTTTCTTGCACCTTCATTTTCAGAGAGTGAAGAGTACCACCTGACAAGGAATATAAATATGAGGTCTGTATTTCTACCTAATCCATGCTTGTTGAGGTAAATTACATCTCTCAGCACATGATTGAAGTGTCATGTCGATGATCCATTCCCAGCAAAATTCCCATCAGTTTCTCCTGAAGCAGTTTTGCCAGAATGGAGACTGGAATCAAAGTGGAGAAAAATATTGGCTGCATATAAATTAGTTGTAAATCTGTTGTTAATGTCACTGGGACTGATGTCTCAGGCAGTGATTCCAGGTCATTTATTCCCCTTGAAATCCTGGTATATTTAATGATTTCATAAGAACCTTTCTAAAGAAAGTATGTGATCTAATTCTTTGTTAATATAGAAAAGAACTGAAAATGCAAGCCATCCTTATCAAATTCTAATAGGCAGATGAAAAAACAAATCCTTTCTTGAAAGCTCATAGTTTTCAAGTCTTGCTTTTGAAGGTTATGAATGCTTGTGATGACACACAAGCATTGTGTCACAGATGAAGAAGTCAGGAGTGGGCCTCTTGCATGTACGTAGTGAAGGCAGTGGTCACTTTTCCTCTATTCCTTGCCCATTCTGGGTATGTGGAGAAGCAGGGACATCTCTCCACGGCCTAAGCCTAACTGTACTCCCTCAGGCTTGGAGAAATATCAGCTGGAGGTTGCTCTGAGAGTTGCAGCCAACTTGCACAAGGGCAGGGCTGCCACCAAGAGGGACCAGGGCACGGGGAGCAGGGAGCCGACAGGGCCACATGCACTTGGGGCAGGCAGAGCTGAGCCCCCACAGTGATGACGGTGGGGCCAGGGGCAGCTCTGGGGGGGAAGGTCCTGTGATTTCAGTAGGATTAGGATTGTCCCTCAACCACTAAGCAAACTCTTCACTAAGGATGCAAAACCAAGAATGCTTCTGGAGGTCTGATTTTCCCCTTAAAAAGTTTTAATAGAACCAAAACAAAAAAGGCTTTGAAAAGGTAAGGTGGAAAATAGGAAGCTTTTGATGCATGTCTTCAACTCATTAAGATTTTCTTTTTGGAAAATATTTACTACAGTGTATTACAGCTAAATTAAATATGGTGAATGGATCTCTCCTAAGGGGATAAACTAAATTAAACCAGTAAGAAACCAAATCTAATTGTATTTCATTTTGTATAATCAAGCAGCAGGAATTCCTTATTCTGACTCAGTTCTTTACCTTTGGTAAGACTTACACTTCATCAATTAGAGATTTTTTTTCACTTTAAATCAAAAAAGCAGATCAGGAAAATAATAGATGACAAAATAATCTTTCAAATCTTCCTGCATTTTGTATGTGAAGGATATATACCAAGTTCTGACGAAGTCAGAAGTTTCTGATGGCAAATTATGCTATATATTATACACATTCTGCATCTACTTGTTTAAGTTATAGGGGAAAAAATATGATCTAGTTAACAAGATTACATTTCAGCTTTAAAAAATCCATTAAGTTATAAAACGTGACTACCCTTACATCATGCAGATATAAAACACTACAGTCATTATAGTGTATCCACACTCCAGAGATAGACAGGTAAATAGACAGAGAAAATGATACAGTAAATAAGAAAAGCTATATTTAAAATCATATGTGAAAAATAAGTGATATAACAAGAAAGTTAACTCTTAAAAGACATGGATATTAAAAAAGAGATATAAACCTGTACCATTCACAGATTAAAAGGCACAGCCCAGAGATAGCACTAAGCATCCAAATGTCTCCGGTGCTTTTTGACCATTGTGTTTTGGGGAGGGTGACTGGAACAACATGAGAAAGTTTGCACATTGGTCTGAAGTGTCCAGAGCCTGCTTCACCCTAACCCCACTACCCTGAGTTGGCTGTAGGGCTGGACAACACTACACCTCCGTGGTTGGAGTCCCCACACCAGCATATTTGTGTCTTATCTCGTCACACATTTCTGAGATGCTCTGTTGGAGCTACCCATTAAGGGATGTGTTATTCTTTGTGACATTTTAAGCAGCAGGGACACTGAACTGTAGCCAGGATTAAAAATTAATTAAATATAGCAACAGTCAAGTATTTTCTTGCTAACATATTGACAGATAGCATCACTCCACAAGCATCTATCTTCAGTGTACTTACTTCTCTAAGTGCAAACAAACTTCCATTCAAACAGATCTGAGCTTACAAACTGTAAGACTGAAAGAGTAGGAAGCTTTCCATGAAAATATCTAATGCGTGATCAGAATTGCCATACTCCTGGGAATGCAGAGGGCATGAAGTGAGTCTAAAAGTGACTGGTGAAAAAACAGGCAAACATTACCTATAAACATCAAATTGCACAGACAGCTAAAGCTCATAATTGTGGAATAGCTCCACAGCTTCTACTTTTCTTGTTTGCAGACCAGAAAAGGTAGGATGGTCCCTCCAAGTTCCCATTTATTCTGATTTATTGCTTCTTTACTGTGAGTGTGGGAACAGTTTACAAGCAGCTAAAGAAATTAAGCCCACTGAAATCAGTGGGAGCAGTATTCTGGGCATGTCCTGATCTTATGTGATTTATCCAAAGCACACAGGAGAGCAAACAGCAGAATAAGTTTGTTTATTCATTCATATACTGGTAATGGACTGTCCATAGTGCATGCAGAACATATGAGTGGACAATAAAAACTTTGGCATCATTTTAGATTATTAGTATTAGAAGAGCTTGACAGTTGACTGGAATGAGAAAACATTTTGTCTAATGTGTTCATGTCCTCAGTGTTAAACAGTGGACTTGGTCTGAGCCAACACTCAGGTGAAATAATTGAATTTTTTTTTAGATTTAGTAGTCCTTAGGGACTTAAGTTTTCATAATTTTTTTTTTTTTTTTGATTTCTGCAAAGTAGACATTTCTTAGATTCAATTATTCTGTCACTACTTTTTGCAGAAAGAGACATAAACAAGTTTAGGTTTCCTCCTACCACGACCTCTACTAGCTGTTGAGATGAGCGGAAGAAATTCAATGTGAACAACAGAGGGATTGGCTCAATGAATGCGCACATTGAGTTAGGAGCCTGGGAAACAAAATATGTAATATAGTTCTACTAAAGTGTACTAGTTGACAAATTATGGGTAATACAACTACACATGGTCTGCCATAAATGCAATGTTCTATTAACTTAGTTTCAAGGCTCTTGCAGAAAATAGATATTGCCCACTCATTTTGGCATACTTTGTAATGGAAATGTTATAACTGAGAATCCTGCTCTTGTAGGGCCAGATTATTTTGCTTGCAGCACATAAGTCTAAAATATCTGTACCAGTCAGTTTTGTATTCAGCAGGGGGAAAAAGTGAAAAGTGACACCTGGGTGCCATCAATCCTACTAAAATATATACTTTTCATCCACATATAAGGAAACAACTTTTTACAGCTGTGAATTTTGGGCTGAAGGCATCAGTTCTCAGTCTGAATTTATGATTCAAGAACACTAAAAGTCAGCCCACAAAATCCTATTCATGGTCTGAGAGATCTCAAGGTCATATTGCATCTCTGTGATTTAGAGTAATTCAGCCCAGAGGCAGGTTAAGAGGAGGAGCTCTAACATAGAACACAGGTATAAAATCACCAATAAACGTTACTTCATAGAGATATGACACAATGCTCTTTGTTGAAGGGTATGTCCTTGCCATCATACCTGGATGGACAAAACTTCTGGTTCCAAGTCTGTAGTGCAAAGATAACAAAATAAGTTTTTAACAAAAGGAAGTCTGTCAATAGGCATTCATAGCTGCTTTGCCAAAAAGAGGGGCCACAGAGTCATTTATCAGACAGACAAACTTTTCCCCAAGTCCTTATTTGTCTGATTAAGGGCTGCAACACTGGAAATATCATGCAAGAGGAGTGTTTCATGGTGGCGCAATGCATTTCATGGCATTTCAACATGCAGCTCCAATTCTTAGCAGCAGTGAAACTGCATGGAGAGTGAAGGGTCCAGGTTTGGGCTCCCAGTGGAGGACAGTCCCTGATGTACAGTAACGAGTCCAGCAGAGGGTTCCCAGGATGGTCAGAGCTAGAGCATGGGTTGTACGAGGGAGGTAGAGGCTGCTGGGAAGGTTTAGCCTGGGGAAGAGAAGGGAAAGGGGACAGTCACTGCTGTCTGACCCTTGTTGAAGGTGGTAGGACAGGAGGCAAAAAGTACAATTCTGAATGCAGGAAATCCCTGGTTTGACATTAAGAACATTTTTTTCACAATGACAGTAGACAAACAATGGGATGTGGCTAAGAGAGATTGTGGGGTCTCCATTCACAGAGGTCTTCCAGCCTTGACTGGACATGGTCCTAAGTAATGTTTTCTCTTCTGTCCTGCTTTTAGCAGGGCATTAGACTAGATAATCATCCAGGTCTTTTTATATCATAAAAAGCTTATATCATTTTGTGATTCTACGATTCTTGGCATGCATTGTGGTTTTATTACAACTTTTCCCTTCTTCTGAGCCTGCCCTGTTCATGAAAACAGTACTGTTAGTGTTGTCCCCGCATATCACTTAAGTAAAGTCAAGATATTCAAATATTTTGCCTACCTGCTCTTGAGAAGAGGCTTTCTAAAAAGCCGCATATATAAAAAACAGTAAGCAGGATTCCAAGTTCCACACATAAATTCATTTGATGCACACCCCCACCAAGAGTGAAAAAAACTCCAACAGTAGACTATATTATGGCCTGCAACAAGTTTATTTTTAAGACTACCACAATAAAGCATATTGTCTATGGATGACCAGTGCACACAGGCAGCCCAGCTCCACTGGTCATTTAGCAACTCATAACATAATATAAATATATGTCAGGGCAAGGAGGCACAGAAGAGTAAATGGAAACTCTTATCAACTGCATCGATGCTAACAGAAGAATCAAGTCTTCACTAAAATGTCTTCTTTTAGATCAGGTTATGAACCTACGTTTCACATTTATGCTTTAGGCCAATAAAGCCAATGCAGTGCTCAAGGATGTTGTTAGAGCCTTGATCTAAGTCCACCACCCACAGGCAGCCTGGTTCATTCAGTGCCATAAGACTAGTAATATTTGCATGCCCAGGCTATTCAGAAATCTTATAGGACTGGATCTGGGGGTTGTTTTTTGTCTTAATATACAGTACAACATCTTTTATTCTCACTTTTTTTGCTGTGTGCTTCTTGCTACATTACTTGAGAGGGTCTTCTAACTACTTTACCAACTATATCTAGCTTTACATGTAAGATGTTTCTGATCCCAGACTAGATCAGATTTATAGCCCCAGGATGAAGAAATTTATCTCCTCATTTGACTGTGTATCCCTCACTGAGTTATTTGGATAACTTCCTTTACTGAGTTATTTGGTTAACTTATAGCTCTTCTTTTCATAGAAATTAAAGTCAGAATGGACTACTAGGCCATCTTTCCTAACTTCCTTGGTCTGCCACTGTTGTAAAGCCTCACATAAAAGTTATGTACTGTAAATACTGAGCTAAATCTTAGTATATCACAGAATTTTTTTTGAAGGATAATTATTATTTAGGACAATTCAGAATTTTCCTCGCTTAGACACAGTGGGACCCAGCTGCTGAAATACAGGGAAGTGAGTTGGGGAATAAACGTCTGTCAAACACCTGACTGCATCTTCCAAGAGGACCTTATCAACAGGATATTAATTCAGCAATGAAATAATGAAACTAGCTTCCTTCAGGCACATGAAAAACCGGAAGTTGACTGGGAACAATCCAGCATAGATCTATCAGGGACAAATTCTGTCTGACCAAGCTGATTACTGTCTGTGATGAGATGACTGGTGCTGTGGACAAGGGATGTTACATATCTTGGCTTTAGTCAGGCCACATGGTTTCTGGATATGGCAGGAATTGGCAAGATATGGCCTGATAAGTGAATGATAAATTGGGTGGAAAATAGACTGGACTTCTGGGTTCAAAGAGCTGTGAACAGTGCTATTGGTGACCAGTAGCTAGTGGCATCCAACAAGGGACTAGAGGCAAAACTGTAAATTTTCTTTATAAACAACCTGCACTGTAGGACAGAGTGCACTCTTAGCAAGTTTGCAGCTGCTATTAAACTGGGAGTGGGGAGGCCAGGCTTTGGGAACAGTCAGCACTCTGGAGGGCAGGGCTGCCTTTCAGGGGGACCTCAGGAAGACTGAGAAATTGGTTGATGGCAATCAGCCACCTTAAGTTCAGTGAAGGCAAATGCAAAGTCCTGCAATTTATACAACAGTACAGAATAATCCTATGGGTTGTTGTGACCAAGTTGCCAAAGGATCTTTGCATAAGAGACCTGGGAGTCCTGGTGGTCTGAAAGAGTCTGGAGAGATCCTTTGCAGCAAAGGATGCCAATGGTGGGCTGATGTACAGGACATAGTCCACTGGAAGGTCCCCACAAAGGTTGGAGCTGGAGCAAAGGGTGTACAAGGGGAAGTGGAGAGTGCTGTGGTCATTTAGCCTGAGGATGAAGAGGAGATGGGGATGAGGACAAGGATGGAGATAGCAAATGTTACCGTTGTAACAATCTCACGGAGGGCTGTAATGGGACAGAGCATTGGCGCAGGCCCCAGAGAGGCTGTAGGGTCTTTATCCTCTGAGATGTTCAAACCTAAATGGGATGAGGTCCAAGATCTCTGCCCACCTATATGGTTCTGTGATGCCATGACTCTGCAAAAGGCTCCACAGCAATGTGATTTCTGGTGATTTGACCCTCTGCCTTACAGAGAATCCATTCTCTGGTGATGTTAGAAGGCCAAAAAGCCTGCTACAAATACATACTTCAAAGTAAAATTAAGTAGTTTCTTGATGCAACGTTTTGGGAAGAAAAACATTCACAGTCATTCAAATCCTAGCTAGTCTTCTCCTCTTATAAACCACAGTCCTTTTTGAGAATGTAGACTCTGAAAATTTCAGTTCCATACAGAAAGGTTGAACTTGGAGATTTATTTATGCTGTTTTCTTCGACATATATTATTGACATGTTGTTGGGAGTAAGTGATAGAAACAGCTGTATGGAAGAAACTTCATTTTACATACAACCTATTTATCATACTTAAAATAAACTGCAATACATTGCTCATGGAATTTGAAATTTCTAGCTAAAATTCTGTCTGTCACTAATTTATCCGTCAGGTTGTTGTGTCTCAAAATAATAAGCTTCTCCTTTAACGGTACATATTTTATGAACGTTCTGGAATGTTCTTTTTGTGAAAAAGGAGAAAAAAATGAGACAGAAATAAATTGAAAATTTTTAATTTGTTATGCTACATGTGAGTATAGTTTGGCCTCTACCACAACTTGTCTAATCAGTAACATGTCTGATTTTTTTGTGACCTTTAATTTCCAACACTCTGTGAGACACCGAGACTGTAACGCTTACACCAATGCCTTTGGTGAGAACAAGGCAGGTTTTTCCTTCCCAGCTTACCCAGCCTAGTGCCTTGTATTGCTATTTCAAAGGGCAGTATCTTGCCTTTCACCGTGTGGATAGTCACAGCTGGTGCTTGCTCATAGGACACGTCTTGAATGAAGCATCACAACTTTCAGCTGCAGGGATTAAGGGACAATAGGCAAGGAGAAGCATCAATATGCATGAAACTGATCAATACATATCACAGGTGAAAAAGGTAACAAGGGGCCGGGGTCTCCCTACTCACAGGCACCTCGCCTTCGAGAAAACAAATCGTAGAAGGAAACAGTAAGAAGAGAAAGGTGGCCTCACAGTGTCAGACCACAGGTCAAACAAGCAGAGAGGGCATTTCTGCAGCAGTTATTGCTCTGTTTTCTCCTCTCTATGCCAACTTCTCCACTTTTGTTTCTCCATCCATCCAGACTCTTTCCAGCTTAGCCCTCGTGAAGGGACATGCACTCAAGGACGGACTGCAAAGCCTCAGACCTACTTGGATGCTTGGGATGTCTCTCAAGCATGTGCCAAGGCAGGCACCAAGCAAAGCAGGATGGTGAGCCATAAGCCTACCAGACCAACCCTGCTGGCAGCTCATAGAAGATATAGTACTGCAAGGACTATCAGTCAGCACACCATTTCTGCAGGGCAGTCAGTTGTGTGTTCTCATTTACTGATTAAGCTACTGCTCGAGAGAGGTCTGTCTGTGGCAAAATTTAAATCTTTTAAGTTGTTATTAAACATTTAATGCCTTGATTGTATTGATCCAATTTCTTTCATAAGAAAGTCAATGGCAATGTCAACAGCAGACACAAAAAAATGCACCTTTATTTAATACCATTTGTCTTCATGTTCACCCGTTAGTTCAAGTCAAATGTACCTTAACTATTTGTGTTGTACCTTGACATAAGCCTTGATGGCATCAATTATTTACGCCATATGTCTGAAGGTTATTCTAAGACGTGATAGATGCAGACTTTTTAAAATCTGAACAGCTCCATTGCCTCAGTATTCAGAGTAAAAGGACAAAGAGTACCTGGTTGATCATTCAAAGAAATCCTGATAAGAAATTAACTACTTTAATTTTTTGCTGACAAGTATTGCTACGGGCAAATGTTGTTGGTTTCTTATTTTTATTCAGAAGAAAATGAATTAAGAAAATTAATAAAACTTAAATTAAACAATTTAATTAGGCATCTGATCCTTAAGGGAGAAATTCACACAAACCCAAGTAATTGGGTAACATAGATAGGGTTAATTAGATACATTTTATAGAGCTCTATAAAAGTGATACACAGTACAACACTCAAAAAAAAAAGAATATAAATATATTAGTGTAATGCTGTGGCAGAGATTTTTAAATGTGCAAGGGTTGGAAAATTCTAAATTACACCTCCCACAGCAACTGTATCTCAGCAATAATGCATATATAAAAATGTCAAGTCTAATGCTATATACTGTACAGTATTAAAAAAATGTCTCTATAAGTGAGTGGATTTATTTAGGTCTACTGAGGCATTCAGAAGCTCCATAGAATGTCTCAGGGACATTTATTCCATAATTCAGCGAAGTATTTAAGCAAACATCTAATATTGGGCATGCGGCCAGTCTTTTTGATGACACCCTCACATAGTTATAGCCAGAAATAAAGTTAGTGTTTCACTGAAATAGAGCTATGTAAAACCTATAAAACATGTTCTATGTCGCCAAAGTCTGACTCTGGCTCTCAGGTGGGAGAAGTTGTATAATGCTAAGCAAGTTACGTGCACCAACGTTATTTCTTTTCCATGGTGTTTATATAAGCCCTGCTATATTTACCTGTATTTAGCTGTACAGAGAAAAGCTACATTCAAGCTGCAGCTAATATAAGGCCTGATCTTGCACTTTAATCAGCCTCTGTTGCCTCCAATGTCAAGCGCAAGCTCACAATGAACCATAGTGAGGCATAAGGCACAGTTGTCAAGTTATAGATTTCTGAGAAATGCGTGATTAGTGCAGGATAAAAGGACACTGAAAATAGACAAACACACAGATTCTAGTAGGCACTGTGACAGCCATAAATAGCTTTTGTTTAATACTCTGTGAGATGACCCCATCTAGCCACGCGTAAGAGACATCAGAATTAGGGGGAGGCAGAAGAAAGTATGACTTGGATTCATCTTAACAACTACCAGTAATGTCATAGTTACTGGATGAAGAAATTCTGGTGAGAGTGTGGTGTAACTAAAAGAAACATTTTGGGAAAAATATA
Organism: Butorides virescens; assembly: GCA_017310255.1. Lineage (NCBI taxonomy): Eukaryota > Metazoa > Chordata > Aves > Pelecaniformes > Ardeidae > Butorides > Butorides virescens. Next base: position 9,849 of record JADKXX010006643.1, on the reverse strand, counting down.
CATAAGGAGAAAGTTAAACGCGAGTGTGGAGTATGTAACTAAAACAATCTTTCGGGAAAGACTGCCTTGCAGAGATAGTTTGCACCAATTATGTTCCTTACCATCTTGCTCGAGAAACATCTGCATATCTTGGAGGCTGACAAATACAGACAGGGAAGAAAAAAAGCCACAACAAATGTGAGGTTTTGGTACTGATCTAAGAATAGAGAGGTATGTGTGATATTTTTTTTCTTATGCACATATCTCTAGCAGCATCTGAAATCATTCTGAAAATATTTAGATCATTTAGCTAAAACTGTATTTTATTTTTCTCAGAGATAATTGAGATAAGATATGCCTTAAGATAGCTGCATATTAATGAGCAGTCATGTTTTAAGGAAAGGAGTGCCTTACTGTTAAACACTGAACCACTTTCACAAGACCCCATCTCCCACAGTCGGTCATTTTCAGTGACACCCAAAAAAATAAGTCAAGCCCTTCAGAGGCTGAACAGTGGGTTAATAAAGGAGGAGCTCAGCACAGAAGAAAAGCTCTGTGTTGGACAGATTGAGCCAGGAGCTCTTTCCTATGAGGCTCCCAGCAGTGCTGGTGATACAGCCGGTGTAGGCAGACCTTGGTTTCCAGCGGCACCACTGGTGCTGCCAGTCCTGCCTCCAGACCCCGGGTGCTGCCTGCCCTGGGTTGCTCATGTGCCTTGCCAAAACTCTCTGCAGCTCCTTTTGGCTAAGGTGCTCTGAAACAGATTGTCCAAATCTTGATCCCAGCCATGTTCCTGTATGACTACTTCTTCCACGTGTTAACTCCTAAATTTCACACTGCAGCAAACCTGAAGGCTTAAACCTTTGCATGTAAAGGGTTTTGCCTCTCAGTTGTGGCATCTCAGCCTGATTTCCCTGCCCTAATGTACACTGATGGTCCAAAGAGGAGGTACTGAAGTAATCAGAGTCCTAACGGAGAGGTATTGAGCATCCTGCATGCCCTTTGAGGGTTTGGTGGGGTGTTTTAAGCTCTCAGCACCTTGCAGGATCCAAAAGATTTCAACAAAGTTCATCAGCCGTAGTAAGCCTGGGGGCTGTAGCACTGCTGCTCTTTGAACTACATCTTCAGCTGGGATTCCGAGTTTACAAGAAATGCTGAAGCATTTGTGGATGCAGAGGGAGGGGACATTTTCCTCAGCTGGAGGATCATTTTCAAGGGAAAGAAACTGAACGATTACTGACTGCAAGATGATTGGAAAAGGTTTGTTGTTGTTGTTTTTTTTTTTTTATTGTTGTTGTTTAAAATCATATGCAGACAAAGCCTAGACTGTACTTTGTTGATATTTGTAGGAAGAGGTTAATTAGTGTTGGCAGAAGTCTCAGCAGCAAGGTATAGCTAGTCATATGGTACTGTCTGCTCCCAGCCTTACAGAATAGAGACAAGCAAGTTAAAAAGGGAGGGGGAGGGGGGAAGGCTTTCTTCTCCACAATCCTTGACAGGAAAACCATTTAAAAAAAACCCATAAAATTTGATTCTTTTGCTTTGTTTTCTTTGCCTCTTCTCCAGCTAAGTGTTTGATTTAGCTGCTTTCTTTACTCTTTCCAAGTCTTACATGTGTTGAGTAGCAACAAAGGTGGCTGTGCCTCTTTTCTGAGGCAACTACAAAAGCAGTTGGGAGTTATCTCAGTGTTCTGTATGGTGCAGAGAATACCTGTGAAATTTTGATAATATAGATCTAGTGGACAAATTAGTCAGATTAATCTGTATTTCCTCTTTAATAAGTCCATCACACAATACAGTATTCTTTGTCCCCAGGTTCTTGTGCTTTGCTTTTTCTACAGTAAGGGCTTTTTATCAAAACATTCTTAAGCATCTTTTCTGTTTCTTCAGGGGAAATAAAAAACTTCTGTAGTGCATTTGCTTTAGAACATGGATTTTTAAGTGCTAAACATAAGGTCTAGCACTATTGGTTTTCATTATTTTGAAAATACACTTGATTTCCCTAGATGCCTGAAGAGTAGCTTAAAAAAAATTTATTTTTATCTAGTCAGTCTTTGGAAACACTGTGCTCCCTATATTTTCTCTTGATTTCCAACTCAAGCAGATTTTGTCCTACAGATCTCAGTCAGCTGCCCTTTTAGGTGTGAACATATCTGCTAAGATAAGACACCTTATTGAAAGGCAGCAACTACAGCATCATTTATGTAAAATATAATTGCTTATTGGTCAGTCTCACCTAGATTAGTAAACTTACATTTAACTAATTTATAAAAACTTCCCTGTTATTTACCTGCCTACATACAAATCCTGTAGAAAAATGTAAACAGTGTCCTTTTGGTAATGATTACATTTTAGGGTCCTGTAGGCAAACAAATAGGCCTCTCCAGCACCCAGCTGCCAGATAATAAATCACTGCAATGACTCATGACGGTGTTTTAATGGCTAGTTACTTAAATCTACACTGCTCCAGGCCCTACTCTCTGTTTCAAAAAGAAGTGGAACTAGAACCCTTAGAATTAGTTTGGTCTGTCTACTTCTCATGTCCAAAAAATGCTACAGAGTTTAAGTTTCCGATATAAAAAAGGAAGAAAATAAGTGCTGTTATGTTTCCTATGCTTTTAAAACAACAATTCTGAACAAAATGTAGGACTCGCTAAATTGTACCCAAGAAAACAGAAACAGCTGTGGCTCAGGGTAGGTGGAATAAGAAGATTAAAAATAAATAACAGCTATGAGTTTTCATGGTGTGTAGCAGTGCTCTAATCAGCATTAACCTCCATAAAAAATATGCTTCCTAGAATGAAACTATTTCCCAATCCATTAGCACTGGCACATGGTTTCTCACTGGCCATTGGAGTCTTGCTTTTCAAAGTTATATGAACTTACTTACACCTAAATACCTTCTTTTTTTCCAAGTCCCTGGCACCTTACAGTTCAATTATCTGATATACATGCAAATTTGGTGTTTGTGCACACATAGATCTGTATATTATTCATTGTACTTGGCAGAATTTTAATTCAGATTTATTAGTTGCACCTAGTGGAAAAAGGTAAGATGCTGAAGGCTCTTAAGTGACTTAGGAACAGCAAAAGCAGATGGAAAATGTGCTCCAAAGTGACTTAGCCCCACGCACAAAGAGCCCTTAGGAGGCTTTTACTGTTTCACTGCAAGTTTTGAGGTAGGCAAAACAAAGGAAAGTCAAACTAATGCTAGAGTACAGCAGAAATGCTGTGTGAAAATCACAAAAGATTAAAAAAAGAAAATTTGAAGTCTACATAGCATACCTTGCTGTTCTACAGATAACTTTATATGCCTTAGTGGTACACATATATCACTATACAAACATGAAGTATCACATTTGTACAATTATTTTTATTTGAAATGTAGTGTATTGCTTTATTTTTACAAATTGTACTACAGAGCATTTATGAGTCTACTACGAAATGCAGTACTACAATAAATAATTTAAATCAAATTACATTTGTCAACTAAAGCAACAGAGAACTTTTAATGATACATTATCCTTGGGTTTTTTATTGTATTTGTCCCCTTGCTTGGTGACTGGTAGAAGTCAGTATTCTGCAATTGATCTCCTAGTCATTAGAATGAATTAATGATGCCTTACTAGGTTTCCAATGGAAGGCAAAGATTTTTTCTTTTCATTTCCATTTCATCTGACACCGAGGGTACTGATAGTGCTATGTAAACAAGTGCTTTGACACTTGGAAAGGAAAAAAAAAAAACCGCAACTAAAAAAGTATCTCAATGATTAAAAAAACCTGCAGTAAATAACGTTTTTTGATCACTGGCCTGGGCATGAGATTTATAAAAACTTCTCCAGTTAGGTCAGGTCAGCTCACATGATAGAGCTCCTCTGCCCATGACCCCAGCATCACTGCAGGTCATGGCCAACACCCCCAACAAAGCACACTGCCCATCAACATCCCCACACGCTCCACCAAACTCAGGTTACACATTTCAGCATCTGGGAGAGCCAAGGAATTGCCAAATCCAGAGGTGGACCCAAGAAGGGAGATGACAACAGCTTTTTGTAACCCCTGTCATTGTGCAGGGGAGCAGGTGGGGGTGGCGGGGATTGCAGCTGAAGCTGAAGTGCCAAGGTTGGGCCCAGATGCCCCTCAGTCATACCAGTTCTCCTGCTCAATGCTGGCAACTCTTGTCTTGGTGTGGTCAGCTGCTGTCCCTCATCCTGGTTTCAGCTGGGATAGAGTTAATTTCCTTCCTAGTAGCTGGCATAGTACTGTGTTTTAGATTTAGGATGAAAATAATATTGATAACACATGGATGTTTTAGTTTTTGCTCAGCAGGGCTTACACCAGTCAATGACTTTTCAGCTTCCCATGCACTGCCAGGAGGAAAAGAAGCTGGGAGGGGGCACAGCCAGGACAGCTGACCCCAACCAGCCGCAGGGGTATTCCATACCACATAACATCATGCCCAGTATAGAAACTGGGGGAAGTTGGCTGGGGGGCAGTGATAGCTGCTTAGGGACATGCTGGGCATTGCTCATTGGTTGAGCAATGCATTGTGCGTCTCTTGTTTTGTATATTCTTTTATCATTACTATTATTATAATCTTCTCTTCCTCTACTGTTTTATTAAGCTGTCTTTGTCTCAACCCACAGGTTTTACTTTTTTTTCCTGATTCTCTCCCCCATGCCCCCAGGGGGGCAGGGAGTGGAGAGTGAATGACTGGCTGCGTGGTGCTTAGTTGCCAGCTGGGGTTAAACCATGACAACCTCCAGTGTGGGAACTGACACTGGACATACTTGGGGCCTACACACAGCTCAGGAGTTACAGCTTTCCCGTTTCCCTTGTTCCTCCTTAGACATACAAAGACCTCAAGTAACTTTGGGGACTTTCCAAATGGTATCAGTAATGAAAAATCACTCTCCACCAAGCCACTCCTTTTGTTTAGGCTCCAATGATATAAAAAGCCTGGAAGTCGTCTGAGGGATGACCTTGTCATGAGAAGGCTCTGAGCAGCATACAGGACGAACAGTGGCAGAAAGGCCCAGTGCATGAGTTGTAGTGCAATGCATTTTTGTAATCCTCATCAGAAATAGACAGCAGGCTCCTCTGATTTCTGCTTACATATCCTCACTGATTCCTTAATAGATCCCTCACTTTTCTGCACAAGACTTACTGCAAGAAAAGATTGGATTTTTTTGTGTTTACAGCATTTTCACTGTTTGCTGGGTGAAGCCATCTGCTTACCACAGCTCTAATACTAAAACTGCCAAAACACTTTCACGTAGAGTAGGAAACCTTCCTTGAATCTGTATGCTCAGTAATTTGTAACTCTGTATGTTCAGTTGGTTACCCTTCAGAGACTGAGCATCTTTCAACAATAAGCCAGCATTGGTATTCATATGTTGAAAAGAAGATGTGACCAGCCACGAGCTGGGAGGCCTTCAGAGCTAAAGCATTTGCTGGCTAAAGCAGAGCAAGTATCTTTGTTCATTCATATGGATGAAATGTACAGTGACTCCAAGAGAAATTCTTAAAGGTCAGTGATGAGCAACAGAAAAGCTTTAGGAAACCAAGTCCCAGTTTTTCTATATTTTGTGCTCAAAAATTTTATTTTTAAACTTTAAAATGCATTAAAAAAATCTTAGTAGGAAATGTTGATTTTATAATACTTGCAGTCTAATTGCCGAGACAAATATTTTCATTTGCAGCAACTCAAATATTTGCATTGGGTAAGTGAAAAGCATAAGCAGTAATAATATTTGCAATAAACTCTTAATTATTGTCAGTGATTATTTCTTGAAGTCACATGGGATCAAGACCTGAGCTCTATTTCTGAATCTCTAAAACCTTGCAAGCAAGCAATTTTATTTTTTTTTTAATATTATACATTGCTGTTCTTCAAATAAAAATCCTTTAAAGACTGCTTCTTGAAAATAACTTTTCGGACATCCGACATGAAATAACTTAAGGAAACGGAAGTGCGAGTCTGAGCAGAGGAGCTCCTGGAAGGAAGGAAACAGGCCTTATGGGAAGGTCTAAAAATGGCAAAATGGGACATGCAAGAGTAAAGAAATTGAAAAGTGAGGATGAAAGGGAGGCCATGTTTTCCTATTGTGATCCTGAGACAGAACAACTATTAATTGGACACAACCCCCATTATATCTTCATGTGAAATTGCACTATTTTGGACAGAAGTCCAAAGCAAAAAAATATCAGCATTGAGACCTGCAGAGATCTAAGTCAGCCTTTGCCTCCCATTTCTAACTCAGCACTACAATAGAAATGTATACACAAAGATGAAATATGTTATCATCTGGTGAAAGGGTGGACCTGTGAGCAAGTAAAAGGCAACAGGAATATACATGCAGAAAGGCACAGCCGAGGGACAGAGCAATGGAGAATGAATTCACTGAAGAGACAGCTTTTGGGAAACGTGTTGGCAGCAAAGACAGTTGAAATTCTGAACAAACAAAATATTTTTCATGGTTTTCATGGAAATTTTTTAGATATCATTAAACAGAGTTACATCAAAGAAACAACCTGACTCCATTGCCCATTTCTCCTCAAATGTTTTATCAAGCCATTCAGGTCAAAAGTAATAATACATACAAAGGAGGAGGTTGTATGGTTTTATACCTTAGTCTGGAAAACCAATTTAAACAAAAAAGAAAGTTCTAAGAAATACTGGGTGGGTTGGCTGGGTTTCCTTTTTTTTTTTCCCCTTTTCCCTTTAAGAAAAAGAAATAATCAAAGATTTTAAAATAGGTCTATGGAGTTGGACCCAAAGGCATAGAAATCAATGACCACCACTATATCAGCTTCAGAGAATAGTGGATGAATTTAAATTGTTTTGTTCTTAGTATCTTGATATTTTTATTCACTTTTCTTCTGATTCAAGAGCATGGAACTGTTCTCAGGCCAATAGCTATGTAGTTTTTCTGAAGGGCTCAAGGCCTCAGCTCAGAGATTGATTTGTTTTTCTTCCTATTTAAAAAATAACTATAATTGGTTAGCATTATAATTTATAATTTTGAAGCAGTGGAAAAAATCAAGGGAATACATTGCCATGTGGGGAGGGAGTGGGAGAGACAGCATCTCTTTTCATTTATAAACAAATACATGCAGAATGGGAGAATATAAACACAGATTTCTTCACTTCAAAGGATTTCCAAATGCTCTTCCCTAGCTCATATTTTCTTAAATTGGCCTATACTGTAGGGATCAATTAAACTATTATTGCTGATAAATTGCTGCAGGGAAATTGCAAGTCTGGACATGCGTAGCCTATTTCACGATGCAGTGTGTACTCATATTATTTACTGAGCAAATAGATTAAATAAATTGAAAATTTAGGAATTATTTTTCAGTATATCTGAACACATGCAAAAAATAAGGAAAGGGTGACTTCGAACTGGACATTATGAGGATGGGGTTTTATAAGTTGTCTACTTTTATGCACCCAACTCAGGTGCATGAATTAAGGATCTTGGCTCCAACAAATGTAGCAAAACCCCCAGGGGATGACAGAGCACTTGGTTGCACTGTGGACTGTGCATATGAAACCAGGCCCCTCACTGGCAGACATAAGTTTACCATAGACACTATTACCATGGACACTATTTCTGGATATTAGAGCACCCCCAGGTCTGGTCACTGTAACGAGCCGATTAAAACAGGCTGCTATCTGTTTCTAGATGAAATTAATCACAGATTAGCGCCAACTCTGCCTTGAAGTTCCATTATAGAATAGAATCATAGAATGTTTTGGGTTGGAAGGGACCCCTAGAGGTCATCGAGTCCAACCCCCCTGCAGTCAGCAGGGACACTGCTAAGTAGATCAGGTTGCTCACAGCCCCATCCAACCTGGCCTTGAATGTTTCCAGCGATGGGGCCTCCACTACCTCTCTGGGCAACCTGTTCCAGTGTTTTACCACCCTCATTGTAAAGAATTTTTTCCTTATATCTAGCCTAAACCTACCCTGGTTTAGTTTAAAACCATACCCCTTTGCAGCAGCACAAGCAGTTTGTGGAAGTGCACACTGGATTGTTAAACATAAAGGTAGTTTTCAGCAGCTCTTCAGAGGTCACATTTGAAAAACAGATCCCTGCAATGGCTACTGGGATGAACAAAGACCAGAGACTGAGAGCATCTAGTGCTTTACAAGGAACATTTAGGAGCTAACAGAGACTAAATGCAAGGATATATAATGCAAAAACATCATTCTGCACGGGAGATTTTTACTGTCTTGGATTTCTTGTTCTTTTTGTTGTTGCTTATTACTCAGCAAGAGAGATGCATTCTTTCATATACGTTTCTAGACCTCTATCTGTATTGGCCATACTAAGATATCCTGATGGAAAGCAGAAATATGCCCCCAGGTTCAAACCACAAGGAGCAGCACCTTGTGAGCCATGACAAAGATACCCTAAACCAGAGAGACTTCCAAGTGATTATTTTGCATCACCACACTCCATGAAATGGCAATCAAACTATGACTAACACTGAAGAACCCACTCAGTGTCTCCTGGTATAGGAATGCAACATTTCACCAAGCCAGTTAATTTGACTAGCACATGTGAGTTGTGAAATCAAGAAAATTACCAAATTTATATTTAAAATAGTTCCTTAAAATACAACCCACTATATGCAGGAATAATTTTGAACCTGCAGTTTTCTGCAGGCTTTACTAGATTTTTTTTTTAATCCACTTACTACATTTTTAGCAGCAATATACTATTCAAACAAACGTAGTCCATAAATTATGCAGGCATCAAGAGAAACACCAGACTGAGTCACCACTTAGAAACCAACACTTAAAATTCCATAACTAATACTCTGTAAATGGAAGAATAATATGTCATTATTGTCATTGCTTTGATCTGTAACAAGCGAATGTACTTTTAAAGAAAAGTTTTATTGCCAGAATTAGACTTTAACCTAAAACCAAACAATTGCATAGTGCAAAACAGGTACATCTTTTTTCCTCTTTGTGGTCAATTTCTCTTTTAGGCCCCAGTGTCTTGATCACTACTGTTTGATGAATCAGCTTTCCTGTTAACTAGAGGTGCAGAGCCATCATCTAATGAAAACACTCTGCATTTTATGACTCCCTAGACTGTAGTTCTGCATATTAAAATAGAATTTCAATCTCAGTGTAAGAAATAAAATAAAATCTAGCATCTGTGGTTTGAACAGAATAGATAAAAATGCTGCTCATTCAATTTTAACAATATTTTTTAATGGTAGACAGTATAAAAAGAGGCCCTGGATGTAATTAAAAAATGCCTATAAATTAGAAATAAATTGGTAGAAATAAGCACAATTGTTCAGTACGTGGACTAGTTTCATTAAACATACAAATTTGATGGCAAAGTGTTTCAAGTCCTATTTAAAATTAACAGAACTAATATTTTACCACCTACTACATATTGCTTTCGTCTATTCAATAAAGGATCATTCTAAGGTGAATGGACTGATCATTCTCTTTGTGCTTCTTAACTCTTTTCAGTGAAGAAGTAAATTTTTGGTTAGGATCCCACAACAGCAACTTAACTTTTTCAAGGCTACATGAAAAGTTCCAGCAGTCTGCCAGGTAGTACTGAAAATGATGGGATTTTAGGGGACAGCCAGGTCTCCTTTCAATCTATTCACAGGGAAGTTGCTCATCCTTTAACACAATGATACAGGGACAGAAATACTTAACACCAGTGTTTAGGCAAGACAGTCTTGTAAAAGTACCATGAATTCAGTATACTGCAATTACACTATACTAGTGGGGTGGCTTTCCCCTCTCCCCTGTAAATCAAGCAAAATCCTCTCTTTTTTTCCCCCTTCCCTTCCCTTCCCTTCCCTTCCCTTCCCTTCCCTTCCCTTCC